>JAVJIX010000080.1:3832500-4240000 GCA_036785185.1 Paratrypauchen microcephalus | reverse complement strand
AGTAAGAAAATGGTGTGTGAGCGTTGGTGGTGGTCTGAAGGGCCAGTGGTGCAGATTGACGGCCTCATTTCTGTCAGCCTGCTCCAGGGCAGCTGTGCCTACAACAGTAGCTTACCACCACCGAGTGTGGAGAGCATGAATAATGCACCGTAAAGTGCTCTGGGTATTTTGAAAGGTGCTATATGAATCCAATAGTTAATAAATAAATTAATTAAAACCAAGACCAGCCCAAGTCTAATATAGGACTTAATAAGGAAAAGGTAAGCATCAATAAAAAATGTCCTTTTTGTCCATTTTACTTTTTGTGGTTGATGATTTCGTTATTTTCTCGTGGCATTGATTATCGCATCAGCCACAATACAATACAGATATTTACACTGAGCAGTCCTAATCATTCCAGTACCTGGTATCAGTGGCGGTGCCAGTCCCCGCTCCTCCACCGGTGCCTCCACCACCTCCAAAGTAGATGATGGTGTTCCCTGCTCCAGTACTTCCTCCTCCACCAACAGCCTCTCCACCTCCAACTGCCCCCCCAGCACTACCTGCCCTTCCACCATTCGTCCCTCCACCTCCAACCACAGTCACTCCACCTGCACCAGCACCAGAAGCTCCACCCGCCCCGCCCCCTGCTGTTCCTCCGGAGGTACCACCAGCTCCGACTCCCACCCCCACTCCTATCCGTGTATCTGTGCTCCCTCCCCCTGCTGCCCCTGTTGCCCCTGTCGCGCCTCCTGCCCCTGCCGCTGTTCCTGCCCCTGCCGCTGTTCCTGCCCCTGCCCCGCCCCCTCCAGTTCCTATGGCTCCTCCCCCTATGTAGAGCTTGGTGTCAGTACTGGACCCCGCCCCTCCAGCTCCATCGACATAATTGTTGATTTCATTTCCGCCAGAGAAGCGGCTGGTCCGGGCAGAGGTGACAGCGGCTTCGGCCTCCAGTGAAGCGACGCGGTTTTTTAGCTTTCTCACATCCTCCGCTAAAAAAGATGCAAAATAATACACATTAGTCAAATGCCTTGTTTTGTAATTTAAAAAAAAATAGTAATACTTAACACTTGTATAGCGCTTTTCATTGCACTCAAAGATGTTTCACTCAGTAGGGCACAACACAAAACACAAATGAATTTAACTAAATATATGGACCACTTTTTGACCAGAAGAGTAGAAAAGGCTTGCATGCTAAATAAGAGTCCAGTTTGTGAAGATGCAAGCCCGCTCAATGGACTTATTTTTCAGTGCAATATAAGCAAAGAAAAAACATGCAATTCTTGGCTAAAAAGTTATATACTTGGGCTTTAACACAAAAAATACTACAATTATTTCTTCAAAAGTCTGAATTCTGCTTCAAAATACATTTACTGACAGAAGACTGGCTGTGGACCTCAATTAAAATCATCAAGCAAACATCAGATAGAAGGAAATTCACTTTTTTTAGGGGTCTTGAAACGATTGGCTCTCAGTTTGATTAAAATCTGATTAACTGCACAGCCCTCACGGCAATCCAAATACACGCCAAATGTTTCATCTCAATTTAAAACCAAATATAAAATGAAAGTGATTTATTTTACTTCCAAAGTGTTCAGTATTCTGTTCTACATTATACACTGAATCTTACTTGAGAGATTTCTGCTCTGATTCAGTGTTTTGAGAAATGGGGATATATCAGTTCGGATGGGCCCATTTGTGACATATTAAAAACTTAAAAGGAGCAGATTGGACACAGATGCATGAACAAACCCAGCCAAAAATCCACATTCTTACATCTGCAGAGTACAGTTTAATCACACTGTTTTTATGTCAAAATCTCTTAGGGACATTTCCTCCTTTCACAATTGTGTCCCTGTTCATTGGCTGTAGTTCTTCATTTAATTGTCTGCACTTCACTATTGCAAAACAGAGTCTAGATTTCAGGGATCTGTTTTTTCTGCCAAAATCTCATTAGTCCAAGCCAGAGATTTGAAGAGACACAGCCATTCCCCTAGACAGAAATACTGCAAATATGTAGGACAACCATGTCCATGATAATGGATAATAATTTAGGAGAATTTCACACCGTATTTGATGTTGTAAATGCAATCTTCAACGGAGTGAAATTAGCCATAACAGGGCTAATCCAGGTCAAATGCAATAGTGTTGATTTATACTTGTGTATGATTAAACCCATGACTTAAATGGGCAGGTCTGAACTAACCAGTTTATGGCTATGCAAGGACAATGCTATGTTAAAGTTTTGCAGCTGGATTATTTCAGGGAGACTGGCCTGTAGGGTTCTGTAGGGTTAACCTAGCTCACACCAGACTGATACTGTAAGTGCAGCACTCTGAATTTAGTACTACACATTACTGATGTGTCACAATAGCGAAACAAGTCAAAAAACATCCAGTTGAGAGAAAGCACATCTTCCCTGTCGACAAATGCATAAAACTCTTAAATTCTGCACATTTTTCACAAGCAAAAAAGTCTGTATTTTTACTTTTTTCTATTTGTTTATTGTTGTAAGATGATCTTCAGTGTCCATAAAGGCATCTAATAAATAAAATGTATATTATTATTATAAAGTAGGCTGAAGTCTGTTAGTGTCGCCATGTTTGTTTTGGTTCGTTTGACTGCTTGACCTTTGGCCACTGCACAAAAAACAATGCTGCTTTGTGATTGGTCTACCCACTCAATTAAACTTCAAGATGGATTCTCATGAGTTTACAAACTCACAAATATAAACTGTGCTCAACTGGTAAGTCACTGACTTTCCCCCCGGGGGTTGTGGGTTCAAATCCCCCCCGGCAATGAGCTAGCCAGTGTGGGTCCTTGGGCAAGACCCTTCACGGTACTGCCCCCGGGGCGCCGAAAGATGGCTGCTCACTGCTCCTGAAAAAGGATGGGTCAAATGCAGAAGTCAAATTTCTCCCGTGTGTCACTGTGTCATTGTGTGTGAGACCAATAAAGGCTTAATCTTAATCTTAAAAAATCTTAAAATATCACAAGAATCCATTTTGCTGTTCAACTTTACAGTAGGGTAGTCAAAAGTATTGAAATTTGTGTGTCAATTAACAGTTTTTGGACACTCTGGATCATGAGATACTATTGCAAAAATTATATAAATATGACATAAGAGGGGTAGCACATCACTGGGTCACGAGCTACTTAAAAGACCGATATCAGTATGTGGAACTCGATAACAATAAATCAAAGTATTATCATTCAGTATGTGGAGTACCCCAAGGATTGGTTCTTGGACCTATACTTTTCCTTATTCATGTTAACGATATTGTCTCTGTTTCCAGTTTACTCAAATGTATTTTGTTTGCAGATGATACTACTCTATTTTACTCAGGAAAAAATATAAATTAGGTTTTACAAATAGTAGAGAGAGTTTCAGAAAATTTTGATCTGGTTCAAAGCCAGCAAACTATCTATAAATATTAGTAAGACAAAGTTTATGATTTTTAGTTGCAAAAGGAAAGACATAGATGCAAGATTGATCATACAAGGACTGGAGATTGAAAGGACAAGTGAGATCAAGTTTTTGGGTGTTATAATTGATGAACATTTGACATGAAAATCACACATAGAACAAGTTAAATCAAAAGTATCACAAACAAAAGCTGTATTACACAAAGTGAAGGACTGTCTTAGCATAAATGCCATGTTTCTTTTATATAACTCACTGGTTGTTCCATATCTGACTTATTTTATTGAAGTGTGCGGAAGTGCCTGTAAAACACTCAATGAACCAATCTTCCTTTTACAGAAACGCGCTCTCCGTGTGGTAAATGGAAGTGGATACAGAGCCCACACAAACCCTATATTTGTACAATTAAAAACATTAAAATTTAAAGAATTGGTAGAATATAACTTACTCAAAATTATGTACAAAGCTCATCAAATAATATTACCAATCAACTTGCAAAATAGATTCAAAAAGAGAGAAACTAGTTATAAATTAAGAGGAACTGATATTTTTTCTAAACCAGTATTCAGAACAAAACCAAAGGAAAGACGTGTCTCAATCCATGGAATCTATGGAACAGTCTTGAACATGAAATTAAAACTTCTAAGTCTATTCAAGTTTTCAGGAAAAATGAGAAAGTGGCATTAATGAAAAGATATAGTAGTACTGCGCAGTAAAAAGATTATTATTATTATTTTTTGTTTTTTTTTGTTTTGTTTGTTGTAATACATACTATTTTGTTGTAATATCATTTTGAGTTGATAAGGGGCAGATATCATAAGTTTATGCTTCTTTATGTTCCCTTTCATTCATATTTGAGTTATAATTGTATAGATGCAATTGTGTTGCATCTATTATTTTTTGTTTTATTTTAACTAATGAAATAAATAAAGAAAAGAAAAGAAAGACAATAGTCAAGACTAAACCTGATATTAGCCTGCTGTCTAATCTTTTATATTATGTACCACCACTAGAGGGCATATTACAGTTGGAGAACCACTCCAGGCCATAATCTTCTCTAAAATAATTTTCAAATAATTTAGAGGCTGTTGCAAACTTTCTGATCACTTCCCTTTAATAAAGTGAAAAGCAGTGATGTAGTATGATGTCATTACACAACAATGCCCCAACACTGCTCCACTGACAATGAACACCAGACCTACTGGCACTACCATAATACTCCCAGATCAGATTTCCAGGAGGAGGAATGCACTTACTTTCTCATGGCTCCTAGCAACTTCACTTGTAAACTCAAGCTATTTTATTGGTTTGGTCCCTGTGCACCCTTTAAGATTAGCCTCTGACATCCCTCCCTTGTCACTGTAATTCTTTGTATCGTAACACAGATAGCTTGGGATTTGTGTTGTTTTTAGTTGTCTTACCCAGAGCTATGAGACCAAAGAGAAGTCCAAGCAGGAGAAGGCCAAGGAGGAGGAGTCCGAGCAGCCATTTCCACCATGAGCAGCACGAATCAGAACAGCAGCAAAATCCCCCACCTCCAAAAACCCCACTGTCCCGACGGATCTCTGAACACAACACAAGCATTTAAGGAATAGAGTTCACACAACGTCACAGCATTCTAGACTCCTTATAGTTTAAAGGTCCTGTATTATGCAAAATTGACTCCATGAATTGAAGCTATAATACTGTTACCTCCTCAAAAACAAACCTGGAGTTGTGTTTTGTTTCATTCACACATGTTTGAGTTACTCTTTATTATTAGTCTGTCTACATCTCCAACTCTCTGAACATAGCATAATATGGGCCCTTTAAAAATTAGCTGGGGGACAGGTTGGGATTCTAACTGTCAGATTCCAGATTTGTTGTCCTGGTTTATGATTAATATCTCTGTAATTACTTGGGCTATCCATATGAAACAAAAACTCTCAGCATCAAAAGTGAAATATTTTTCTGAATGTGGTGCCATTATTCAACCTAAAAGATGTTATTGTTGCCAGTTTAAAAGACATAAGATTTATAAGACAAGTTTGTGGAGCCAATCTTTAATAAATAGTGATAAGGTTTGTGGATCATAAGATTGGGTACGCCTTTGAGAAATAGTAAATCTACCATAGAGTTATATCCTCCTGGGACCCGAGGAAAAAAGTGTGTCTAAATTATTATTATTATGATTTAAATTTTCTATTTGGAGGTAAATGAACACCTTAGCATTTACATTTTGTTAAATTTATTTTTATTCATAATGTAGTAACATGTCCTTTGTAATGGACATCTGGGACATTTTTGGTGTTAAATCCAATGACCTAGCAATTTATTTTTATTTTTTTGATGACCAACATCTCTGACAAGCTTCTACAGTCGCCTCAAAAAGTTTTTAGACTCCCTTTTAATTTCTTATTTATTTATTTATTTATGTATTTATTTATGTATTTATTTATTCATTTATTTTTTATCATTTATTTTTATTTATTAAATTTATGTATTTATTTATGTATTTAATTTATTTTATTTTTTTATTTTATTTTTTTTTTAATTTATTTATGTATGCATTTATGCATTTAATAATTTTAAATTTTTTTATTTATGTATTAAATTTTTTATTATTTATTTATTATTATTATTATTTTTTTTTTTTTTTTTTTTTAATCATACTGCAGCCACAAATTAGAGTTCATCTCAAAACACACGCAGATAGATAACTGTACATACCTGCATATGTGGCTTTGTCTTTCATCAAAACCCCAGAGCTTCCATCTGAAAAGTAAATCTATAATTTTATACTCTTACATTATAATTGAAAAAGTACTGGACCATTGTTTTGAATGATCACATACAATACGACTGTCCGAGGTCTGCCTTAAGCTGAGCTGTTTCTCCGTAGCTTGAGATGAGTTTCTCCTTCTTGATGGAGTCTCCAGAGAGAGATCCTGTACAAATATGTGAAATAAACAAGTTTGGATTCAAATTTAATTGGAATGTTTTGATATGCCACATGAGTCAAACTGAACAAAAATAATTTATAGGGACATAAAAAGTAATTTGATTTCAAGTCCATCTGGGTTTAATTAAAAAATAATAGTGGTCTCAAGTGGGATGTTTTTGTTTGGCTTTCCATCATTCAAGTTCTTTCTCTGCTCAAAAAACGCTATAAAAAGGTTTGTAGCGGACGACAGCTTTAGCGGCACCTGGTGGCACGATTGCAAACTGTAGTTCTATGCCATTTAGTTCCTCCCTGACACGACAGTAACCCAAAGGGGGAACCTGTCTGATGTGTATAAAATGGGCATACTATATTAAAGGTGCATTGTGTAACGTTTCAGGTGATGTTATTGTTATTGCTTCATCTGAAATGTCTCACAGTATGGCATTAAACCTTTCTATCATCATAGAAAACAAACCAGACTAAATTACAAGTCAGATCTGTGGAGAGGCAACACCGCTAACAGTCAGAATGCCTGTTTTTTCTAGGTATTTCTGAACTATAAAACCACTCAATTGTAAGGTTGTCCGTCGTTTAATGTCATACTATAGAACATTTTGGCAGAGCAATGACATAAGCAATCCATAGAAACAAGCAGGTAATGGACCCTCCACCATTTAAGTGTACTACTATAGACATGAGTAAAAATAGATATGATATGAGTAAAATTAAATAACATAAGAAAAGACACATTATAATATGAATATTAACTGACCTCCTCCAATGTGCACACTGCTGCCGCTTGTAAACTGCTTTCCACTGTCTTTGGCCAGGATCAGAGTTTCTCCATCCCTCTTGGCTGCAAAATTCTCTTTATCTGCAGCCACAAACCTCTTATACGAGTCTTCTGTTTGAGACCTGGTGCCTGACAGAATTGATTTAGCATGAAATCAATAGGCTCTGTGACAGTAGCACACTAGTTAGCTCACTGTATCTCAAAGTTACTTTTATTCAAATAGTAACACATATAAATTAATTAAAATAAATACACTCCAATTATTTTTAAATGTAGATGATTTCAGTTGGTGGCAATGTTGTAATTATTATGCCTCAAAATTAGCATCGGCGTTACTATTGAGACACAAACATCTCTCTTTCTAAACACAGAACTGCCTTAACATTAAATATTTATTCATTTTGGCACTAGTAGTGATGGTAACACTGAGATTACCAAACACTATTGTGCACAAAATGGCAGGCATGTTATCATAGTTACCTGTGGAAACTGCAGAGCCAATGACAGCCCCACTGGACACGTTCTTCTGCACGCCATAACCTGTAGTGGACGACACATACAGTATATCACATGTAGACACACACATGCACACAGTTAGAAGGTGATTCAAACGTGACCGCACCTCCCAGGCTGGCACTGGTGTTGGCTCCACTGGTGGTGAGCACACTGCCAGACGTGGGACCCAAATTATTCTGAAAACCATACACTGGAAAGACACATGCAGTGTTTTAAACTCAAATCAACTTATGTGCACATTTAGTAGTTATTTCTAGAAATGTTCTGTTGTTGGTTATTTTCAACAAATTTACCATATCCTCCTGAGACCGGCCCATTCATTTGTGTCCTTTATAGTGGACATCCAGTTAACCAGTCTATCTTTTAATTGTTTTAATTGAGATTCTAGTTTGTGGCTGCACTATGATAAAAAAAAAAATATACAGTATATATATATATATATATAAACAATAAATAAATAAATAATACATAATATATATTAAAAAAGAGAGAGATTAAAAGGGAGTCTAAGAAATTTTTGAGGCAACTGCTGAAGCTTGTCAGAGATGTTGGTCATCAAAAAAAAAAAAAAAAAAGTTTTTGTTAGGTTGTTAGCTTCACGTGGATTTAACACCAAAATGTCCCTGACGTCCATTACAGAGGACATGTTACAATTAGGGATGTCAACAATTAATCCATTAACGATTAATTGTCGATTAAGACGTTGGTCGAACAAAATGCATTAATTGTAATTAATCGCTAATCGCGGACACGCACACCTGCGTGGTCACGAAACAAGGCAACCGCGCACCGCGCTGCGCCAAGCTCGACTCACAGCCGGTCGCAGGCGCCAACGGCACTGCTCAGCAGCCCTGGTGTAAGCGCGAGGCGAGATCGAACCGCGACGCCTGTAGTCTCAGCCCGAGGCCACAAACCAGCCGCACGAAACCAGCAGCGGCACGTGGTGGTTTAATCCTGGTTTAGTCCAGGTCTAGACCTGGTCCAGTCCTGGTTTAGTCCAGGTCCAGTCCAGGTTTAGACCTGGTCTAGACCTGGTTTAGTTCTGGTCTAGACATGGTTTAGTCCACGTTTAGTCCTGGTCTAGTCTCTTAGCCAATCAGGACAGAACACAATGTTACACTATAAAAAAATGTTACACTATAAAAAAAAATTTGAAGAAAAAAAAATCTGCGAACCGCGATAGAGCGAGGGATTACTGTATGTTGTTATTCAGCATCAATACATTTGTCTGCTTTTTACTAATAATATAATAATACTATGATATATTTTTGACTCAGTGTTATGTTACTATAGCTTATATTCTTAAAGACCCTATTGAAACACTCAAATTCAGGTGAAAAACGCCGCTTATCAGTTAATCGTAAGTCGATCGATAAGGTCAATCAACTATCAATTAATGAATTAATCCATAATTTGCATCCCTAGTTACAACATTATGAATAAAAATAAAATTAACAAAACGTAAATGCTAAAGTGTTCATTTACCTCCAAATAGAAAATTAGATACAATTCTTCAGGTCCCAGGAGGATATGAGAACTTATTGGTAATATGTATTTAAAGATTGTTATTTAATAAGCTGTTGTACTTCCATCGATACAGACAACAACAATGGCGTAACGCGATGAAGATTAGGACTGCGTAAAGGTGCCAGTACAGTACCGAATAAAAAGGTTTGGATACTGCTATTAATGCACCGAAAATTGGCACAGAAATAAGAAGACTTTTTTCCTTTTAATAACAACTTTTGATGCCAAGTGGGTAATAGAAAAATTAAAGGCAGTGTTGCCACAAATTAACAACAGCATTTCTCCAAATAAATATCTATCTGAATGTATTAACATTGCAGTTCTATGTTGTCTTTCCTGAACAGACACTGAAAAAAGATCAGAAAATTCAATTCTTTCAAAAAGTGTTGTTCAACTGATACCTGAAAATAATTCAAAGGTACCCAGCTTACCGCCAAATATGAAATTTGATCAATTTACACATCAATATCAAATTGTTGTTGGGTGGGTGTCGTTATTAGGGTGAATATAGCAGACGTCTGGTGCAAAAACAGCACACTTAGTTGAAAAATAAAATGAAAATATAGTTTTTACCTGACAGTGAGGACGGAGAAGCAGGACTGAGTGGCACGGACCCTCCCATGTTGTTGGTGCTGACCTGGTAGCTGTAGCTGGTGGCACTCACGGCGGGCACAGACTGGGAGGGCAGAGTAGCCGTAGACCAGGTAAAAGCCGGCAGCGCCGCGTCCACTGTAGCATTATCATATTGGGCCGAGCGAATCGTGGAATGACCAGACTTCACCCCAACATCATACTGACTCAACTTCACCCCCGAGTCGTAGTGGTCTGCCTTCAGCCCCAGATGCCCGGATTTTACACTCATATCATACTGGCTGGACTTGTACCCATTCATTGTATCGAACTGCCCAGATGCCAGGCTTCCACTGTAGGTGCCCGCTTTAACTCCAGAGTCGTACTGGCCTGATCGGACACTCACGTCATATCCACTGGTTTTCAAGCCTGTGTCGTACTGGCCTGACTTCACGCTGCCGCTGTACTGTCCAAATGAGATGGTGTTATCGTAAAGACCAGTGGTGTCGATGAACTGGTCCGATCTCAGGCCAGAGTCAAACATGCTGGACACTGGAACGATAGAACAAAATGAAAAAAGGTTTGAAAGATCAGGCTCATGTAGTGGTGGAACATAAAGTAAAAGTAAAGTACTGTACGAGTACTTAAGTATAGATTTGAGGTATCTGTACTTAACTTGAGTACATTTATGTCTGTCTTGATCTATGTTAAATGTTTTGTGGATATTGTGCATATTTTTTACTTTTACATTACAACAGTTGAGAGCAGGTATCTGTACTTTCTACTCCACTACAACAGGACTGAAAAGTAAAAGTATTTTTTATTATAGTTTGAGACAGGCTGAAAATGCTGAGGGTTTATTTTAAACATGCTCGTAGTTTGAGCAAACAGAAATATGCAAATAAACATCTGCATAAATCTTGATCAAAATCAGTACATTTGCTATAAGATCGATAAGATGCACTTTAACATCAACCTAACTCGTGGAAGTTTGAAAACTACGGAACCTTTTTGTTTATTATTTTGTGTATTGGTTTTCAATCTGATAATCCAATCTTGAGGTTACAGGATCTTTTGACAATTTGCAGTTTTCACACTAAGTCCATGGTTGCTAATGGTATCCAGATTGGTAGTATATTTATCAATCAATCAATCAATCAATCAAAAGGGTTAGGGTCTCAGACTAGTCTCAGTTTAAACAGCAATAACCTACAATGTTTTCAATGACCTTGGCTGGTTCCATAAAACAGGAAGGACCATCCTGTACAGAGTGGCTCTTGGCTCAGCTCAGTGTTCCTGTGGTTGGTTCAGTAGGTAACGACACCACTGGGACTGTAAAACTTTAATGTAGAATGTGGTAAACCCATCCTCTCACCATGAAAAAACTTTTACATGTAAATGTGTATCTGCTTAAAAATAAACAGTATTTTTGTTACTGAAACTGTATTACATTGCTATATTACACTATTTTACACACACTCTGTTCCACCTTGTGATGTCATGTGGTAATACGGGAAGTTCTCCACTGTGTATTTAAACTCCATACACTGTCAATAAATCAGTTGGATAATTTCAGCCCTGGAATTGCCAATCTCTACTGAACTTAAAGGAAAAGTAACATTTTTTACAATTTGAGCCTTATTTCGGTAATAAAACAAGTTGTTTTACTCACCCATAGCACTTTGGTGTCATATGGAGCATTTCCGGAGATGTTTTAGATTAGCGTTAGGCTAACGCCGTTAGCCTAGCGCGACTTATAGCCATAGCTCGGGGCATTCCCCGAGCATGTAATATGCCCCGTGCGGGCTCCAAATAACACAAACTTTAGCACTTTTCAAATCATAGAAGCTTGATGTCTTTAGTCTATGATTTTGTTTGAATCAAAAGTGGCCTGTAATCCGAGATTTAGCCATAGTTTACAGCTTTGCGTTCCATGTTTGGGTCCCGGGAGCTGAGAGCACAGTCCGCACATGCGCACTGGCCTCCTCATCTACTCGAAACTATGGCTAAATCTCAGATTACAGGCCACTTTTGACCAAACGAAATCGTAGACTAAAGACATCGAGCTTCTATGATTTGAAAAGTGCTAAAGCCTAGCGCTAATCTAAAACATCTCCGGAAATGCTCCATATGACACCAAAGTGATATGGGTGAGTAAAACAACTTGTTTTATTACCGAAATAAGGCTCAAATTGTAAAAAACTTTACTTTTCCTTTAAGGTAAAAGGAGCTGTTAACTTGAAAACTACCACTTGATGGCATCACAAGGGGGAACAGACCATTTTGAGCTGTGGAGATGTAGACAGACTAATAAACCAGGATTACTCAAACATGTGTGAATGAAACAAAACACAACTGCAGGTATGTTTTTAGGAGATACCAGCATTATAACATACCTCACAAGATTCCACTTTGTGTAACAGGACCTTTAATTAATAGTATAGCTCATAGCGCTTACTTAATGTGCAAACTTCAGTTATAATACTTTTTTTTATAGTTACATTATTACTTATTAACTGACTTATTAAATTACTGCTTATTTCTACACACAAGCTCCACACCTCTGTTCTCTGTACGTCTATATTTGGAAATAGTTTACTTGCAAGATCATATATAGGGATATCTCTAATCAACAAACTAAGTGTAAACATCTGGAAATAACAACGTGATAAGTGATTTTAGACCACAGGGCAGAGCACTAAAGCATGGCACAATAACCTTTAAATAATGCCTCTATCTCATACTGTACGTGCCCACCAATACCTGACCAGTGAGGCAAAGTGCAGAGATAAACAATCCAAGGTCTGAATGAAGCCATGTATGGAGTGTGAGGAGGAGGAGATGAGACAGCACTCTGCAGCGCAAGGTAACCAAGTCCAAAAGTAAAAGTACAATACATAAAGGCGCATTGTGTAACTTTTCTGGTGGAGGGTCCATCAAATTTTTTTTCTCCATGGAGATGTATTTGCTTTGCCTGGAATGTTTCATAGTATGGCATTTGAGTGTCTTGAAAAGCGCTTTATAAATAAAATGTATTATTATTATTATTATTATTAAACCTTTCTATCATCATGGAGACCAAGTTACAGGTCAAATCAGTGGAGCGGCAACTCCACTCACAGTCAGAATGCCTGTTTTTCTAGGTATTTTTGAGCTATAAAACCACCTGTGATTGAATAAATGTAAGATAGAGCTGTTTAATGTCATAACGTGGAACATCGGAGGCAGAGCAATGATGTATTCATAGAAACAAGCAGATGACAGACCCTGACCAAAAAGTTACATAGAGCACCTTTAAGTTTGCCTGGAAGAATCCATGACTCATCACTGTACCAGCGGCGAGTCTGGTAATGCTTGGTCCAGAATGCGCTGCTGTTGCGCTTAGACAGACAGCTAAGTGAACCAATCAGAGAACAGTTAACGGACAGCGACGTGAACCAAGCCGGTAGGAAGCAATGCAAAAACATCTTTTTTGAAAAGAAAGGCCTCTAGAGCTGTCAGCTGCTGTGGTTTTAAGGAATCGATGTGTTTTAGGTCATTTAAGACCAATTTTACAGCTGAATGGAAGGGACGTTGCGGGCAAAGGCGGGTGCACTGACGTCACCATCTTTGAACGAATCAGAATCGCGGAGTCCGTTGTTAACCGGGGGAGCGAGGGTGGAGCGAGGGTGTCCAAATGGTATCGTGCTGTATAGCAAATACAGAGAGATATCATTTGGCTGGCCAGGTAACCTTTAAGTACAAATTTTAGGTATTTGTACTTTACTGAGGTACATTTTTGCAGTGGATACTTCTTACTTTTACTTCACTACATTTGAGGACTGTATCTGTATTTTCTACTACATTACATTTGAGATCTGAACTGAAAAGTAAAAAGTACTTTTCTTTACAGTGTAAGATTAGTTTTATTTTTAGTACATTTAATTTGAGCTAACATCCCAAGTTAAATTTTTTAAATCAAAATCACTACATTTCATCCTTAAATTGTTCAAAGGATTTCTGCAAAATTCTTTTTACTCTTAAAGTACATTTTTAAACATAAAACTTTATTACTTTTACTTAAGTAGATTTTCTCATGTGATACTTTTACTTTTACTTGAATAAATTTTGCATGTGTATTCATCTACCACTGAGTACTTCACCCACCACTGGTACACCACTGGTACTCTGCGTTCTCTCTCATTAGATAATACCTGACTGAGTTGCCACGGAGACGGTCTTGGGTTCCGCAGTGGTCTTTTTGGGCACGGGCAGAGTGATGGAGGCAGAGGAGGAGCGGGTGGGGCTCACGCTGCTCGAACGGCCTTTTAAAAGTTTCTTCACGTCATCCAGTTCTGTCCCTGGAAAAATAATGTTCAGAATTATTAAAGGGTCTATGTATATTACACTACAGTATATATTATAGTATTTTCTGATCTGTTATAATGATGTGTCCTCATTAAAACATACCTGGACTTTCCTCCTAAATACTAAATATTATGTACATGTGAAAATATGTAAATGAAAAATTATGTTCTAGAGCAACACCAGTTGTTTGGCTCATGACCTCTCAGCACACTGGTGAACACGCACACAAATATGGATAGTTCTACGTCTTTCTCCACCAAACCCTGGTACCTCTACACATGAGAGGACGACACCGATCTCTATGATGAGGGCTTTGGCCTGGGGACTCTGCTCTGCCCCACACCAACAGGGAGCGGTCAAGAGCCACAGGAGACCCAACTGGTGTCTCTCGACATCCAGGAGCCCTCAAACATCCAGCTGGTTAGCTCACAAATTCCCACCTGGGCAATGAGCAAGCCAGTGCAGGTCCTTGGGCAAGACCCTTCATGGTACTTCCCCCCGGGCGCCGAAAAAAGATGGCTGCCCACTGCTCCTGAAAAAAGGATGGGTCAAATACAGAAGTGAAATTTCTCCCGTGTGTCACTTAATCAAACCCAGAGGACAAATGTCTGGTCCAGGTACTTCCATCCTGGTCCAGGATCTTCCACCCCTGGAGGAAAGCGCTCTGGTCTGGGCGCTCCGTGAAGAGTTGGAGCGTACAAGGGACAAACTTGCAGATCAGGTCCAAATAAACAATTCTTTGAACCAAAAGCTTAGGTCTCAGGAAAGAATCAACCAAGAAAAAGACTTGGAGTTGAAAAAACTCAATGATTCTCTCCAAAACAAAGATAAGCAGCTGGAAAACCAAAGTAATGCACATAGGGAGATCTGGTACCTGTACTTAAAAAAGTGCAGCTGAAGCAAAAGTTTCAAACTCCAGAAGAGTCAGGAATAAGACTGATGATCTGGAGATGCAAAAACTCAAAGCCTCTCTCCAGAAGAAAGACCAAGAGCTGGAAACCCAAATTAACACATACAAATAAATCCAATATCTCTAGGCGGCACGGGGGCTGAGTGGCTAGCACTCATGCCTCACAGCTAGAAGGTTCCGGGTTCGATCCCCGGGTCGCCCAGGCCTTTCCGTGTGTGTTCTGTGTGGAGTTTGCATGCATGGTCTGGGTTCGATCCCCGGGTCGCCTGAGCCTTTCTGTGTGGAGTTTGCATGTTCTCCCCGTGTCTGGGTGGGTTTTCTCTGGGCACTCCGGTTTCCCCCATCAACCTAAAACATGCACCATAGGTACTCCAGCTGAGGTCCTGACCAAGCCAAAGCAACAAGATCATGGAGATGGTCCCCGGGAGCAGTAATGTGCTGCTCACTGCTCCTGATAACAGGATGGGTTAAATGCAGAGAAGAATTTCTCCTGTGTGAGATCAATAAAGTTGCTTCTTCTTCTATAATAGTTCAGTGAGAGAAACTGTCCAGCTTTCCACCACCAGTAAAGTCCTTGAAAAGTTAAAGAAACAACTTAAAGCACAGGACAATAAAATGGCTGAGATGAAAAACACAAACAGGCCAGATCCACAGGCCTACAGAGACTGTCAAACCACTGGCATTACAGTTGGTGGAGATACGACTCACAAAGACAATGTGAAACTGTGTAACTCTTTTCAGTACAAGAGGTGAAACGTTTCCTGAAGTTTCAATGTGAAACTGAAAGAGCACAGCCATCCACCCGCCCAAGAGGAGCGGACGTAGTGGAGGAGCAGAGGAGGGCGCCCAGGCACGTCCAGCGCTAAAGCCCCTCCAAACATCACCCTTAACCCTTGCAAAAAATATAACAAAAATGTTTTAACATTATGCTATGTGGTCAGGAGGGCCAGCTCTGTCCTGGGCTGTTCTCTGGACTCTGTAGAGGAGGTGGCTGAGAGGAGGTACTGGACAAACTTACGTCCATCATGGACGACACCTCTCACCCTCTGCACAGGACTGTAGAGGAGCTGAGCAGCTCCTTCAGCAGCCGACTGAGGCACCCCCAGTGCAAGAAGGAGCGCTACTGCAGATCCTTCATCCCCACCGCCATCAGACTGTATAACTCCACTGTATAGTCCAAATGTGGAATTTTTTTTTCTGTATTCTCTTATTTACTTTTTTGTATTATTACTTATATTGTCTGCTGCACTTTCTTGTTCAAACTTTCTTTTGCACTAAACTGCCTGGAGCTAATGTGGCAAGTGAATTTCTCCTGTGTGAGATCAATAAAGTCTTATCTTCTCTCTGTTCTCTTAAATGTCTGTGGTAGTTATTCATGTTTATTGTTTCAGATGTCAAAACTTGAATTCAATTTCATTTCAGCTGCAGTCACTTGATTTTTATGAATTGGTGAAGTGGAAATATATATATATATATATATATATATATTCTGTTCTGTGGAAAAATGCTTTTACTTTTACTGGGATATGACACCGCTGTGGTGTGTAAGGGGAGGAGATGGGGCGGAGCACAGGAAAGCTTTTAAAAGGATCACTCAACTACAAACGTTCTGTTGTAATGTGGGAGCTGAACACAACATTATCTTCATCGTGAGTTAAAAAGCAAACCTATATTTACAGTGGCCAAGTAAAGGAAGCTATAAAATGCAGATCACACTAAAGAGAGCAAAGATTAAATTACCTTGTTTTTACTGCATATGATATAACCTTATTATGTGCCTGTTTTTTCATTTGAAACTGAAATTTTTATATTACGCTTGTGGGGATTATTACATTAGTCGGTGTTACAAATATTTGTTATTTTCCAGCTCTCTGAAAGAATTTATTTTGTGTTTTACAATAAAATAAAATAGTGGTTTATTGTGTTCGACAGCAACTGTTTAGTCACATAAACATGCTTAGTATGAATCAAAGCAGGTCATATACTTTGCTATGCAGTATTTTAAGTGTCATTTACAGAACACATATGACACATATGACAGATGAGCTGTCCAGTCTGAGGGGGGCTAAAGAGGCTCCACACACATGCTGCTGCTCGCATGTTTAGTCTGGAATGTAGCCTGACCTTGACCCTTCTATATTTGTGACGTTCAGTGTCTCCGGAGACGCCACAGCTGAGACTGAGGGGCTCATGATGTCAGGTACTACAGACTATAAGATGTACAAGTCCAAAATATGAGAGTAACAAAATATTATGTAAGAAAATACAGACATATAATTTAGAGCTAAAACAAGAACTGGCAAACTCGAAAAAAGTAAAGGACAAGGCTGACAAAAAAGATTTGAAATGAGAGTGAGGGGCTTATGTCACGCACTGCACGAGGGGCTCATTATGTCAGGTACTACACACTATAAGTAGTCAAGTGTGAAAAATTTGATGAGCGTCTGAGGAGTGTAAAAAAAAAATTATGTAAGAAAATACAGCTGAATAAGATTTGGAGATGCAAAAACCCTTCTTCAAAAAGCTTCTCTCCAGAAGACAAAGAGCTGGAAACACAAATTAATGCACAAGAAGATGCAATATCTCAAACAAGAGCTATCCAACACCGAAGTCTATGTAAAGAAGAAAGAAAAGATTACTATTATTATTATTATTATTATTATTCACAACAATTTCCCTTGTAGATCAATAAAGTTTGTCTAATATTAGAATTCTGTTGCCGCCTCAAAAACATACGGAGTTGTGTTTTGTTTCATTCACACGTTTGCGTAACCCTTTATTTTTAGTCCGTCTACATGTCCACAGGTCAAAATGCTCTGTTCCACCTTGTGATGTCATGTAGTGGTCGTTTTCTGAAGTGCTGGGAGGGTTTTCTGTCTGTGGGAAGAACTCTGCTTTAATATACAGGGTTTGTATGTTTGTGTGAAGGAAACAAAACACAACTCCAGGTATGTTTTTTTTTTAAATGAGGACAGAACATTACAACATAAAAAAGAAAATAGTGCTTTTAAGGCCCTTTAAACAACAACTGTACAACAAACCAGCAGGGGGACCTTCTAAAATCTGCCAGAAAGTGACTCAAGCAAATGTGGAGTAGGAAATACTGCCACAAACTGTGACTCATGTGGACTTGTTGCTAACACACACTTTCTGTTTTGTTTTTTTCTTTCTTCCTTCTTACAAAACTCAAGGAGAAAATGCTAGCAAGGATTCAGTTTCTTCCTTTTAGCTCTATCCCACATTCCCCTATGTTTTATCTACACAATATGCACATGTGTGATTTCACGCTCCGTACTGTGCATGTGAGAACAAGAACTTCTCAGCCTGTGATTTAGTGTGGATTCTGACAGGAGAAATAACTCAAAAATAGTACTGTGATGTGCCCGTGTCGGTGCGAATAGGCTCCATATTGAATTTGAAGGGGATAAAGATGCTTTTGTTGCTTTTACAGGGAGTTGCGTAACTTTGGCAGTGAAAATCTGTGTGTCTGAAATGAATGATCTTACATCTGGTGGCTGACGGAGAAGCACTCTGCAGCCTGGCTCGGATTTCGCTTTCTAGAATGAGAAAAAAAGAAAATAAAAGATATTTTAAAAGGTTAAGATAGATGGTCAAAAGCAGTGGTGGAAGAAGTACTCAGTTTTGTTACGTGAGGTGTGTTGTGTAACTTTTTTGATGGGGGATACGTCTGATGCTTTGGAGATGTTATTGTTTTGTCTGAAATGTTTCACACCAGACCAAGTTACAGGGCAGGTCTGTGAAGAGGCAACTCTGCTAAAAGTCAGAATATCTGTTTTTGTAGGTATTTTTGAGCTATAAAACCACTAATGGAACTGTATTTATGATACTTTTTTATCTATTTATGATAGTTTTTATCATTATGCTTGTTGTATTTTTATACTTCTGTAGTCAGGAGTCCATCAAAACTTCGTTATGCTGCATAATGACAATAAAGAAACTTGAATCTTGAATGTGTAATTTTATAAATGTAAGGTAGAGCTGAAAGTCAAACTGTGGAACATGGAACAAAAAGTTACTGTGATCCTCAAGTAAAAGTATCACATTAAAAAATCTACTTAAATAAAAATATGAAAGTACCTGTTTAAAAATGTACTTAAATAGTAAAAAGTATTTCGTGGAGATTTTGATATCTAATAAAACTTCAAATGTAGTGATTTTGATAAAGATTGGTGGTGAATTTTGTTCAATAGAAAAGGTGATAGTTTTTCCAGTCTGTTTCTATTTATATATTTGTTTGTTTTCTTTTCAGCAGGTCAAACTAAATGATAAAAAATACTTTTCAGTCCTATTCACAAATATAGTGAAGTAGAAAGTACAAGTACCTTCTCTCAAATGTAGTGAACTCAAAGAAAAAGTATCCACTTAAAAATGTACTTAATGGTGCATTATGTCACTTTTTGGTTGGGGGTCCACCACCTCCTTCTTTCTATGGATATGTCACTGCTCTGCCTAGAATGTTCCACAGTATGACATTAAACTGCTCTGCTTTATATTTATTCAGTTACTGATGTCGTTATAGCTCAAAAATACCTAGAAAAACAGGCATTTTGACTGAAAGCAGATTGCCTCTCCACAGACCTGACCTGTTACTTGGTTTGAGTTGTTCTCCATGACGATATTAAGGTTAATACCATACTGTGAAAGATTCCAGATAAAGCAATAACATCTTCATGGAGAAAAGCATTTGACGGGTTCTCCTGCACAAAACTTACACAGTGCACTTTGAAGAAAAGTACAGATACCTAAACTTTATACTTAAATGCAGTACTTTTACTACTTTTACTTTGTTCCAATACAGCTGTTGGCCAGTTACCTCTGCTTTCACTTCTTCCTCTTGAGTTGCCTGCGCCTGGGAGGAACAGAAACACAGAAATTAAGCTGGCAGACTGTTATGCAATCTCAGTACTTTATACATATGGATGTCATTCGCACTCACAATAGTTTCCATAATCTTTACGCGTAAATTCGGGAGAGGAATTTGCACTGGAACTTCCTGCACGAAAACACAAGAAGTTGAAGTTTAAAACCTCGCCCCTCTGTCGATACAATTCTATGCTTCTCTGTTCTCAGACATTTAAACAACAGCTGTGAGGGACACGAGTGAGATGCTCATTTGATCTGCTCTTATACCTATTATAAAGTCATTATAATAGTACTGTATAAAACTACTGTAAACCGGAGGCAGGATTTCAAACTGAAAGATGCTTGTATATACTTTTTTCCTTCATATTAATGTTAATAAAGATTGCTTGCTCTATTTCTTTTAGAATTGTGTGGTTAGTTGTGCTTAGAATAATAATAATAAACTTGGCCTGTTTTATTTTTATTTATTTTTTTAAATCTTAGGCAGATAGTACATTTCATTCTGGTGTAGTTTCTAATTTATCGTTTATACATATGTCTGCCAGTTGCATGTCCTTAAGTACTCTGTACTTTGCAGTTGCAATACTGCAATGTCTCAATTGTGGGACAAATAATCTTAACTGTGATTAATTGTAACAGATATCGTCAACTAAACAATATGTTTTAGTCTATGTTTTGCTATGGTGGATTTTTACTTTAAGTATTATTAAAGGGGCGTCTCTTATGAAGATATTATTGCTTTGTCTGGAATGTTCCACAGTATGGTATTATTATCTAGCTTTAATTTTTTTAAATTACAGGCATTTTTGGCATAAAGTAGTTGTTTTGGTGGAGACACCTGTATTATGGTGACTGTTCCAGGCAAAACAATAAAATCTCCATGGAGAAGCGAAGGTTCCCGGACTCACTTACATGGTGCCCATTTAAAAACTAAATCACAGGAAGTAGAAGTTTAAACCACATCATTGTCCCATACTTCCTCCCCTCTCACTGTGTTCAAAACCACACTATAACCACAGCAACCACCACATCTCACCATCATAACCCCCAGAGCGGCTGGAGACGGTCTTCCTCTCCCTGAAGGTTGAGGGTGAGATTCCTCCAGAAGAGCTTGCCGTCTGCGTCCTTCTGCCTCCCCCTGTGGAGCTACTGGACCTCACCTTGGACACAGAGGTGGAGCTGACCATGTAACTGCTCCCCCCTCCTCCCCCACCGCCTCCTCCTCCACCGCTGCCATAGCCTTCCACGTCCAGGAAGCCCCCCACACCGTCTCCCCCACCCGAGGAGTCCCCGCTCAGGTACACGCCCGAGGAGGAGGCATACGTGCTACTGCTCACCCCCACAGAGGCTGCAAGGGAAAGGGAAAATCAGGTTATTCTGGATAGTAAAGGATAATGGACTAAAGCTATTGTACTGTATTGTTTTGTGATCTATTGTAAAACATAATGTGTTATCTTTGTGCCAGTGGTAGATAAAAAAACACACATTATACCACCAAATTGTGCAGAAAAGAGTTACTTATGCATGTTCTGTTAATAGTTGTTTAAACAGGGAACTTATTCATTAAAAGAAGTAAATGCATATAGTAATTTTAGAATATTTCCATAATATATTGTGATTAGGTGATTTGGAGTGGCGCGTGAGACTCTGTCAGACTCAGAGTGTGACCTGTTATGAACTCGGTGGATGGGCATTGTAAAAGACTATAGATACAGACCACGTATACAGTAGATCATACATAAAACACATCAGTCTTTGGTAAAGTTATGTTTTTCTTTCTTTTTCTTATGTTATTCTTTTTAATATATACTAGTATCAATGTAACTAGACTATTTACTGGTTGTATTTGGCCCAGAAAGATTCATAACATTTGAGCTTTCATTTATGCAAAACTGGTCTGTAGTGAAAAATACTTGCAAATCGGCAGATCCTTAAAGCTATAGTATCGGAATCAGTATCGGAACTGAAAAGGCTGGATGAGTGCATCTCTAGAAAGATCAACTTAAAAATAAATATAATCTTTGTAATCCTTATTTAAATGGTAACACAATATAATACACATGAATCAACAAGTGAAAAGTGCATGAAAGTATCAAATCATGAATAATACTGATGAACAGACCTATTCTACACTGTACAAAACAAAGCCACGCTCTGGAGTCTTTCTTTCGTGTCCTAATTTGACCCCAGACTGTTCCTCATTAAAAGAAACTTAAATTACAGGGTGTAGAGTTTGGCACCATCTTTTGCTGAGATTGCAGCGTTTCAGCATTGCAGCATTCATGCAAAAACATCTAATATCTCTGAAGTTCCACCACAACTTGTTTCCATGGAGATGTTATGGCTTTGTGTGAAATGTTCGGCAGTATGGCTTTAAAGGGTCAGTGTGTAAGATTTTTATCCGTTAATTACTGAAATTGAAGATACCCATTCAAAAATACATTGTTTTCCAAGCCTTTTCACTTCCATCATGAAATCAAAGTATTCTTTTGGACTTAGATATAGTCACATAAAAGGGGGATCTTCCCCATGCAGAGGCAGCCATTTTGAATACGAGAGCCGCAGAAGGACATTTGGGCTCCGCCTTCGCCTTCGGCAAGGCTCGTGGTTTTGGGTAAACAACACAAGCATGCTGCCGGATCAGACGTCGTAATGGATCTAACACGTGTTTGGGACTAAATTGTTTTACTGGATTTTATTCGCTGGATCCTTACGGACAGATTGAGAGCAAGTTTATGGTGAAATACAGAGTTTGACCTGTGCAAAGCATTCTAAGGTAAGCTAACCTCGTTTTGTGCTTTTCCGTATAAAAGCCCCATGTGCTCGGGGAGTGATTGTTGTGCAGGGAAATGAATTGCATAGACAAAAAGAGGAGACTGTAAGGTTTCATTTGATGTGTAGAGTGTCATGGTACATGATCGGGAATGTGTGTTTTCATGAGAAAAGAAAAACAGTGAACGGGGCCGCGTTTTATTTATCCCGTAGTTGTCAGCGCGGGTACTTGAGCTGTCCGCGTTACGGCGCGCCCGGGTGACCCTCGAGGTCTGCCGTAGCCAAAAGAGGAAGTGCAATAGCACCATCCACCTATGCACCACCAATCCTACACACTGGGGCTTTAAGCCGGTGTTTATTAGATCAGATCTTTAGAGTGGCAAGTCTGCTTACAATAAAAATGCATGTTTTACAGGGTACGTTTTAGCAATACAGACACCTGTAATTGAATAAATACTAATTGCACCTTTAATAAAAGTTAATGGTCTTACTGGAAATACTGTTATTGTATTATAAGTAGGTTTGTGCAAAAATATCGTGACATATTGTGATACTAAATTTGGTGATACTGTATTGATATTGTGTTGTACTTTATCGATATCGCTAATAGTATTTTTTGGTGTCTTTTCGCAAGTTTTTTGTGACCGCACTACAATTTTGTTGCTTATTTAGTGGAAAGAAACTTGCAAAACATTTGACATATTCCCTGTTTTGATGATTAAAATACTTGTATTTCATATTATCTTTGCAGTATAAATTGTTTAAAAAAAGAAATATTGTTGCTAAAATGTATTTGGTTCTTAAAAAAACAGCAGTATATCAAAGAGTATCATGTATAATATATCGATTATCTCACATATCGCCATATCGTGATAATATATTGTGAGTCATGTATTGAGAATCATATCGAATCATGATGGACCCTGTGATTCCCAGCCCTAATTATTAGTATTTGTTGCTATTTTGTATGAACCACAAATACCTCTAAGACAAAAACATGTTTCAATCAAGTTATTTTCAAATGAACCCGAAAACGCACACCAAAGCTCTTGCAGAGCAAAGAGCAACAACTTAAAGGTCCCATGACATGGTACTTCTTGATGCTTTTATATGGCTCCTTAATGGTTCCCTAATACTGTAAATGAATCCTTCTTCAAAATCAACACTCAGTGCATGAGAAACAGAGATAAGATGAGAAAGAGTCATAAATATCTCTCTCAAACTCTTTATTATGGGCCTTGTTGCTTGAATGCAAATGAGGAGAAAAGAGCTGGCCTATAGTAGAGGGTGGGGGCGTGGCCAAACTCTCCGCTCTCCGCTGTCAGCTGATCCATTTCCGTGTTTTTGCACGGGGGGAGAGATTTGAAGCGTTCCATTGAAAAAAAAACACATTTCCACAGAAAATAAAATTAAACCACTGCTGTTCAAAGGTCCAGAGGCTCAGATAAAGGACTTCCGAGCCTAGAAACACTCGGACGTGCCTCCAGGCAAATAAAAAAACACATTTCGCATTGCCTAGCGCATTCGCAGTCCAAACTCTCTGGGCGTGATTTACAGAGACGCTGAGTACAGACAGACGGGGGTGGAACTGCATTTGCATTTCTTTTTTCAATCTGACGTCAATAAGGTGCCTTGTTCAAAATCGCCCGTTTGAGCTCAGATTTTTTGTAACGCAGAAAAGGATCGCAAATGCTCAGTTTAGACATTTCACAACTTTTAACCATGGGGGGGGGGGGGCTAAACAGGGTAGGGAAGCTCACATTAACGTTCAAAAACCTCAGAAAGTGAAAATTTCATGCCATGGGACCTTTAAAAGTGAAAAAAGCATAGCACACTCAAATGGCTGATGTTCAAACCTTTTTTCTATTTTTAGATTACGTTTTGAAAAAAAAAAAAAACTTTGTCAGATGATTTCTTTCTTGCTGCTGCGGTCCAAAGCAAGAAAGAAATGATCTACAAAAGAACAACCGCTACCCTAAATCTTTTATTCCTTTGCCATAAAACTTCTACACGGAAAGTAAATTTGCTAATGTGTCCCCAGATGCACTGAGGTTTGAGTGTATAGTCTGTATTGTATGTTCATGATGTTATTCATGGTTTATACATGACCAGAGATCAGTGAACTGAGCTGCCCTTTGGAATTAATAAAGTTTTGAATTGCTGCTCATTGCATTTTTACCTCTACAAGAACTTTGGATGTGTTTTCTGTTTGATTTGAAAATGACTTGATTGAAATATGTTTTTGTCTTAGTGGTATTTGTGGTTCATAGAAAATAGAAACAAATATTTGTAATTAAGGCAGGATCTCTCACAATTCGATACGATGTCTGAAACATGGCTCACGATACAATATTATCATGATATGGCAATGCACGGGATAATCAATATATTGTACATGATACTACTTTTTAAAGGTCCCATGGCATGAAATTTTCACTTTCTGAGGTTTTTGAACATTAATGTGAGCTCCCCTACCCTGTTTACCCCCCCCCCCCATGGCTAAAAGTTGCGAAATGTCTAAACTGAGCATTTGCGATCCTTTTCTGCGTTACAAAAAATCGGAGCGGGCAAATTTTCAAATTTTCAAATCAAACGGGCGATTTTGAACAAGGCACCTTATTGACGTCAGATCGAAAAAAGAAATGCAAATGCAGTTCCACCCCCGTCTGTCTGTACTCAGCGTCTCTGTAAATCACGCCCAGAGAGTTTGGACTGCGGAGGAGCTACGCAATGCGAAATGCGTTTTTTTATTTGCCTGGAGGCACGTCCGAGTGTTTCTAGGCTCGGAAGTCCTTTATCTGAGCCTCTGGACCTTTGAACAGCAGTGGTTTAATTTTATTTTCTGTGGAAATGTGTTTATTTTTCAATGGAACGCTTCAAATCTCTCCCCCGTGCAAAAACAAGGAAATGGATCAGCTGTGGGCTCTGAGCCGAAAGCGGAGAGTTTGGCCACGCCCCCACCCTCTACTATTGGCCAGCTCTTTTCTCCTCATTTGCATTCAAGCAACAACGCCCATTATGACGTGTTCTGAGGGAGAAAAAATACTCTTTCTCATCTTATCTCTGTTTCTCATGCACTGAGTGTTGATTTTGAAGAAGGATTCATTTACAGTATTAGGGAACCATTAAGGAGCCATATAAAAGCATCAAGAAGTACCATGTCATGGGATCTTTAAAAACCAAACACATTTTAGCAACAATATTTCTTTGTATAACCACTGCTTGTGTGGAGTGTGCTTTGCATTTTTCCCCACTTTCAGTTATTTACCTATTTGAATTTATATTTTTGAATTCACATTTTTGAAGTTTACTTTTACAGCTTGAGCCAAACCTTTAAAATCCTGCACAAAACTGACTCAGGGTCTTATAAACATGCCCACATCCCTCAGTGGAAAGTTGCTCTTACTCACATGAAGAGAAATAAGTTCCACTGGTGTTCTGGGTTAAGACATTCTTCTCCAGGCCCAACGCGCCAGCTCCACTGGACATAATTCTGTGATTTGATCCAGCGGTTCCCTCTAGCAACGGGGGGAAACACAGAAACAAAACAAAAGAGGAGCAGTTAGTCATAGGGAAACTTCCTGCAAAACCGCGTGTCTAAAATTACATTACTGCTGGGGATTTCACTGTTGATATGTTGTTGAGATGTAAGGGAAATGCGGAGGCTTACTCGGTGGGAGAGAAGTCAGTCTGGACGAAGATGTAACGGCCTCTGCCAAAACTGTGTGGATATAAAAAGATTAGTTAGGTAAATAGCAGTGCTGGATGAAGTACTCAGTTTTGTTACTTACTAGTAAAGGTGCATTATAAACTTACTTTTTACTCTTAAATGATTAAGCTGTTATAGTTTAAAGTATAAAGGCACACTGTGTGGTCGGGTCCGTCAAATGTTTTTTTCCATGGAGATTATTACTTTGTCTGGAATGTTTCGCACTATGGCATTAAAGGAGAATTTATGTTTTTTACAATCTGAGCCTTATTTCGGTAATAAAACAAGTTGTTTTACTCACCCATAGCACTTTGGTGTCATATGGAGCACTTCCAGAGATGTTTTAGATTAGCGATAGCCGTAACGTGAGTTCTCGGGGCACATGTTTGCGGTCTCCAAGTAACACAAACTTTAGCACTTTTCAAATCATAGAAGCTCGATGTCTTAGTCTACGCTTTTGTTTGAGTCAAAAGTGGCCTGTAATCTGAGATTTATCCATAGTTTCGAGTAGATGAGGACGCCAGTGCGCATGCGCGGAGTTACAGCTTATTTCGCTCTCAGCTCCCAGGACCCAAACATGAAACGCAAAGCTGTAAATTATGGATAAATCTCGGATTACAGGCCACTTTTGACTCAAACCAAAGTGTAGACTAAGACATTGAGCTTCTATGATTTGAAAAGTGCTAAAGTTTGTGTTATTTGGAGTTCGCTCGGGGCATATAATATATGCCCCGAGCGAGAACTCGCGTTACGGATATCGCTAATCTAAAACATCTCTGGAAATGCTCCATATGACACCAAAGTGCTATGGGTGAGTAAAACAACTTGTTTTATTACCGAAATAAGGCTCAGATTGTAAAAAACGTGAATTCTCCTTTAAACATTTCTATCTTCATGCAGTCCAAACCAGACGAAGTTACAGATCACATCTGTGGAGGCAACTCACAGTCAGAATGAATGTTTTTCTCGTTATAAAACCACCTGTAATTGAATAAGTAAGGCAGAGCTGTTTAATGCCATACTGTGGAACATTCCAGGCAGAACAATGACATCCCCAGAGAGACAAGTATGTGACGGACTTCTAATCAGAAAGTTACACAGTGCAGCTTTTAGTCGATTTTTTTCATGTGATACTTTTACATATACTTGAGTAATCTTTTGCCCCTGTATCTGTAGTTTTTGTTAAAGGTGCACTGTGTAACATTTCTGGTGGAGGGTGCAAAATAATCGTCATGACAACGCATCACGATACTAATTTCACAATATACTGCATTGATTCTTGATGCCAAAAATTGATTATTATTAATTAATAATTTAATATTTAATGATCTAATATTTAATATTAATAAATAAATAAATAAATTATTAGTTTGTTTGTTTTTATAAATCCTATGCACTTTTGTACTTTGTGAAAGGGTATTGTTTGTTATGATGGTCGCTGCCTCCAAAATGGCAAATGTCTGAACATCATTTTTTGTTTTAGAAAAAATCCTATGTCCATCCTAAGCACTTTTTTTGTTATTGGTTTGGTTTATTTGTTTTTGTTATTCAATAAATTCAGTTCTGAATTGAGTTGCTCAGAGTTCTGTATCAGTTGAAGACACGACCCAGATACACAGACACTGATATTTAAGTTATCCTCTTTTTTTTGGTACATTTTCACTGAAGTATGTCGAATATATTGCAATGCATCGCAATAATTCAAGTATCGTGATGCATCGTGATAGTATCGCATCGTGGCATATGAATCGTGATTTGAATTGAATCGTGACTTCTTTGCCAATACCCACTCCTACCACCAACTGACGTGCCTATTTGTACTTTAAGAGTAAAAATTAAAAGTATTTTATGGTGGTCAATATAAAAATAAATAAATAAATATAAAACAAAAGTATTATAATGTATTTGGTCAGACTGATTTGGTGAAAAAAAACTGAATTGCTCTTTTGGTCATAACGTCAAATTGTGATTCAGTGTTTCTCTAATAAATGCTTTACTTTTCCCCACCCACTTTTCCAGTCGGTTAGACTCTGTAAGGCTCTGAGTGAGTGACAGCTGGATTTGACCAATCACAGTGAAGTGACCTGAATAGTGAGAAAAATGAAATTGTGATCAAGCTCCAGGAAAACTATAATATAGCCTACATTTTTGGCCACATTTCCCACCCCTATATCGAATCATAACTACTGTTTTGCAAACATGAGGGAACAAATAGCAACTCTAAAACAATTGACCATTTTTTTACCTTGTAAAAATTATGGTAGTTCTTGCTTCAAAGATCTAATTTGATACTATGCTTAAAGGGACAGTGTGTAAGATTTTTACCTGTTAATTACTGAAATTGAAGATACCCATTCAAAAATACAGTGTTTTCCAAGCCTTTTCACTTCCATCATGAAATCAAAGTATTCTTTTGGACTTAGATATAGTCACATAAAAGGGGGATCTTCCCCATGCAGAGGCAGCCATTTTGAATACGAGAGCCGCAGAAGGACATTTGGGCTCCGCCTTCGCCTTCGGCAAGGCTCGTGGTTTTGGGTAAACAACACAAGCATGCTGCCGGATCAGACGTCGTAATGGATCTAACACGTGTTTTGGACTAAATTGTTTTACTGGATTTTATTCGCTGGATCCTTACGGACAAATTGAGAGCAAGTTTATGGTGAAATACAGAGTTTGACCTGTGCAAAGCATTCTAAGGTAAGCTAACCTCGTTTTGTGCTTTTCCGTATAAAAGCCCCATGTGCTCAGGGAGTGGTTGTTTTGCAGGGAAATGAATTGCATAGTCAAAAAGAGGAGACTGTAAGGTTTCATTTGATGTGTAGAGTGTCATGGTACATGATCGGGAATGTGTGTTTTCATGAGAAAAGAAAATAAATAAATAACCGGGACCGCGTTTTATTTATACAGTAGCAGCGTGCGGACCTCAAGGTCTGCCGTAGCTAAAACAGAAAGTGCAATAGTACCATCCACCTATGTGCCACGAATCCTACACACTGGGGTTTTAAGCAATATTTCCTATTTGTACAGTAAATTTATGTCATGATATTCGTACTGTAATCCCATAACTGCTCCTGTGTTTTTTTTTAAATCTTTTAATATAATATTAATAGCTGGCAAGGGCCTTTAGTTGAGAAATTATGATATTCTGTCAAAAATATGTACTTTTTTACACCCCCACCCCCCCCCCACCACCACCACCAAATACTGCTTATTTAACTTTCTTTATTTTTACTTGCAAATGTTGCTATCACACACTTACATCTACATAAACAGGAATTACACTGCGATCCCAAATGACACAGCACCTGTAACCATTTCACCAGATTAAAACCCCTATAGAATCATAACTACAGTTGGCGAGGGTTCAGTGGTCCTATTGACCCATAAGACATAGTGATAATTTCAGAGTTACATTAAGAATCGTGTTTATAGCCTGTTTAAAGTTTCTCCACAGTCTCACAATGTGCAGGGCTCTGACAGGCTCAAGGTGATAAGGAGCCGCCATAAAGCACAACCGCCAGTCACTCAATCTCCAAGGCAAGTATGTGCAAGCATTAGATACAGTAGAGTTTATGTATGTCACTGTAGTTGTATGGTACAGGTGGTTCAAAAGGAGACTACCATATTAGGAAGCAGGGAATTTCATTTTTATTTCATTTAATCCTTTATTTTGAACACTAAACAATAGGAAAAATACATACATGACATATATAGCATTACATATCACTTTCTCAGCGTGTTGTGCGCTCTGCTGAGAAGGTGATTGGTTGCAGCCTTCCATCTCTTCAGGACCTGTACACCTCCAGGACATGGACACGTGCAGGTCGGATTGCATCCGATCCTTCTCACCCTGGACATGGACTCTTTGACCTGCTTCCCTCAGGCAGGAGGCTACGGTCCATTCGGACCAGAACCTCCCGCCATAAAAACAGCTTCTTCCCCTCTGCTGTCGGACTTTTGAACAATAACAACACTAGGACTCTTCTCACCCACCCTCCCACCCACCCGCTCTGTGTCAGGCACATGACCCTGCGCCGGTTCTTCTTTTTGCACCTGACCATACCTGCACCTGCACTGCTATATCCTTGTACTCTTGTAAATTTGTTAGATTTAAGTTTTCTGCTACTCTATTTTATTCTATTGTATTTGTTGCATGTTAAGTGTTGGTTTACATTCTGCTCCAAGCACCGCAGCAATTTCCTAATGTTGTGAACTTGTTCAAACATATGGCAATAAAACCTTTTCTGATTCTGATTCTGGCATAATCATGTATGTTCAAAAAGGAGTGGGAAGACATTTTACCAATTTATTTAATCCCACCCCCTTACTTTACATTTACTTACAACATTTTTACATCTGATGCTTCCTGTGGTGTATAAATAATCGACTTCTGAGGCCATTACTTGCAGTACTCTCAGTGTTTCTCTCACATTTCATCCATGTAGCGTTTAAAATGTTTATACTTTTTTCAAGTTCCATAATCTCACACCAGTTGAGGAAATGCAAAATCTTTTCATGCATGCTTATTATATACGATATATAAAGTTATGCTGTCCTCTTAAAGGTCCCAAGGCATGAAATTTTCACTTTCTGAGGTTTTTGAACGTTAATGTGAGCTCCCCTACCCTGTTTAGGCCCCCCCCCCCCCTCCCCATGGTTAAAAGTTGTGAAATGTCTAAACTGAGCATTTGCGATCCTTTTCTGCATTACAAAAAATCGGAGCTCAAACGGGCGATTTTGAACAAGGAAACTTATTGACGTCAGATCGAAAAAAGAAATGCAAATGCAGTTCCACCCCCGTCTGTCTGTACTCAGCGTCTCTGTAAATCACGCCCAGAGAGTTTGGACTGCGAATGCGTTAGGCAATGCGAAATGCGTTTTTTTATTTGCCTGGAGGCACGTCCGAGTGTTTCTAGGCTCGGAAGTCCTTTATCTGAGCCTCTGGACCTTTGAACAGCAGTGGTTTAATTTTATTTTCTGTGGAAATGTGTTTATTTTTCAATGGAACGCTTCTAATCTCTCCCCCGTGCAAAAACACGGAAATGGATCAGCTGACAGCGGGAGAGCGGAGAGTTTGGCCACGCCCCCACCCTCTACTATTGGCCATCTCTTTTCTCCTCATTTGCATTCAAGCAACAACGCCCATTATGGCCTGTTCAGAGAAAGAAAAAATACTCTTTCTCATCTTATCTCTGTTTCTCATGCACTGAGTGTTGATTTTGAAGAAGGATTCATTTACAGTATTAGGGAACCATTAAGGAGCCATATAAAAGCATCAAGAAGTACCATGTCATGGGACCTTTAACAGATACCTCCCCTCTTGGTTCTTGAACATTTTTTGAATATTCATATAATTCATGATGTACTTTAGTTTTGGTTTTGTCTGACCAGCCAGTGTCTTGTACATTCTGGTCAAATCCAGAAGAGACTGGAGCCAGACAATAGAGGGTGAAAAAGCTCCTTCTAAAAGACACGGTGCAACCACAGCCACTAATTTGTATCTCGTGTCTCTCAAATGCGGAAGACATCTCCTCTCTAAAATTCTAAAAATATACAACTTCTTTTACATGAGATGAGTAATAGTTTGGTGCTTCATTTGTTAGTTCTGTACAAATCTGTGCTGTTTCTCAGTCCTTTATGTTGTTTTTTTCCGACTTTTTTCCATGTAAGCAGCCATGTTTGCTATTGGCCGAGCAGCTGTCCCTCTGATCAAGGAGGCAGAACACAGCTCCAGATTCACTCGTCTTTGTAAAGTTTTGTCAGTGCGTGTGGTTCTGGTTGATCAGGTGATTATTGTACCAGTCCCAACCAATATAATGGTAATGTAACTCCTCGACATTGACCCTTTGGCTGCAGATATGAGCCCACTCTTGAGGATTTTATGGCTTTTATATACATTTTCTGGAACAAAAATAGCACAAGTGGTTTCAATGTTGGACTGCTGTCAGCTGCTTTCATATATTGTCTCATTCATGTAAGATTAATATAAAATAATTATGTTTCATACATACATCAATGTGAATGAGAAGAATAATAATATATCTGCCCCCTTTTCACACAGACAAAAAACTGAATGTATCTGTAGCAGCTACATTTGTAAGCAATTCATTTAAGTGACATACATAATATTAAGTATTTATTAATTAAAACATCTCATGCCGTCTCATATTTTTCTGACCATCATATTTGCCTTTTCTTTTAAACACTTGAATACATTTTGAAGCTTTGATTTTTCCATTTTCTGCCCCATTTATCACATCAGAAGGGGCAGATTAGAGGGACGTTGCCAAAGTAACCACCACTGCTAGTTACCGGAAGATTCTGGATACAGTGAGAGCCTTAAAGCCCCAGTGTGTAAGATTCGTGGCGCATAGATGGATGGTGCTATTGCACTTTCTGTTTTATCTACGTCAGACCTCGAGGGTCACCCAGGCGCGCGCACGAGCCGCGCGCCGCTACTGTATAAATAAAACGCGGTCCCGTTTTTTTTTTTTTTTCTTCTTTTCGCATGAAAACACACATTCCCGATCATGTACCATGACACTCTACACATCAAATGAAACCTTACAGTCTCCTCTTTTTGACTATGCAATTCATTTCCCTGAAAAACAAACACTCCCCGAGCACATGGGGCTTTTATACGGAAAAGCACAAAACGAGGTTAGCTTACCTTAGAATGCTCTGCACAGGTCAAACTCTGTATTTCACCATAAACTTGCTCTCAATTTGTCCGTAAGGATCCAGCGAATAAAATCCAGTAAAACAATTTAGTCCAAAACACGTGTTAGATCCATTACGACGTCTGATCCGGCAGCATGCTTGTGTTGTTTACCCAAAACCACGAGCCTTGCCGAAGGCGGAGCCCAAATGTCCTTCTGCGGCTCTCGTATTCAAAATGGCTGCCTCTGCATGGGGAAGATCCCCCTTTTATGTGACTATATCTAAGTCCAACAGAATACTTTGATTTCATGATGGAAGTGAAAAGGCTTGGAAAACACTGTATTTTTGAATGGGTATCTTCAATTTCAGTAATTAACGGGTAAAAATCTTACACACTGTCCCTTTAACTGATATTAAATACACAAAATAGAGTAGATTAGAATTAAATAAGAAAAATTAAAGCATTAAATATAGTGATTTTAAATTCAGCTGATTTTACGTGATTCAAATACATTTTTGTGTTTGTGTTTGTGTATTTGGTTTACTCAGAGTAATATTTTGCTAGTTATATTTACTCAAGATTATTTTTTGACAACACTGCATAATCAAAACAACCTTGATACTGTAAGAATTGACAGCGTGTAATAGTGGACACCTATCAAATTTTTATCAAATCCATATTCAATTGTTTTAAATTGTGATTTATTTGCACATTTAGGGCTTTTTAGTAGTGACGTCTGCAGCCAATTATCTGTCAATAAAAGCGTGTGGTTTGAAGCAGAGTTTAGAATTTGGAGGGAGAAATCAGTGTTAAAAAGCACTGATACAAACGTCATTTTCACATGCTTTTATGTAAATATAACTAAAAAGTAGAATTGAAAATCTATCAATAAAAGGAAGAGAAAACATGATTAATTTCATAACGTCCTGCCCAACTTTCTATGTAAAATGAGTATATGGCGTATAAACTATTCCAAAAGGGGGCATACAAGGTTAAAGGTGCATTGTTTTGTAGTGGAGGATCCATCAAATGCTTTTCTCCATGGAGAGGTTATTCCTTTGTCTGGAATGTTTCACACTATGGCATTAAACCTTTCTATCATCATGGAGACAAAACCAGGCCAAGTTACAGGTCAGATCTGTCGAGAAGTGACTCTGCTCATAGTTAGAATGTCTGTTTTTCTAGGTATTTTTGAGCTATAAAACCACCTGTTATTTAATAAATGTAAAGTAGAGCTGTTTAATGTCATACTGTGGAACATTCCAGGCAGAGCAACGACATTTCCATATAAACAAGAAGGTGATGGACCCTCTACCAAAAAGTGACACCTTTAAAAATGTATTAGACATATACATTTCTCCCCCTGAAAAAATAAGTAGCTATAGAAGTTTCCATAATCGTTAATATTGCCCACCCCTAGTCTCAAGTGGTGGTACTGACTATGACTTAGTACATGTGGTTGTGTCAGGATGGGCATCTGACATAAGTTAAAGTTAAAGGGAATACCAAACACTAGCACAAGTCAAGTTGGTAACCTTAGAAGAGGTCAGCAGTGTGAGCAGGATGGACGCATTAGCTCTGTAAACAATGATGTCATGCTATGGGGGGTTTAGAGGGAGAAATGCATTATACTGGTGAGGTGAACTTTGAACTATGGTTACTTTGAATTGGGTTCATTAAAATAAAGTCAGTTAACCTGCTCGTTTTATGATTTTAGGTACTATTTTATGTTTTTTACTTCCAGATTCTTCCCTTCTCACACTAAACGTGACTTATATATTCAAGACTGTTTATCTGATAGAGGTTCCTGGATGGCCTTCTTCTAATGAAAAATGATCAAGTTTTAGTTTGGGCACAGAAATATATTAGCTGAACCCCTGTTCATTTGGAAACATATTTAAAGCTATTTTCTAGTCTACTCCATTATTTGTCTTTTTAAAGACAGCTGCTACCTGCAAACCATTTTCAGAGTTTTGAAGATGTTTTGCTGCTACCAATCAAAACATGTCAACAAGGTAAATACATCTGTATTTATGTATTTTATGTATATGTATTTTTTCAATGTGGTTCAAAGGTTTGCATTTTCTATTCTATATTTTCTATTTTATTATCAAAAATGAAAAGGTCCATATATATATATATATATATATATATATATATTTTTTTTTGTTATTATATTATATTTTTTATCTATGTTATAATGTTGTTTCCTCATCATAAACATATGTGGACTTGGTTTTTGTTTCATTCACACATGTTTAACACACAAACCCTGCATTTAGGTTGAGTTTTTCAGAAAACAGAAAACAGTCTGTTCCCTCTTGTGATGTCATGTGGTAATACAGGAAGTGCTCCACTGTGGTTTTAAACTCTATACACCTTTACTAGATTGATTTGGACCATTTCAGCCCTGGAATTGCCAATCTCTACTGAACAAAGGTAAAAAGTAGCTGTTAACATGAAAACGACTGCATGACATCACAAGGTGGAGCAGAGCATTTTGAGCTTTGGAGATGTAGACAGACTAATAATAAAGGATTTACTCAAACATGTGAATGAAAAAAAAAAAAACAACTCCGTTTGTTTTAATGAGGTAACAACATTCTAACATGGAGTCAATTTTGTGTAACTGACGTAACCGTAACCTTAGAAGAGACATTTTTAAAAGCAAAGACATCAAACAAAGACGTCATGACCTGCCCCAGGTACTCCTGCAGCGGTAACATGAAAACTGTAACCAGCACATAAGGACAAGGTGCTTTCATTGTTTTTTGTACATTGCTAAATATACACAGGCTACTTTATTGTGATTACAGTATTATTATTTTTACTATATGAAGAAAACAAACAATAACTGCTCTAGGCAACACATTAGGGTTGTCAAAATATCCAAAATTAGATACCAGTGAACACAGGACAGAAGTGAACCTTTCCTGAATAGTTTTAGACCTTGCACTGTAAAAGTATAAGAGAACACAGACTAATATACAGGGGGTCCTCAGGTTACGACGGTCTCGGGTTACGACGTTTCGTGGTTACGAACGCGCCCCCATTAAAAAAAATATGTATATATTACGCGTCATTCCGTCTTACGTGGTTTAGCGTGGTAAGAGATGTAAACAAACGCGAACGGCGCGCGGCGCACGGCGCAAGAATACGCTCTGTTGTGGTTGTAGGGAGAAGAAGACGGCCTCGTGTGTGTGCCCAATGTGGGCGGAAGTACCTGATGTGGGCTCTGATCTGCTCCTATGAAAGCGACAGTGATAACCAAGCAGCGTAGTGGTCTAATTATTGAGATCGAAAGGTTATTGGTGCTTTGGTTGGAAGATCAAAGGCAAAATCCGGTTTACGACGAAATTCGGGTTACGACGCGTCTTAAGAACGGATCAACGTCGTAACCCGAGGACCCCCTGTATACAAATGGAACACTGTAGAACCTACCAGGGCGACTGAGGGATTACACAGGTATAAGACCACATAGTAATAAAATACAATGATTTAATGTTGAATGTGCCATTGTCTTGTTTAAAAATGCATTGTGCTGGAGAGTCCGTCATCTCCATGAAGATATTGTCTGGAAAGTTCTACAGTATGGCATTAAACGGAGACAGCAGGAGACACAGCAGGGCCATGTTATATGTCAGATCTGTGGAGAGGCGAGCCCACTCTCAGTAACAATGCAAGTTTCTACGTCACTAACAACCCATGTTATTGAATAAATGCAAGATGGACATGTTTAATGCCATATAGGGCATTCCAGACAAAACAATAAAATCTCCCTGAAGACAAGCAGATGGCAGACCCTCTGTCAGAAAAGTTACACGGTGCACCTTTAAATAAGGAATATTTTTTATTATCATCGTAATATTGGAATCAGTATTGAGTATTGCGTCTATTCCTAAGTATTGTGACAACACTACAACATATGCTACAGTTAAAGATCCCATGACATGGTACTTGTTGATGCTTTTATATGGCTCCTTAATGGTTCCCTAATACTGTAAATGAATCCTTCTTCAAAATCAACACTCAGTGCATGAGAAACAGAGATAAGATGAGAAAGAGTCATAAATGTCACTCTGGAACAGTCCATTATGGGCGTTGTTGCTTGAATGCAAATGAGGAGGACAGAGGTGGCCTATAGTAGGGGGTGGGGGCGTGGCCAAGCTCTCCGCTCCGCTCTGTGACCCATTTCCTTGTTTTTGCACGGGGAGAGAGATGAGAAGCCTTCCATTGAAAAATAAACACATTTCCACAGAAAATAAAATTAAACCACTGCTGTTCAAAGGTCCAGAGGCTCAGATAAAGGACTTCCGAGCCTAGAAACACTCGGACGTGCCTCCAGGCAAATAAAAAAACGCATTTCGCATTGCGTAGCTCCTCCGCAGTCCAAGCTCTCTGGGCGTGATTTACAGAGACGCTGAGTACAGACAGACGGGGGTGGAACTGCATTTGCATTTCTTTTTTCGATCTGACGTCAATAAGGTGCCTTGTTCAAAATCGCCCGTTTGAGATCTGATTTTTTGTAACGCAGAAAAGGATCGCAAATGCTCAGTTTAGACATTTCGCAACTTTTAACCATGGGGGGGGCTAAACAGGGTAGGGGAGCTCACGTTAACGTTCAAAAACCTCAGAAAGTGAAAATTTCATGCCATGGGACCTTTAAATTGGATCTACTGAAAGTGCAAGTTTAAAATACGCCTAATTTACAGTTTGATACAATCTGAACTATCTGATTTTGAATTATCAGAAAAATGTGTTTAGAATTGATATAGTTTATAATGATGTTCTTTCACCAATTAGTACATTTCTTTCATTCTTTTCTGTAACCTCTGGCAGACTTGACAACACAGAATCTTGTTCTGTCACGTGTCTGTTTTTCTTTGCTTCTAAGACATCAACAAGCTGTTTTGGAAAGCACAAGATGAACCAAATCAGAGCTTAGGCTTGACAGATGAAAATCCAAGAGTGACTAATTAGACAGTGGAAGATTCGGTCACTTTCAGACGTATAATCATCCGTTATACTTTTGACCTCTTCGTGCCTCCCCAAAAAAGTCACAGGAACAGAGCCAAGATTTGAAATTCCAGCTGACGCATCCCTTCGATTCCCATCAGTTAGTAACAGAGGAGCATTTGAGCAGCCAAAGGGACAGTAATCCTCCCCAAAGCAAAGAGAAATACCCAAGTTTACATTTAAGACGAAAATGATAGCCGTGTCTTTTAATAGTATTTTGTAGCCATAACAAAAACTGGGAATACACCTAAGATTTAATGCTTTGTTTCAAAAAAAATGGAGAGAGATAAGATTTGTGGGAGTTAAAGTGTGTTTGCAAATAAAGCTAATCCAGCCTTTATGGTGTAGGACATGTTGCTACAGCAGCTGTTTTCCTATACACAGTAATATGTTTAAGTAAAGCCGGAGACAAAAATACATATAGGGCGTCTTATGTAATCTCTCAATTAGCACATTTTCCCAAACATCTGATATACTTAGTCATGGGGTGGGAGATAGGACATAACTGAATCACTTTTTTGATGTGGTTTAATTTATAAATAAGATTTATAAAGATTTATTATGTGCAGTATAAGGATTCAGTATGTCTATATTTCAGATACAAAATGTGGTTCAGATCATTTTTGCTTTCTTTTTGTTGACAGACTCTGAAATGTCATAAAGAAATGGGAATTCTCACCCCTCTCCTCGGACATTCCTGTGGAGAAGTCCATTCCTCCTGTTAATCTCTCCATCCCTCCATCTTATCAGCTGTAACAGTAATAAAACTGCTCTTAAAACCAGTTCTGTCCACACTCGCACACACGGGCTCAGATGAACTGTTAATGAGCTATTCAATATCAAAGAGCAGAAATCACAAGTTTGAGGTCATGCTGCAAAAATGTGGGTTAAAATTAACTTCAAACACAACACAACAGGCAGATGAGTGTCCTGGCGTCAACTTTCTTCACTGGTGGAAAGAGTATTGCTTATACTCAAGTAAAAGTACAGTTATATGGCTAAAAATGTCATCTCTTTAAAGGCAAAGTAACGTTATTTTACAATCTGAGCCTTCTTTCGGTAATAAAACAAGTCGTTTGACTCACCCATATCACGTTCGTGTCATTTGGAGCTGTTTGAAGAAAGTTATGTTGTGGCGTTTCCGTTAGCATTTGTATTCGGGGCATTACTTTGCGGTCTCCAAATAACACAAACTTTAGCACTTTTCAAATCATAGAAGCTCGATGTCTTAGTCTACGCTTTCGTTTGAGTCAAAAGTGGCCTGTAATCCGAGATTTAGCCATAGTTTTGAGTAGATGAGGACGCCAGTGCGCATGTGCGGAGTAACAGCTTATTTCACTCTCAGCTCTCGGGACCCAAACATGAAACGCAAAGCTGTAAATTATGGATAAATCTTGGATTAGATGCCACTTTTGACTCAAACAAAAGTGTAGACTAAGACATTGAGCTTCTATGATTTGAAAAGTGCTAAAGTTTGTGTTATTTGGAGACCGCTCGGGGCATTTATATATTATAAGATAAGATAAGATAAGATAAGACTTTATTGATCTCACACAGGAGAAATTTACTCGCCACAGTAGCTCCAGGACAATTGGACAGGAGGGAAAAAGTGCATGCAGGCAGGGAGGGGATAAAGTAAGTAATAAATAGTGCAATAGTAATATGTAATAATAATAATAATAATGGAAAATAGTAATAATGATAATAGTAACAACAAGCATCAACATGAAAAGGAGGATATTGCACGTCTGGCCTATATGTTAGAATTATACAGTCTGATGGCAGTGGGGATGAAGGATCTGCGGTAGCGCTCCTTCTTGCACTGGGGGTGCCTCAGTCGGCTGCTGAAGGAGCTGCTCAGCTCCTCTACAGTCCGGTGCAGAGGGTGAGAGGTGTCGTCCTTAATGGACATGAATTTGGCCAGTACCCTCCTCTCAGCCACCTCCTCTACACGGTCCAGAGGACAGCCCAGGACAGAGCTGGCCCTCTTAACCAGCTTATTCAGTCTTTTTCTGTCCCGTTCTGTGCTGCTCGGGGCCCAGCAGACGACAGCGTAGAGGAGAGCAGAGGCCACCACAGAGTCATAAAAAGTCTTGAGCAGAGGCCTGCACACTCCAAAGGACCTCAGTCTCCTCAGGAGGTGGAGGCGACTTTGGCCCTTCTTGTACAGGGCGTTGGTGTTGTGGGACCAGTCCAGTTTATTGTTGAGGTGAACACCCAGGTACTTGAAACTGTCCACAGTCTCTATGTCTTATGTCTTATGTGCCCCGAGAACTCACATTACGGATATCGCTAATCTAAAACATCTCTGGAAGTGCTCCATATGACACCAAAGTGCTATGGGTGAGTAAAACAACTTGTTTTATTAATGAAATAAGGCTCAGATTGTAAAAAAACGTTAATTCTCCTTTAATACTTTTACTTCAGTAGATTTTTTTCATGTGATAATTTGACTTGAGTATTTTTTGCTCTGGTATTTTTTTACTTAAGTAACCAAATTGAGTACTTCTTCCACCACTGACTTTAAGAACAAGCTCATGTTTAAAGGTCCTATATTACACAAAATTGACTTGTGGGAGCTTTAAACCATGTTACAATGTTGCTTCCTCATCAAAAACATATCTGAAGTTGTGTTTTGTTTCATTCACACATGTCTGGCTGATCCTGCATCATTAGTTTGTTGCTCACTTTCATCTTGTGATGTCATGTAGTGGTAGTTTTCAAGTAAACAGCTACCTTTTACCTTTAGTTCAATAGAGATGAGCTATTCCAGGGCTGAAATGATCAAAATGATTCTAGAAAAGGTGTATGCAGTTTAAAAACACACTTCTTGCATTATCATATGACATCACAAGTTGGAACAGAGTGTTTTCTTTTTCAGCCTAAATATGCAGGATTTCTTTGTTCAACATGTGTGAATGAAACAAAACACAACTCCAGGTATGTGAGTAAACATTATAACAGAGATCAGAAAAGTGTAATATGGACCCTTTAAAAATCTATTCAAAAAGTACAATTACCCAAAATTGTACTTGCTTACACTAATTTGAGTATTTGCACGTATTTACTTTCCGCCAGTGACTATCTTAAACTTTGCACGCGTGATTTATGAGCGATGAGTGACAAAAGACGACTTTTAAATCTGTCCTAAGGCATTCCCATAAAGCAGACATAAATCATAAGGGACATGGCGCCTCGTCACATCGCAGTATTCATTTGCTTGTTTGAAAACTTCACCAACAAAAGGAACAAAAGAGGGAGTAGGATGAGAGCAAAGGCTGAATAGACCGTCCTACCACCACGCCCTGGCCACTGCAGACAGTTAGGTGCACGTGTGAGAGCGAATGCAACAAAAAAAGGAGAAAGAAAGATGGTCGGATGCAAAGAAAACAGAGGAGAAGAAGAGCTATGCATGCAACAATTGATTAAAGGTGCATTGTGTAATTTTTTCTGGTGGAGGGTCCGTCGAATGCTTTTCTCCACTGAAATGTTATTGCTTTGTCTGGAATGTTCCACAGTAAGACACAGATTAAACCTTTCTATCTTCATGGAAACTAAACCAGACCAAATTACAGGTCAGATCTGTGGAGAAACAACCCCGCTCACAGTCAGAACGCTTGTTTTTCAGGGTATTTTTGGCATATGGCAATGGCATATCCATAGAAACGAACAGGTGACGGACCCTCCACCTGAAAAGTAGGACAATATGGAAGTTGGGATTGTCGACAGTAGCATTGCTGAACTCAAAATGCATGCTCAAAATCATGACAAAGAACAAGAATTACTGGTAGTTCGAGATTCAGAAATGTTTATAGGTGAAAACTGTAGCCTCAAGATGGGTTTGTAATGACGGTAGTTTGATTTTTGATTAGGTTTTGATATGGTCTGGAAAGCTCTGTGCGATAATGAGAAGACAAACAAATCCAGATTAGAGTTTCATAAGACCTGGTTTAGTTGTGGTTGAGATGTGGCTGAGTTTTGGTTTAGACCTGATTTCATACTGGTCTACCGGAAAACCCATTATTATATTTTTTCAACAAGTGCTTGTATACTTGCTGATTTGGTCCTGGTTTAGTCCTGGTTTAGTCCTGATTTAGTCCTGGTTTGGGTCTGGTTTAGTCCTGGTTTAATTCAATGTAATTTTCAATAACAGAAAAATGTGGCACAAAGCAACAAAAACTAGGAGTGCACTGGAATCATTGTTTCCTTAAATTGGAGATTTAAAAAAAGTCAAAATTGCATCTCTGTGGATCTGAGTCAGCTATTTTTATATCAAATCAAGGAAGATAATTTTAAATGTAGGCTAGACAAGCCTAAGGACTAGAAACAGTTCTGATCCAAAGATCTAAACTAAAACAGGCTACTATTACAAGACTCTAAATCAAGCACCTGACCAGGACTAAACCAGGACTAAACCAGGACTAAACCAGGACTAAACCAGGACTAAACCAGGACTAAACCAGGACTAAACCAGGACTAAACCAGGACTAAACCAGGACTAAACCAGGACTAAACCAGGACTAAACCAGGACTAAACCAGGACTAAACTTAGAACTAAACAAGGACTAGAGGCTACTGTCCTCCTTGGCTATAACTAACCTTTTATTACATGTAAACCTACACTTTCATAACCATTTTACACTGATTTATGGTTCCATCTATCTGGAGATAGACTATTTATGTTACTTTCTTCATTTTGTGTAAAATTATTCCTCTTTTCAGGTTAGTAGTTGTTTGAGCAGACAGTCCCTTCTACATTCACTTCGAAACCAGAAATCTTTGTAAAGTTTTATCAAAGTGTTTGGCTCTGGCTGGAAAGGTAAACTTAATCCTTCTTTGGAACTACTTTTTCCATGTTTTAACCCTGTATAAGAACTGGTTTAGTCCTTGCTTAGACCTGGTTTAGATCTGGTAGCAGGTTTCACTGAGACATAAATATTTATAAAGCTGTAACAAGTGCGGCCTGCGCACTTTTCTCTATAAACTTCTAAATAATCCAGAACCGTGCGCATGTGCCACTTATAGGGTCACATAATAACACGTAAAATACAGTGATAAGGTAAGATATAAGATGAATTCACACGGTTCTCATAACGCTAAGTCCACTGAGTCAGCGTAGGCATCATCTGAATCTGTGGATGACTCGAGCTCTACGAAGCGCACTGTGCTCCTCCGGAGTATATTTAGTGGGATGTAAATAGCGCGGCTCCGTGTAAAACTACCCCCCTATCACAGTGACAGGCAGGTTTTAGGACGGCACCGGAAGATAAATGATCCCTCCAGAGATCCCCTACATGCCCGTTAAGTTTACACAGTTGCCCGTTTGTTCTAATAAATCTCAGAGCGTGAAACTGTCCACAAAGTTTTTAAAAAGTCAAGTTATTATTAGTGGTTAAATGGCTGGTAGGTGAACAAAAGCATCCACGTTTGCAAAAAAAAAAAAAAAGTGTCTATTTTGTGTTTAAACCATACCTTGTAGACGCAAAAAAATCACTCAAATCCCAAGTTTGCGTAAAATGGAGCTGCGTCTAATCCACGTTGTTGTATAGTTCCAAGACGCGCACAAGAGGGATGTCCCCCCAACGTCTTCTGAATATTTGTACGTTTTTTCCCCCGACTTTCTTCTTTTCTTAACTTTCCCAGGCAAGCCAAAGCAGAGATTCTTGGGCACCGGTCCCAGCCGCGCCCATCTGCGTTGGTTGGAGAGTTAAACAGGCAGGTGTAGCGCAGCAGAACGCACGAAATAAAAAAAAAAAACGACGAGAGAAAACAGCCCCGTAGGCAACTAATTACTTGTGTCAATCTCCACCGTGCACAGACACAGAAATAAAACTACCTCCCCTCGCAGTTACGCCTGGTTTAGTCACTAGTTTCGAAAAATGGCACACGTGTGGAGTGCGCGTAATGGTGAGTGGGTTTTTGGGGAGGAGAGGGCTGTAAGTTCGCCTCGCCTTGTACCCCCCCTCGTGTCTTTTTTTTCCTCTTGTGGGGCGTAGGAGGGAAAGGCTGGCCAGTGTTTTCAGGTCTACTCATCTATTGTACTGCAGCTGCTCTCGGACCACATCTGGCAACCACATTGGAAAGATTTACTAGTGAACGCAGACATTGTCACTGAGTGTATAATCACGTGTACAGTCATATTTATGCTTAAGGCAAAATGCGGGGTTACCCTACCTGACTTTTTGGTTATAAACCGTTTGGTTGCAAATACGTTGGTCCAGTGGTTAAAATGACAGTGCGTAGCTGTCAAAAGAGCCATTCGCACCTTTATATTGTTCTAAGCAATAATTACAGTTCGATCATGTATGAATGCTTCCTCCCTCTATATTTTCTTAGATTACTGTAATTAAATGAGGCTTGGAGAAATTGCACACAAGGAACCTCAGAATTAAATAAACTAGAAGTAGACTGCTGTATCAATCTACACACATCCAAATATGTTTGCAGTAATTTCTTGTTTGATAGAAATTCTTTGGCACGTTATCTGCATGGGTACTTGCAAATACAAGGTTGAAACCATAGTTCGTGATATTCTCCATGGAGATAGATGCCATATAAATGCCATATAAAAGGTACACGATTTAGGCATAGTCCAATATGGCAAAATATCAGCTACTTTTTCCATCTTAAAGGTGCATTGTGTAACTTTTTTGGTGGAGGGTCCGTCAAATGCTTTTCTCCATGGAGATGTTATTGCTTTGTCTGGAATGTTTCACACTGTGGCATTCAACTTTTCTATCTTCGTGGAGACCAAACCAGACCAGGTTACAGGTCAAATCTGTGGAGAAGCAATCCAGTCAGAATGCCCGTCTAGGTATTTTTAATTAATTAATTAATTAATTAATTAGTAAATCGATTAATTATTTTTTTAACTATTAAACCACCTGTAATCAAATAAATGTAAAGCAGAGCTGTCATACTGTGGAACACTGTAGGCAAAGCAATAATCACCATGGAGACAAGTAGGTAGCGGACGCTCCACCAAAAAGGTTGTGCAATGCACCTTTAAACTCCACATGACTGACATGTTATTATTACTATTTAATGGAAGTACTACTGTATCCTGAGGTCTTTTAAAAGATAATACTATGTCCTAAAGGGAAGACATGATCTTTGATGGACAGAGCAGAGATCACCAGCACATTTTCAGTAGACCATAACACCCTTCTAAAAACAACACTAAGAGACAAATGGCTTTCTTAAGCACAACAGGAGAGTGGTCATTCCATTGACTGCTTTATTATTTGATATAAGTTAGTAACGCATTGGGACAGAGAAGACTCATAACTGACTGGAAAGAACCATGCTAATGTTTTCATTTAACAATCTTGCGTAATGTTTGTAGAATCCCTCAGTCATCCAGGTAGAATCCATGGCAAAAGGAGAAATTCAAATTGTCAACTGGACAAATAAACCAAATAAACTTTTGTTCAGTTGACAAATTGAATTTCTCCTTTTTTTCCCCCTTTTTTTGTGTATTGTTTCTGTGCCAGTTTTAGACTCGGAAAATCATGTCTTGTCAACCTCCAAGCTCCAAACTTTAGAAGCCCATTTGAACATTACATGACATTAAAACATCCATAATTGTCATAATGATAGCTTACATTTACTGACATCCCTCACCCTAGTGCATCATGGGAACTTCTTACTTATAATGCCATACTAACCACTTCTATCTACTCATTTGCATTTTTGCATTTTCAGACAGATTAGATGCCTCATTTCTCTGGCAGTCCACAAGCACTTTTGGGATCTTCCTCTTTACCACACCCAGTCCGTACAGTACAGTCACCCACCCACATTTTCTCTCCTGTCTCCCACCCAAGGGTGACTCACCGCTGGTATAATATGGTTCTAATCTGCAGAGATGATGGAAAACAAATGCCCCCAGGGAGAGAGACTGGAGGAGGAGTCGCAACTAAGTGTAAGATCCAAATAATGCCAAGTTCAACAAGAAGATGAAGAGGAGTTTGATGTTGGGGCAGGACATACCAAGGTAATGATAACACACATTTCCAGTCAATGTAGTCCGACTAACTGCTTACTACAGTACGACGTATTAAAGGTATTTCACAGCATTAACTTTTCTGGTGGAGGGTCTGTTATTTACTTGTCTCCATGGAGATGTTATTGCTTTGTATGGAATGTTTCATAGTATTGTATTAAAGCTTTCTATCTCCATGGAGACCAAACCAGACCAACTTACAGGTCAACTTAGAGGATCCTCCACCAGAAAAGACACACAATGAACCTTTAAAGTTGAAGTCCAAAGTTCAGTCTGTATTTGGAAGCAGCAGCTGTGAAAACAAGCAAGTCTGATGAGAGGTTTTCCAAGGGTCTTCAGTCAGAACCTGTAACTTGAGTCTTATTAAAAGAGACCTTACTCAGTGGGAAGTCCCAATTGTGGATATAAATATATACCTGATGATGGGGGCACTCACAGATGCTATTAAAAACATCAACCACAAGATATAGGGGGAGGTTTAGGTTTCTCATGTTTATATTAGTGTGCAGTGGCAGAGAGGTTAGCCCTCCAGACCCAAAAAGGAAATACTGGTGATTTGTCTAATGAATGTGTCCACTGTTAAAGATGCTGTACAGTAATCCCTCGTTTATCGTGGGGGTTAGGTTCCAGAAATAACCCGCAATAAGAGAAATCCGCGAAGTAGGACAACATTATATTTTACAATTATTCTACATGTTTTAAGGCTGTAAACGTCTCACCACACACATTATACGCTTTTCTCAGACTGGAATGAACCATTTCTCACATTTCTCTCTCGTTTAAACACTCAAACTTTCATAGATTTTCAACAAAATGTATTAATAGTGACACGTGGGGGGAGACACGGCCCTGGAAGCCACGCCGGACGCGTGAGGAGCACTGCCACATCCCGGGACGCGACGCGCACCAACCCCTTGGAGAAGTGCGCGACCCGTGCACCCCTCATCGTGGTCAAATCCGTGACAGAGCAGCGTGACCGGCGCGAGGCCGCGCGTACACTGGGGCTGCGAGCACGAGATCGAACCGCAGCGCCCGGACCACGTCCTCTCAGTCCCAGCCACAAACCAGCCCCATGAAACCAGCAAAGAGCGGCACGTGGTGGTTTAATCCTGGTTTAGACCTGGTCCAGCCCTGGTTTAGTCCAGGCCTAGACCTGGTCCAGTCCTGGTTTACTCCAGGTCCAGTTCAGGTTTAGACCTGGTCTAGATCTGGTTTAGTTCTGGTCTAGACCTGGTTTAATCCACGTTTAGTCCTGGTCTAGTCTCTTAGCCAATCAGGACGCAGAACACAATGTTACACTATATAAAAAATGTTACACTATTAAAAAAAAATTTTAATCCACGAAACAGCGAGGCCGTGAACAGTGAACCGCGACAGAGCGAGGGACCACTGTACCTGATTTTTACTGTCTTAAAAATCAGTAGTTTGCAGTAGTCCACACCTTACCTTATGCATTCCAAGCATCGTAATTATTCACCGTGATTTTATAAGCACTTTCACCACTGCCATCATGGTAATGCTAACAACAACTAGCATGCTAACAGCGCACTTCTTGATTATCGGACAATAACACAGCACACTTCCTGATTAACGCACAATAAAGCGTCTTATAATTAAACGCAGACAGTACACAGTGGACTTATTTTGACCTCAAAAGCTGCTTATACATATATGTGTATTGGGGCAACAGTTTTTGCACAAATACATGGGCAAAAATGGGGTGCAGGGCCTTTTATTTCCTGAATTCAATGTTGTGACCTTTACAAGGAATATAACTTCTCTGCGTTCAAAGACATCACTAGTCTACTGTAAAATTAAGTATCTTTGTGGATCAAAGGGAGAGTGGAGATAGATATAGAAAATAGAAATAAAATAGGCTTGGACCCAATATCTACAATCAATACCAATTATTATACTTATGGTTTCTCTGATACCCACTAATTATTACCTTGTATAGTTTGGAAATGGGACTTCCTTGGATGCTTTGAAATTTCCACATGGATGAGGGACAGCTACAAAATAAAGTTAAATAAAAATATGCAAGAAGGTTCCGGGTTCGATCCCTGTGTGGCATGTTGGTACGGCCGTAAGATTTGGATCGCCCGAGCCTTTCTGTGTGGAGTTTGTATGTTCTCCCCGTGTCTGGGTGGGTTTTCTCTGGGCACTCCGGTTTTCCCCATCAACCCAAAAACATGCACCAGGTAAAATCCTCCAGCTGAGGTCCTGACCAAGCCGAAGCAAGATCATGGAGATGGTCCCCGGGCGCAGTCATGTGCTGCTCACTGCTCCTAATAACAGGATGGGTTAAATGCAGAAAAGAATTTCTCCTGTGTGAGATTAATAAAGTCACTTCTTCTTCTTCTTCTGCCCAATTGACTTTAGACATCATGATAAGAAATATATATCCCCATATCGAATATGCAACACACACACACACACACACACAAACACATCTATCAATCTCGTTGTGGTTTACTTAGCATATATAGAAACAAGTATCTTATCTGTTATCATTCACTGTCACGAGCTCTGGAGGTGTAGGTTACCGTGGCAGCAGTGATTTTCTGATACCTGCTTCCACTTGTGCATTCTGTTATATTTACAAAGCTCATCTGATTAGTCTTTGATGTGAATGTGATAACTTTTTATTACCAACTACAATGGAGACACAGATAAGAAAATAAATGCATGAATCTTGTGCCAGTTATTTGCACTGGTGATATGGGTGGGTGGAGTCTGTTGCAGGAAATCTGTACCTAAGGTGTTGCCTGGTAAATCCAGAGTGAGATCTGTGTGTATGTTTATACAGGCTGATATCAGTCTGGTCCCCACGCCCTCCATTGTGCCTATAGACTGTATAAAGAAGTGGACTAAGGAGTGTGACGTCACCCATAGCATTCGGCTCCAGTCAAATAAAGCTCATTGATCCTAGCAGTTATAGGAGTAAATCTGGAGCCACATTAAGAATAGGAATTTATTTAAGGATAAAATAGTGAAATAAAAACTCCATTATCAGGTAGAGCTGGTTAATACAAACAATTTCAATGACAGCCCTAAGGATTTCATATAGTACAGGTGAGACAAATGTAACTGATTCACAAGGGAAATTACAAAGTAAAGTAGAATTCAATAATTATTCACCTTGCGCAGATTAAATGCATTTTTTTTACATTCACTTATTTTTAATGCCAACCCTTTAGAGTCATTACTGTTGTGGCACAGATAGTTCTGTTTTTCAGTACACCTTAAACAACTGATTAAACCACCATTAACAGAGTGAGACTTGGAGCCCACTCTCCACTAGTGTCCATGGAATGCCCTGACCTACAGGAAACCGTAAAGGCTCTGCCCCTTCCTGTGTAACTGCCTTTATAAACTATAGTTATCTGTTGGTCCGATTATGAGCTCGCTGAATTCCACCTAAATGACACCGCAAAGTCAAGTTTATTATTCTAAACATGAATGTGTTCAAGTTAACAGCACCACAACATGTGCTTCAACACATCAATGAGTTCTATTTGGGACAACACAACTTGCGTTAATTGTGACACAGTTGATGTGTAAATATACTGACACATAAGTTGTGTTAATATAGTGACACAAGGATGTGTATTAATGAGTTACTTTGAACAGTTATGTGTTAAAATGCTATTTACACATTAGTGTGTTGCTCAGAATTCCAGTTACCCAACACAAGCATGTGTCATTCCACAAAGCTCATCAATATGAATAAAGATGAAGATACAAGTAGAAAAAATATGTTTATTTTTCTGTACATGCAATATATCAACAGGCTCAAATACACTCAACAAAAATATAAATGCAACACTTTTGTTTTTGCTCCCATTTTTCCTGAGATGGACCCAAAGATCCAAAATTCACTCCAGATACACAACACTACCATTTCTCTCAAACATTGTTCACAAATCTGTCCAAATGTGTGACAGCGAGCACCTCTGCCCCGCCGAGACAATCCACCCCACCTCACAGGTGCGCCACATCAAGATGCCGATCCGACATCATGACCAGTGCACAGGTGCGCCCCAGACTGCCCACAATAAAAGGACACCCCGAAATGTGCTTTTTTTTGCTTTATTGGGGGTCTGGGGACTCAGAACCAGTCAGTATCTGGTGTGACCACCATTTGCCTCATGCAGTGCAACACATCTTCTTCACATAGAGTTGATCAGATTGTCAGTTGTGGCCTGTGGAATGTTGGTCCACTCCTCTTCAAAGGCTGTTATGGACGAAGAACACAGGTGCATTTTATTGATGGCATTTTGAATGCACAGAGATACCGTGATGAGATCCTGAGGCCCATTGTTGTGCCATACATCCATGAACATCACCTCATGTTTCAGCAAGATAATGCACGGCCCCATGTTGCAAGGATCTGTACACAATTCTTGGAAGCTGAAAATGTCCCAGTTCTTGCATGGCCAGCATACTCACCGGACATGTCACCCATTGAGCATGTTTGGGATGTGCTTGAGCGGCGTATACGACAGCGTGTACCAGCTCCCACTAATATCCAGCAACTTCGCACAGCCATTGAAGAGGAGTGGACCAACATTCCACAGGCCACAATTGACAATCTGATAAACTCTATGTGAAGAAGATGTGTTGCACTGCATGAGGCAAATGGTGGTCACACCAGATACTGACTGGTTCTGAGTCCCCAGACCCCCAATAAAGCAAAAAAAAAGCAAATTTCGGGGTGGCCTTTTATTGTGGGCAGTCTGGGGCGCACCTGTGCACTGGTCATGATGTCGGATCGGCATCTTGATGTGGCGCACCTGTGAGGTGGGGTGGATTGTCTCGGCGGGGCAGAGGTGCTCGCTGTCACACATTTGGACAGATTTGTGAACAATGTTTGAGAGAAATGGTAGTGTTGTGTATCTGGAGTGAATTTTGGATCTTTGGGTCCATCTCAGGAAAAATGGGAGCAAAAACAAAAGTGTTGCGTTTATATTTTTGTTGAGTATATTTAACATTGCCTTCAAAGAAATTCATTTAAAGGGACAGTGTGTAGGATTCGTGGCGCATAGGTGGTTAGTAGCTATTCCACTTCCTCTTTTGGCTATGGCAGACCACGAGGGTCACCCGGGCGCGCCGTAGCGCGTGCCCGCGCCGCTGTATACATAAAACGCGGTCCCCCGTTCACTTTTTTTTTTTCTTTTCGCATGAAAACACACAATCCCGATCATGATTCATGACAATCTACACACCAAATGAAACCTTACAGTCTCCTCTTTTTGACTATGCAATTCATTTCCCTGCAAAACAATCACTCCCCGAGCACATGGGGCTTTTATACAGAAAAGCACAAAACGAGGTTTGTTAGCTTACCTTTGAAGGCTCTGCACAGGTCAAACTCTGTATTTCACCATAAACTTGGTCTCAATCTGTCCGTAAGGATCCAGCGAATAAAATCCAGTAAAACAATTTAGTCCAAAATACGTGTTATATCCATTACGATATGTGATACAGCAGCATGGCTGCATATGGGAGCAGAGGAGCGAAGGAGAGAAGGGGAAGGGGAGGGGGGAAGGGGGGAGCCATATGCAGCGCGGCTAAGCAGCTGTTAGCAGGAGCCTCGGTGAAGGCGGAGCCCAAATGTCCTTCTGCGGCTCTCGTATTCAAAATGGCTGCCTCTGCATGGGGAAGATCCCCCTTTTATGTGACTATATCTAAGTCCAAAAGAATACTTTGATTTCATGATGGAAGTGAAAAGGCTTGGAAAACAATGCATTTTTGAATGGGTATCTTCAATTTCAGTAATTAACGGGTAAAAATCTTACACACTGTCCCTTTAAAAAAAAAAAATTTAGGCTTAAAGGAAAAGTAACATTTTTACAATCTGGACCTTATTTCGGTGATAAAACAACATAATTTACTCACCCATTGTACTTTGGTGTCATTTGGGGTATTTCCAGAGATTTTGGAGTTTAGCGATATCCGTTTAATGTGAGTGGTCGGGGCAAGCTATTGAGGTCACCAAATAACACAAATTTTAGCACTTTTCAAATGACAAAAGTTCAATATGTTAGTTTACACTTTCGTTTGAGTCAAAAGTGGCCTGTAATCCGCCATGGTTCCGATTGGATGACGTCATGAGGACCGCGCGCATGCGCGAATTCATTCCGCTACTTTGCTAAGAAGACGCTCATAACTTTTCTGTTGCGAGTGAGACATGGCTGAAGCCTCGGACTTTGAGACTGAAAAGGACTTATTTGAGTATGATGGCCGTCCCTATCGTTTTGAGCCTGAGTATACGGATGAGGAGGTATTAGAAAGAAGGAAGCGGAGACAGTTTGAGGAGCAGCGCACCAGAGAACAGCCATCGGTATCGCATTACTTCTCAGAATCGTGCGCTGAATCCGCTGGCCTCCTTCTTTTCCTTTGCTGGTAAAAAATTGTCCGGACTTAAGTGGGTACTGCAAACACGATGGTCCAAACATCTTACAGCTTTGCTTTTCATGTTTGCGTCCATTTTCAAGGCAACTAGCCACAGCTTCAATAACTCCGGATTGTGATGAGGAAGCCTGTGAAAACTCAACTTCGTCCAAGCTGTCATTTTGTTTTCACAACCGTGATAAATGCATGTTCACACCATTTCGGGTTTTCTCAAGCTGAGATGTTTTCTTCTTCTTATTCCTTAGCTTCTTTCTGACTGTAACCGAGAGCTGAGAGCATCGTCTTATCTGCAAATCAGCTGTGAATATGCGCATGCTCGCTGTCCTCGATGACGTCATCCAATCGGACCATGGCTGGATATCGGATTACAGGCCACTTTTGACTCAAACAAAAGTGTAAACTAACACATTGAACTTTTGTCATTTGAAAAGTGATAAAGTTTGTGTTATTTGGTGACTACAATAGCATGCCCCGACAACTCACGTTAAATGGATATGACTAAACTCCAAAATCTCCGGAAATACCCCAAATGACACCAAAGTACAATGGGTGAGTAAATTATGTTGTTTTATCACCGAAATAAGGTCCAGATTGTAAAAATGTTACTTTTCCTTTAATACAATACAGAACACTGGAATAAGCGCTTTCTTGATATTATCTTGTTCTGTCAGCTCCATTTTTCAGTGTGAGATCAATAAAGTCTCTTCTTCTTCTTCTTCTTCAACACTTTGGTCCCGTGAGCGGCTGCTGCGAGACAGTTTCAGAAAGAAGGAGACATGCTCTGGAGCTCTGTCTCATTTGCCCATCACTAGTTATTGTGACTGCACTGCTCCGTACATTTCAGGTGACCCCATTTGAATTCTAGGCGACCCCACGTGGGGTCGCGACCTGAAGGTTGAAAAACGCTGGATTAAGTATATAAATTTTAAAATGTCTATAAGGTACACAGATAATAGTAACAAATTGATTATGTGAGATATGTATGCATTTTAATGCAAAAACATGTACAAATTTCATATATATATATATATATATATATATATATGATAAAAGAAGAAATTCAATTTGTCAACTGGACAAAGTTTATTTGGTCGAAAACGTTTCGCCGCTCATCCGAGTGGCTTCGTCAGTTCTGGGTAGCGTGCTGAAGGACACTGCTTATATCTCGCTACAGGGAGGAGCTAACTACAATGACATTATTCTGAAACTATCTCGCCTATTTGTTTTTGAGTTTCTGTCTTTTATATATGTATATATATATATATATATATATATATATATATATATATATATATACACACACACACACACACACACACACACAATGTAATATGTATTCAGGGTGGAAAAGTAGTACATGCTCCTGGACAAATATCAACTGCAGTTCTTATCAAAAGTACCAAATATTGCATTTCTCTTGGTACACAGACACATAGTTCTCGTCAAATCAATAACCTGTGTGCTTAAAAACCCATTAAAAAGCTAGAAATCTAGGCCTGGTTAGGTAATTACAAAGGTAACTACAAATATTACCTTGTGTCAAATGGGGAAAGCTATTGCAATTACAGAATGCATTTTCAAGTAGACTTTTAATGGAATTCAACAAAAACGTCCAATAAATGCCTAAAACGGTGTGTAAGAACAATTGAAAAAAAGTCTATCCCAAGAATCTGGTGCAGACCATATTACACTGTCAAAGAAAGTGCAAAACCAAAGAAAAATACAATAAGCTTGATTGAGGTTAAAAGAAAAATTCAGTGAGGTGAAAACACGGCTGCATGGCAATTCTTAACGTCCAACTTCACACGTGAAGAAAAAAACTTGCTCTAAATATCTTAAACATTTAAAGACAGGTGGACAATAATATGCTCCAGCTCATTACAGTGGGTTTATAAGCAAGTAACTGCTCTTCAGACAACATTAGCTTGCTCTTTTGGCAGCAGCAAACAAAGCTGCCTGTTTACTGCCTGTTTTTAACTGTTTTTAACTGTTTTTAATTGTTTTTAATTGATTGTCTTTGTGCGGTGTCCTTGAGTGTCTAGAAAGGCGCCTTGAAATAAAATGTATTATTATTATTATTATTAAAGCTAGTTAGCCTAACAGTTAGCAGTTAGCATTGCTATTCACTTGCATTACGGGCCATGACTTTTGCTAATACTGTCTGAAAACCAGAAATCTGAAGTGACTAAATACTAATGTACTGACAATGCTCTTCAACCCTACACCCACTGTTAAGCTCAAATCACAGTGGAAAAAATCATGTTAGCCAATCATTTAAGTAACTATAGCAGTAATTCACTTGGTGTGACTGAATTATCAATCACTGTGTTGGGAAACACTGAGGTAAAGTCACCAGTGAGAGGGTGAAGTCTAACTTATGGTTTATCGAGCACCTTTTAACCACTTTTGTCAAAAATTTAAACATAAACACAGAAAACTGTCCACTTACATGTCCATTTATTTCTACGGTCAACCATGTGATCAGAGACTTTTCCTGCTGTACCACTGTGGCTCGTGAGACGTTGAAAACGTTGGACCAACTTGGCCTGGCTGATTGTGAGTGGCCAATGATGTTAACATATTTTTGTGTTGCAGAAGTTAAATCATGCAACACGTTATGCGCAGAAATTGACACAACATATGTTAATTGTCTTTCTACGCATTAAATCTGTAAGAAAACAACACATTCTTTCTAGAAATATGGACTGTGGACTAAGTTTAAACTAGATGGCGTCACATTTCACTGCACTGTTCAACTGAGCCTTTTTTACAACTAAAGAAATCATTAGTAAACACATTATCTATAGTCCTAATGTGGCAATTTAATGTGTCAATTCTGTCTACAGATTATTTGCAGTAAGGTTATGTGAACAACCTATTGACCCATGCTATTATGGAGTTTAGCTCAGTTGGTTATTCTGCTTCTCTTTAGTGTAGACAATTGGAGTTCAAGACTTGCGTTACCGAGTGTGAAGCGGCTGGGATGAGGATCAGCTCTTCCAAATCCAAGGCCATGGTTCTCGACTGGAAAAGGGCGGCTTGCCCTCTCCGGGTGGGTGGAGAGACCTTGTCTCAAGTGGAGGAGTTCAAGTATCTCGGGGTCTTGTTCACGAGTGAGGGGAGGATGTAGCGTGAGATTGACAGGTGGATCGGTGCAGCGTCGGCAGTGATCGGTTGCTGTACTAGACCGTTGTGAAGAGGGAGCTGCCTCGGGAGGTGTTTCAGGCATGTCCCACCAGGAGGAGGCCCCGGGGAAGACCCAGGACGCGCTGGAGGGACTATATCTCCCGGCTGGCCTGGCAACGCCTTGGGGTCCCCCCGGAGGAGCTGGAGGAAATGTCCGGGGTGAAGGAGGTCTGGGAGTCCCTGCTTAGACTGTTGCCCCTGCAACCTAGCCCCGGATAAGTGGAAGAAAATGGATGGATGGATGTAAAGAAAATATAAGCAGTTTTGTGCCCATCAGTATTGAGCCTACCGCATTTTGCCTCACCAGCTGGAAACCTCACTGCACGTCACTGGTAGAATCCCTCAGTCGTCCAGGTAGAATCCAGGATCCATGGCAAAAGGAGAAATTCTATTTGTTAACTGGACAAAGTTTATTAGTTTATTTGGTTGAATACGTTTCGCAGCTCATCCAAGCTGCTTCTTCAGTTCTGGTCAGATGCTGGTGGACACTGCCTATATCTCCCTGAAGGGAGGAGATAACTACAGTGAAATTACTTTGAAACTACCACACCTACTTGTTTTCAGTTTCTGTTAGAGAGGGAGCACAGGGGTATTGGAGGGGAGAGGGGCAGGGCAGGGGGAGAGAAAAACAGTGTAGCAGAGGTATAGGCCTGAAAGCTGGTTGGTTCCTCGTGTGTGAGCTGGAGTCTTGGTGTGGTTTGGCGGGAACTAGACATTCTGAAAAACAGTCTGTGAATCCTCCTCAGAGCTCTCTGGACCGGGTCAATCTGGTTGGCCAGATGTCTGTATGCGCACCTAGAGAGACATTTGGTTCAGAAAAGCTCGCATCTGAAGCGGACACCCTTCCTGAATGTCCTACAGCCATGTTGGCTGTGATGACATCAGCTCTCCTCTCTCAGGAGAGCTGGAGCTGGTTTTGGAGCTGGTTCTCCATGATAATAATTTAAAAAGTCTTGCGTTGACTACTAAAGATTTCTGCTCCCATCCACTCCTCCTCATCGAGCCTTTGAACTGCTCGCTGATGAGCTCTTCTCAGTCCATCAGAACCAGAACCATAGTCTCTCTCCCTCCCCCTCTCCCCCTGCCCTCCCCCTCCCATAATCTGTCTGCCCATATCCTCCTGTTGCAACACTGCAACACTGCATTGTGTGCCTCTTCATGTTCTCTCTCCTCCTCCTCTCCCATGTTGTCTATCCCCCCTCCTCCTCCTCCTCCCCTGCTCTCCCCACGTCTCTGTCCAGTGTCGTCTATCTCCTCCTCCTCCTCCCCTGCTCTCCCCACGTCTCTGTCCAGTGTCGTCTATCTCCTCCTCCTCTCATGCTCTCAACCAAACCAGTAAAGTGTGCCCACCCCCCACCCCCCCACCAACTCTAGCGTCTCATCCTCCTCCCCTCCCACTACAATGCTGTCATCCCCTCCTCCTCCTCCTCCCATACTCTCTCCAACTCTCTGCAATCCTCCTCCTCCTCTTCCATTCTCTCTTTCCCAATGCAGAAGACCCTGCACAATGAGCACAGGAAAGTGCAGGGGATGCATTTCTTTTTCAGGGGCACTTTCAGGTCTCCTCTTTCAGGGGGACTGGAGCTGGTATTCCCATCCATCCATCTTCTTCCGCTTCTTCCGTTGATATTCTCCATGATAATAATTTTAAAAGTCTTGTGTAGACGATGTCTCTCTCTGAGTCTGCTCTCTCTGTGAAATTGTTGAATTACCTGTGTCTGCAAGGGGACACACTCACATACTTTTGTTCTGTGACATCACAAAGATCAATGTTCGAAGATCAAAGATCAATGTGAACTGTTCCTTTGATCAGTCACATGACCATGGGTTCCATTGGAAGTTGCTGCATGCTGCATTCATCAGGCTTTATTGATGGTTTTCAGATTCTAGATTGTGATGATGCCTATATGTGGATATAGGGGAAATAGACAGTTTATTAATTAATATTAGCCTTAGAATGCTGTGATTTTAAAGTTCAAAGTTCAAAATCAGCTTTATTGTCAAAAAACATATGTACAGGTTGCACACACAGGATTTGAAATTGCAGCGCTCCCTAAGCCCACAGTGAACGTAAAACATGTGATAAACAAGACAATAAACACAATGACTAAAACATCACATATACCCATAGCAAAAGTACAGTAAACTTGTATATAATACAAATAGGTAGAACACAGAATGTGTGGTGTAATAAAGCTCAAATTGTGTCATTTAAGCAGCAGTATCAGTGTCTTTTGAGTGTCATTTAAGCAGCAGTGTCATTGGGGGAGGGAGGGCAGAGAGAGAGTTCAGCATCCTGACAGCTTGGTGGATGAAACTGTCTTTCAGTCTGCTGGTCTTGGCCCTGAGGCTCCTCAGTCTCCTTCCTGATGGCAGCAGACTGAAGAGGCAGTTGGATGGGTGGGTGGGATTACCCACAATGCAGAGGGCTTTGCAGGTGTGGTAGATGTCCTGCAGTGAGGGGAGAGAAACACCCACGATTCTCTCTGCTCTCACTACTCGATGTCAAAGTACTGGGACCATGAAATGTGCCAGTACTTGTCAATATAACGCAAAGAGAGAAGAGGTGAGGCTCACACCGACAGCGCAGCCACATACACACTGCACAGGGCATGTTCAGTCAGTGCTCTACCACACTGTTTCTCCATTTAAAGTTCAATATCTTATATAGGAACTGTTTTCAAGTGCTTTGTCTTCTTATCATCAAGACAAATAATCTTGTGCATGAAGAAGCACATTTAGTGAGTTAACATTAAACAGCGTTTGACCAGAGCCGGGGTGAGGCTGGCCTCTCGTGCTCTGTCTCTGCATGGGGGCGTCCGCACATTTCCAGACATGAATGTGTTAAAAACACCACAACATGTGTTGAATTTCAACACATCAGTGACTGCGTGCACATGGTAGGATTGGATTAGGATTGGTTTGGATTTCTCCCGTTACTCGGCGGGTGGTCTGTCGTCCAATCCGAGTGCACATGCATGTCGCGCAATCAGATTCAGGTCAGCGACCTAGTCCGCTCCACAACGCTATGTGGCGCTGTAGTCCAAATACTTCCGGGTGACGGCTACTCAATATAAAAACGCAACACAACACAGCTATCTGGTAGTATACTGTGATGGCTTTTCGAGGAGTTTGACGGAGCGGCATTGGCGTACGTGGTGTGCATTCTGCAGTTAGGTTGTTTGTATGAACGACAAAACAGCGTTTTTGGTTTCTTTAATACGACACGAACTGTGTTGTCGGCGTTTGATATTACAAGCAATCAAGGACAATGAAAACTACGAGGACTGGGAGCTATACCGCACATGTTTTAATCATGTTCTGCCTTGTTGTTTTTTGTTGCTTGCATCTTTTGTGCCACAAATAAAGGCATTAAATTTGTAGCTATGGGTTTATCGTTCATTTATGTAAGGTCTGGGGAAAATTACACAACCACACTTTCATTTTGTATGTCTTTGTAATGCTTAGCTTATATTCTGTAGTCTCTTCCACTCTCTGTTTTGTCCTGTCTGAGTGAACAACTTAAGTAAATTTCCACACTGATTTTAATTAGATGCAAATTATCGATGAATTCATTAATCTATAGTTGATTGACCTTATCGATCGACTTACGATTAATTGATAAGTGGCGTTTTTCACCTGAATTTTAGTGTTTCAATAGGGTCTTTAAGAATATAAGCTATAATATACATAACACAGTCATAAATATATCATAGTATTATTATATTGTATATTCCTCAATTAATTATTCCTTAGTAAAAAGCAGACAAATGTATTGATGCTGAATAACAAAATACAGTAATGCCTCGCTCTATCGCGGTTTGCGGATTTATTTATTTTTCCCCCATTTTTTTATAGTGTAACATTGTGTTCTGCATCCTGATTGGCTAAGAGATTAGACCAGGACTAAACGTGGACTAAACCAGGTCTAGACCAGAACTAAACCAGGTCTAAACCAGGTCTAAACCTGGACTAAACCAGGATTAAACCACCACGTGCCGCTGCTGGTTTCGTGCGGCTGGTTTGTGGCTCGGGCTGAGACTACGCATTCTGGGCGCCGCGGTTCGATCTCGTGCTCAGCAGCCCCGGTGTAAGCGCGGGCCTGAGCAGTGCCGTTGGCGCCTGCGGCCGGCTGTGAGTCGAGCTTGGTGCAGCGCGGTGCGCGGTTGCCTTGTTTCGTGACCACGCGGGTGCGCGTGTCCGCGATTAGGGATTAATTGCAATTAATGCATTTTGTTCGACCAACATCTTGATCGACAATTAATCGTAAGTCGATTAATTATTGACATCCCTAATTTTAATATTTACGTTTTTAATATTTAAGCTATACAACAGTTTAAAAAAAAACACACTCTCTTCCGATACTATGAGGTCACAATAGATAACTCAAAATGTTTGTAGTGCCCTGTGCGTTATTTCAAAAGTTCAAAACTCCATGCACGGCTTCCAGGTGCTGGTAACAACAGGAACATTGAATAATTCCAGAAAAGACTAAATTTACCGCATACTCTTATTCCTTTATCGGGCTTAGAGCAAACAACGCGTTTCGATTCTACGTTATGTCCATAGTCCCGAAATGGTGGAAGATGGGACTTGTTGGTGCCGTGAAGAACGCTGTCGTAATGCGGGCAAGTTGTACGGTCTTGACCGCTCTCCCGTTGTTCTTTCTTGCCGTGGCACACGCCGCCCTGGCGTTTTTCCACTTGATTTTGATTTGCTCCGGGGTCCGAGCAAACCCTGCCTTGGTCCAGTAGTGCGAGCTTGTAGCTTTCTTCATAGCCATGTTTTCGTCTGAAAGTCCGGCAACAACAAGCACTACTTATGACGCCGTAGGCACCCCCTACCCTACAACTTCAGGGTGAAATTTTGAAATTCCTGGCGCGCCCATGCGCGTATGCTAATCCGATCCGAAATCGTGCACATGACGACGCCAAGTGGTTTGCTATCGGCCTAGGCCAGGGGTTCCTGGGGGTTGGGGAAACCAATCCCAATCCAAACCAATCCAATCCCTGTGCACATGCAACCGTTACGACCCCAATCAGTTTGCAATCGGTTTGGACTTTTCCATGGGCAACACATCAATGAGTTCTATTTGGGACAACACAACTTGCGTTAATTGTGACACAGTTGATGTGTAAATATACTGACACATAAGTTGTGTTAATATAGTGACACAAGGATGTGTATTAATGAGTTACTTTGAACAGTTATGTGTTAAAATGCTATTTACACATTAGTGTGTTGCTCAGAATTCCAGTTACCCAACACAAGCATGTGTCATTCCACAACGCTCATCAATATGAATAAAGATGAAGATACAAGTATAAAAAATATGTTTATTTTTCTGTACATCCAATATATCAACAGGCTCAAATATTTAACATTGTCTTCAAAGAAATCCATTAAAAATACCTTAATCTAGGCTTAATACAATATAGAACAATGAAATAAGCACTTTCTTGATATTTGGTCCAGGGTCCGGCAGCTGGCTAGGATCTTATTCTGTCAGCTCCATTTTCACTGGAGAGGAGAAAGAAACAGACAGAGAAAAAAAGATTAAGTATATAAATTTTAAAATGTCTACAAGGTACACAGATGATAGCAACAAATTGATTATGTGAGATACGTATGCATTGTAATGCAATAACATGTATTTTAGAAATAAGCAGTACAGTATTATATCAAAATGTCATATATAATGTGTATATATATATATATATATATATATATAAGTGCTCCTCACCTTCCACGGTGGTTGGTCTCTCTCTTTCATCCAGCTCGGCTCCTCTACCAGAGGCCTGGGAGCTTGAGAGTTCTGTGCAGTATCTTTGCTGTTCCTGTACTGCACTTTACTGGACTGAGATGTCTGATGTTTTTCCTGGGATCTGTTGTAGCCACTCCTCCAGTTTGGGGGTTACAGCCCCGAGTGCTCCGATCACCACGGGCACCACGGCTCTGTTCTGTTGCTTATCCATCACCACTATGTCTGGTTGGTTCTGTCAGTCTGTATCTGGAAGTCCCACAGGATCTTGGCTCGGTCATTCTCCGCAACCTTCGGAGGTGTTTCCCACCTTGACCTTGGGGTCTCCAGCCCGTACTCTGCACAGATGTTTCTGTACACTATGCCCGCCACTTGGTCGTGTCGCTCCATGTATGCTTTCCCTGCCAGCATCTTACACCCTGCAGTTATGTGCTGGACTGTCTCAGGAGCCTCTTTGCACAGCCGACACCTTGGGTCTTGTCTGGTGTGGTAGATCTGGGCCTCTATTGCTCGGGTGCTCAAGGCCTGCTCCTGTGCTCCAGGATGAGGGCCTCTGTGCTGTCCTTCAGACCAGCCCTCTCAAGCCACAAATAGGATTTCTTGATATCAGCCACTTCAGTTATGTTTCGGTGGTACGCTGCTTATATCTCGCTACAGGGAGGAGCTAACTACAATGAAATTATTCTGAAACTATCTCGCCTATTTGTTTTTGGGTTTCTGTCTTTTATTTATATATATATATATATATATATATATATATATATATATATATATATATATATATATATATATATATATATATATATATATATATATACACACACACACACACACACACACACACACACAATGTAATATGTATTCATGGTGGAAAAGTAGCACATGCTCCTGGACAAATGTCAACTGCAGTTACTTATCAAAAGTACCAAATATTGCATTTCTCTTGGTACACAGACACATAGTTCTCATCAAATCAATAACCTGTGTGCTTAAAAAGTCCATTAAAAAGTTAGAAATCTAGGCCTGGTTAGGTAATTACAAAGGTAACTACAAATATTACCTTGTGTCAAATGGGGAAAGCTATTGCAATAGAGCGTTTTCACGTGACGTCATAAATCCGGAAGTTGGCCATTTTGGCAGGATTTGAAGCACCACGAACAGTGCATTTATGCCGCAAAGTAAAAAAAAAGCAAAATGGTCAAGCATTGTGTGGTCCTAGGCTGTCACAATAGAACAAACAGAGAAAAACACCTGCAGTTCTATTGTTTACATAAAGTAGTGACCGGCCAGGGTGAACAGAGCGATTATCAAAGGAAAGGAGGCGATTGTGGATCGCCAGTCTTCAACAGAACTTGGATGGGAAAAATCTCGACAACATTCGCATATGCTCAGCAGTGTTGCCATAGTAATCTGACTACTGACTACTTCTTTAAAAAGTAACTTAGTTAGATTACTTTTAGTTACTTTCAGCAGAGGCTTATTATATTATATTATTATACTATATTATATATTATAATATTATTTTATTATATTATATTATATTATTATTATATTGCTTGTCCAGGTAAGTAGAAAAGCATGTTCTGTGAGGCAGCTCAGTATCGTTACTGTAGGATCTTAGATACAATGGCACGAAACGATGGTGAGTCAACAGTGTCACAGGCAGCATTTCATCAACCACATAATGCCCAACCATCCTATTCAACTCCGCCCCACTTACTGGTTTTACACCCAAATCCAGCTTCCTTTGCTTGCTCGGTCTGGGACCTCCTTCACCTGTGACTTTCACATCGGGCGGGTCTTGCTCTGTAGCTTCGTTGTGCTGTGCAGTTTCTCCAGATGTTTTTTCAGATTTGACGTTGTGTTTTTGAAGGTAGACAGCACTCTGTCACCAGCACAGTACAACGGACCTTAATGTTGTCATCCTTAGCCCAAATAAAATCAAAATAATGCCTGTATTTCCAGCTGGAAAAGGCGAACCTCTCTCCTTCCATATTGTTTACATCGACTTTGGCGCCGCGGAGCCGAGATGACGTAACCTCATAAGAAACGAGTAGCCAAAAAATAAGAATAAATAAATGTAACCTACGTTCCCCCGAAATGCAGAAATAGTAACGCACGGTGTATTAGATAAGTAACTGTACTCTGACTACTGGTTTTCAAATAGTAGTTGCCTTACACTACTCGTTACTTAAAAAAGTAGTCCGACTACAGCATCACTGATGCTCAGCTCATTTCACAGCCGGTAGGTATTTCATACTGAGCATTGTGATTGCTTTGGCGGCACGGTGGCTGAGTGGCTAGCACTCGGGGATTGATGTGGATTGATCCGGGCACTCCGGTTTCCCCCACCAACCCAAAACATGCTCCAGGTAAAATCCTCCAGCTTAGGTCCTGACCAAACCGAGCAATAAAATCATGGAGATGGTCCCCGGAAAGATGAGCTGCCCACTGCTCCTGAAGGATGGGTCAAATGCAGAGAAATAATCCCCCCTATGGGGATGAATAAGGCATGTCTTCTTCTTCTTCTTCTTCTTCTTCTTCTTCTTCTTCTTCTAATTTTGAACCAATTTGTAGCAACCATGTTTACAAAACAAACAGACTAAACTAGATCCCAGGCATAAATGTTAGTTGTAAATACTTGTACATGTTCATTTGCTTCATTAGCCCCTACAGTAAATTGTATTACAATGTTCATATTTTAATCTTTGCAAAACATGAATAATAAAAAGCAATATACTAGTACTTAAACACGTTACACATGTAATACAAGTATGCTTACCTTTGCCATCACTTGTCTCCAATTTTCTGCTCTCGTACCAGCCACAAACAAACTGTTCTCTCCAGACCGTTAGAGCTCTGAAGGTCTTGTGCTGTATATGGGCTTGGGGAGAAGACCAGGTAGTTCACAATATCAGGAGAGATTACAGCAGCAGAATCGACAAATCGCCACTGTCATTGAACAAACTTGAATCCATCTCCTACGGATCTTCTTGCCCAATTAATTCAAGTTTTTTCATATAACTCTTCTTTTCTTTGGCATCCAACTTCTCCCTATACAGCTGGTCAACTGTGTCAGAACTTTTGGATTCTGATGTGGAAGATTTCTCACGAAATTTTGATTTTTTTCTGCATGGTTGCTATCTAATCACATGTAATTTTGTAATCCGGGTAATCATCCTGTTTTGGGGTTTGTGAAAATGCTCTATTACAGAATGCATTTTTAAGTGTAAGAAAGAATGTGTTGTTTTCTTACACATTTAATGTGTAGAAAGACAAATAACACATGTTGTGTCAATTTCTGCACATAATGTGTTGCATGATTTAACTTAATAAATGGACATGTAAGTGGACAGTTTTCTGTGTTTATGTTTCAATTTTAGACAAAAGTGGTTAAAAGGTGCTCGATAAACCATAAGTTAGACTTCACCCTCTCACTGGTGACTTTACCTCAGTGTTTCCCAACACAGTGATTGATAATTCAGTCACACCAAGCAGGGCTCTCAAGTCTCACGCATTGAGAGTGTGACACACGCAATTCGACGTGTTCACACGCTCACACGCCACACATGGTGTTTCTCACGCTGATTTTTTTTTTTTGTGCCCAGAAAATCGGTCTGTGTGGCTCAATTTATGCAGGCACCGCGCGTTTTCAGCGAAAAAAACTCCCCCCCTCCTCCTCCTCACACCGCTCCCTCCGCCCCGCTCAGCGAGTGTTTTGTCACTGACAAAACGGTGATGATAAAACAAACTGAGAACCATCAGGTAATAACTTCATTTATATAACTCTCATTAGTTGCTTTGTAGTTTGCTCTTTAGACAAACTTTTACACAGGGCTCTCAACACGCAATTCGACGTGTTCACACACTCACACGGCATTCCCCCCCCCTCCCACCCCCCGCTCCTCAGAGGGGAATTACACAGTCTCACGCACGAGAATCCTTCTCTGAACAGAAATGGTGGAGTCAGACATAATTTGCATCCCAAGTGAATTACTGCTATAGTTACTTAAATGATTGGCTAACATGATTTTTTCCACTGTGATTTGAGCTTAACAGTGGGTGTAGGGTTGAAGAGCATTGTTAGCTAGACGCCATTAGTATTTAAAGTCGGAAACCAATCAGATTTCTAGTTTTCAGACAGTATTAGCAAACTTTTTGTCATGGCCCATAATGCAAGTGAATGGCAATGCTAACTGCTAACTGTTAGGCTAACTAGCTTTGTTTGCTGCTGCCAAAAGAGCGAGCTAATGTCTGAAGAGCAGTTACTTGCTTATAAACCCACTGTAATGAGCTGGAGCATATTATTGTCCACCTGTCTTTAAATGTTTAAGATATTTAGAGCAAGCTGCTCTAAATATTACACGGTTACACGGTTACAGGTACGGGGGCCGCTTGTAGGTGCAAAATGCCAGGGCCGTTTTTTTTATCCCCGTTCATCACTGTTTATTGGACATTTTTGTTGACTTCCATTAAAAGTCGGCAAACATGAACCAAATCTCCATCTAGGCCTGTCACGATGACTTCAATATATGACTTTATCAAGCTCAATAATAGAAAATATCTTATATACATTTCCTTTGTACTTTTTATTTATTTATTTATTTGTAAAATGAGGTCAATTTGATCATGTTTGAACTGTACCTAATTAACATATATGATAATTATATACTTAAACTAACTACTAAATTGTTTAATTGCTTTATGTATTTATTGCTGGCCACATTTACCATGTTCACTTTGAAAAGGATTTACTAGGATTACACTGCTTTAAAGGTGCACTGAGTAACTTTTCTGGCCCTGTCAATTACTTTTCTCCATGAAGATGTTATTCCTTTGTCTGGAATGTTTCACAGTATGGTATTAAACCTTTCTATCTTCATGGAGACCAAACCAGACAAAGTTATAGGTCAGATCCGTAGACAGGCGACCGCATACTGTCAGAATGCCTGTTTTTTTGTTTTTTTAAAAGTAATTTTGAGCTACAAGCTCTTTAATGTCATACTGTGAAACATTCCAGAGTAACATGGAGACATCTCCATAGAAAAAGCAGGTGTCAAGCCCTCCTTCATAAAAGTTACACAATGCATCTTTAAGATGACTGTGTCAGTGGTTTAAAGTACTTTCAATATTATCATTTATTGTGATGTTTTTCTGCAGTAATATATTGTACTTCAAAGTGTATTATCATGACAGGCCTCCAACAGTCCAACTTATCAAAGACAGCCTTTAACCTTAGACTAATAAATCCTTACATATTTATCTAATTTTAGTTTATATCCAAGAGCGAAGTATATGAGAACTTTATGTGCTATACTGTAATGCTAATAGCCCTGGCTGTAAATTTAAACTACTAATCTGAGTACTCCAAGTACCGAAGCAATTTCCTAATGTTGTGAACATGTTCAAACATATGGCAATAAAAAACCCTTCTGATTCTGATTCTCTGACCACCCCTGCAGAACATGACTTTTAGTCCCTGTCAAATAAATAAATAAATAAATAAACTTCCCCAACTGACTTAACATTATTAGCACTGAGACATTAACTTTGTATGACTGCACTGGCTGCTATGAAGACTTTACATTCTGTAACTAAGATAAGATAAGATAAGATAAGATAAGATAAGATAAGATAAGATAAGATAAGATAAGATAAGACTTAATTGATGCCAAATTAGCTCCAGGCAGTTTAGTGCAAATGAGAGTTAGAACAAAAAAGTGCAGCAGACAAGATAAATAATAATAATAAAATAAGTAAATAAGAGAATATAGAAAAAAAATTGCACGTTTGGACTATACAGTGGAGTTGTACAGTCTGATGGTGGTGGGGATGAAGGATCTGCGGTAGCGCTCCTTCTTGCACTGGGGGTGCCTCAGTCGGCTGCTGAAGGAGCTGCTCAGCTCCTCTACAGTCCGGTGCAGAGGGTGAGAGGTGTTTGTCCAGCACCTCCTCTCAGCCACCTCCTCTACAGAGTCCAGAGGACAGAGCTGGACCTCCTGACCAGCTTATCAAGTCTCTTCCTGTCCCGCTCTGTGCTGCTCGGGGCCCAGCAGACGACAGCATAGAGGAGAGCAGAGGGCATATATACAATAAGGAACAGGTCACCAGACATTAAACATTAAACTACATTGGAATCATTTTTAAAGGGCCCATATTCTGCTATTGTCTGATCCATGTTATAATAAAACATACCTGAATTTGTGTTTAACACACAAATCCTACATATTTAGGAGTTCTTCTGTCAAACAGAAAACACTCTGTTGTGATGTCATGTGGTATTACAGGTAGTGCTCCACTGTGTTTTTAAACTCCATATGACGTCACTGGAATCTCTACTGCCAAACTTTACTAAAATAAAGGCAAATAGTAGTTGCTGTAACTTAAAAACTACTGCTTCATGACATCACATGGTGAAACAGAGCATTTTAAGGTTTGGAGATGTAGACATAATCATAATAATATGTTACTCAAACATGTGAATGAAACAAAACACAACTCTGGGTATTTTTATACTTAATATTGATATAATGTGGCTTAAAACTCACATGAGTACATTTTGTGTAATATAGGACCTTTAGCATGTCATAAGCACTTTAAATATTATATTTACACACTCATATGTTCAGAATAATACAAATTCCCATGACCTAGAGGTGTGCAATTTCACTAAAGTAGCAATATTCATGCCAGGGCAAGTAGTGGCTTATAATTCACACCTCTCCTCCAGGCTACAGAAAGGGGAAAAGCAGGCTGGAGACAGAGACAAAAGACATGATCAGTTTCAGAATGTGTCTTAAATAGAGGTGAATCAGTGGTGAATCACAGGGAGTCAAGCCCACCTCACAAGCAGACACAAGCAGACCAAAGTGTTTTACAGAAAGGGAAGTGGAGAAGAAGTCTGAAAGTGATGAGTTGGTATTATAATGTGCAGAGAGAGTCTATTATGTAATAAGGGGTCTATTATTAAAATATGTCTCGTGTTTAGTCACAGGCTAATGTGTTGACTCGGGACAATAATAACAGTAATATAGGAAGACACTGTACAGCTTCATTCTTAATGTGGTAAGTTCCTGAAACATAAAACTGTATTTGCATTTGTGCACTGTACCTAGAGCACTTCCTGACAGCTCAGACCTTGTTATCTTGCCTGGGATCCAATTCTTCAATACTTGATGAAGATGTGAGTCTGGTCACCAGTGATTCTCCCTGTTTTCAGATGGGTATGATTGACAAGTGAACATTCCAATCCATATTCCAATCATATTTGTTCTATTGAGGGTGCAGTGTATGGAAAATGCAATACAAAGTGAGTCTTTAAAGGGGTGGGGTAATATAAACCGAAGCATTGTCATTGTTATTAATATTATACATATGATATTTTACCAAATTATTGAAATCAAAACCACATACAGATGCAAACTAGAACTAATATTACAAAACAAACAAACAAACAAACAAACAATATTTATAAGGCGCTTTTCATACAAAATTGTAACACAAAGCGCATTACAGTGGTCAAGGATTAGAAGATTGACTTTTATTGATCTCGCACAGGAGAAGTTGTTTCTATATTTGACCCCGGGACCATCCCCATGACTTTGTTTTGTTATATAGTCTTGATCAGGCCCTAAGATGGAGGATTTTACCTATGGAGCATGTTTAGGTTGGTGGGGGAAACCGGAGTGCCCGGAGGAAACCCACCCAGACACGGGGAGAACATGCAATCTCCACACAGAAAGGCCCGGGCAACCAGAACCTTCTTGCTGTGAAGCATGAGTGCTAGCCACTCAGCCACCGTGCTGCCAGGAAGGGAAAAAAAAAAAAAAGCAAACAGACAAACAAGCAGACGAACAAACAACAAACAGATATACAAGCAAACAAACAAAAGAACAAACAAAAGACAAGCAAACAGACGACCGAAGTCAATCAAAGGCCAAACTAAACAGGTGAGTCTTGAGCCACTCTTAAAAACATGAACGTTCTCTTTGGCCCTGAGCTCCTCCGGCAGTTCCATAGTCGAGGGCCGTAGTACTGAAAAGACGCCTCTCCGTGAGTGTGTGTCCTGACTTTGGGAATGACCAGGAGCTGCCGGAGGAGCTCAGGGCCCGTGAAGGTTCGTAAGGGGAAAGCAGTTCTGAAAGATAAGAAGGCCCAAGACCATTAAGACATTTAAAAACCAGTAAAAGAACTTTAAAATCTATCCTGAAACTCAGGGAGCCAATGCAGAGATTTTAAGACCGGTGTAATGTGATCCCGCCCTCTGGTCCTAGTCAGGACACGTGCTGCTGAATTTTGTAACCTGAAATCCTCTTTTTGGGAAGACCAGAGAGCAGGGCATTACAGTAGTCTATACGGCTGGTGACAAAAGCATCAGTGTCTCCGTATTGGCCTGAGAGAGAATAGGGCGAACTCTGGCTATGTCTGTAAGAAGAAAGTCTTTATTTGAAAGCCCAGGTCATATGTTCTAAAAAAAAACGTTGTGTACACTTCTTATTGCCCCCATCACGTATTTATTCCCATCACAGAATAAATAGTTACCTAGTTGGCTGTGAGTGTTGGTGTGCTGTAACGGCTCCTATTTAAGGACCAAGAAGTGGCTAATAATCAGCTGCTGGCCCCCGCTGTCTGAAGAGCCCCTGTGGAGCCAACATGACCAAGATGACCAATCGTGACTTTGTACTGCCCCTACTAAAAGAACAGCTATGTGTATTTGTTATCACTATGGCACACAGGATAAACAGATATGCTAAATACAATGTTCATATTAACCTCCTGGGACCTGAAGAAAAAAAGTGTATCTAAATTATTATTACTATTTTAATTTTCTATTTGGAGGTAAATTTTTATTTTCTTAAGGTTTATTTTGTATTTTTTTGATGACCAACATCTCTGACAAGCTTCTACAGTTGCCTCAAAAAGTTCTTAGACTCACTTTTAATTTCTTATTTATTTATTTTTTAATATATTATGTATTATTTATTTTTTATTTATGTATTTGAGTATTTATTTACAAATGTATGTATTTTTTATGTATAATTTATTTATTTATTTATTATATATTTTTTACATTTTTAGATTTTTTATTTTATTTTTTTTTATCATAGTGCAGCCACAAACTTACCTGGCCAGCCAAATGATATCTCTCTGTATTTCCTATACACCGCGATACCATTTGGACACCCTCCATCCACTCTCGCTCCTCCGGTTCCAAACCGACTCCGCAATTCTGATTCGTTCAAAGATGGTGACGTCAGTGCACCCGCCTTTGCCCGCAAAGTCACTCTTAGGCAGCGGAAGTTCCGCCTCAGTTTTGAATCAAGATGGCGCAATCTCTGATTGGTTCACTTAGCTGTCTGTCTACGCGCAACCGCAGCGCATTCTGTGGATCAAGCGTTACCAGACTCACCGCTGGTACAGCGATGAGTCATGGATTCTTCCAGGCAAGCCACAAACTAGAATCTCAAAACAATTAAAATATAGACTGGTTAATTTAATGTCCACTATAAAGGACACAAATGAATGGGCTGGGTCTCAGGAGGATAAACATGTTCATAAGAAAGCCAAAATTTAACTTCCTGACTACATTTCCCAATATCCCCTTCGGTTCTACGTCACTAAGATTCGTCCAATCACTAGCTTTGGAGGTTTTCTTGAGATCCAAAACACGGAAGTCAAGAAAGTACACCGTTGATCATGGATTCTACCTGGACGACTGAGGGACTTTTCACGCAAAGTACACCGTTGTTTACGTGATTTACTAACTGTACTCTCATTAAAAAAAAGCCTGTCTAAAAAAGTACAATTTCTAATTTGTCCCGACGTGAGTTGATCCTTTTTATCGCACTAGTTCAGTTCAGTGAAGCAGCGATGGAAATCACTCCAAAATCAACCAAATTCAAATGTGTTTATTCCACTCCCGAAGAAACTGGGACAGGAGACATGAGTGTGTCCAGTGCCGAAAAGGTATTTACTGTTTATATTATTCTGTACTGTCCGATCATCTGTGTAAAGCTAATGAACGTCGCGATGGTGTTTACAGTCTGAGCACAAACTCAGCGCTTCTCTGAGGGAGAGACTGAAGAGATCCCGGCGGTGCTTCACCTCTCCCCTCTCTGTGGCCAAACGCCTGTGTGTGGATGAAGAGGAGGATAAAGTCCCACCAGCAGCCATCAAACAGAGCGTGAATAATCCTCCACTGAACATGCACAACGTCCACGTGAACAGAAACGAGCTCAGGTCAAATAACTGTAGCAGTGGACCCATTTCAGAACCATGTCTGAACTTGACCCAACAACTCGAGCAACTTAAAAAGGAGGTGAAAGACAAGACAAGACAGAGACTCTGAGAAGACTAAAGATGGTTAAGATGTATAGAAGCAAGGTAATAGCTGATTTTTAAAAGGAGAAATATGTCACTTTTCTGAGTCTGCTATCAGTTTGTCTTATGGATGCTGCTTTGCCTGGATTTTTACAGATATGAATCTTATGTATTGTATGTTAGCAGTTATTATTATTATTATAAGTCTTGTGTTACAAAGAAAGACCTTGAAAAACAAGCATTACTATAAGCAGGATCACCTCTTCACAGATCTGACCTGTACCTTTGTGGTGCAACCTTCTTGTTGTTGTTTTTTTAATTACACAATCTTCATTAGACATTTGGATATAGTATAGATACGCCGTACTTTTACATACATATGCCATACTTGGAGACATTTCAGCCAAAGCAACATCTCCATGGAGACAAGATAAAGATAGTGCATCTTTAATGCAATACCCACCAGATGAATACAAATATTAAATGTGCTTTTTTTTCTCAGAATAATCTTACACAACTCCAGTCCTTGATTGACAAGTGGAGGAGCTGTGCCCAGGCAGCGCTCTATGAACTGCAGTCAGAAGTTACCCAAGACGGAAAGAAAGCCAGTCTATCAGAACTCGTAGATCTGTTTGGCTTGGAGGACAATATTCTGCACTTTGATCGCACAGAGGAGGACTTCATGACATAGGTGTAATGAAAGGTTACGCACATGTGAGAGACACTGCAAAAGTTGTGTAAAACTGAGTTGGACAATATTTATGGTGGAATGTTTTCTTCAAGTGTGAAATAGCAAATGTGAACTATTTCTGAGTAATGACTGGGTTTTTGCACAAGAAGCTTAACAACAATTTATTTTATTAATTTGGACTGGTGACAATATAGTTTGGAAAATTACACAATCCTCATTGAGTTTTCAAACAGTTGTGATGGTTGCCAGATCACAGATATATTGTACCATTTTTGTATCATATAGAGTAAGACCAGCACTTGCCCTGCACTGTATTCCAATTTTTTAATTTAATTCTAAAATATGAACACAACCTATTCACACACTGAACTCTAAAGAACCCAAAATTATAACATCTCATTTTGTTGCTGCTGAATACCTTAAGTTATAAAGTTTTGATTTCTTAAGAACTAATAATTAATAAACAAAGTGTTAAAGAAGTTCTATTTTGAAATCATACATTTTAGTGATGTTGCAGCTGGTTGAGAGAGGGAAAGTTCTTTGTCCTGAGACGTTCCACTTCCGCCTCAAGCAGAACCAGCTCCTCGGCCTGAGCCTGGGCCTGCTCCTTCAGTTTACGCCTTTGGACAACCTCCTGGTAACGTTCCTCTCTTTTTAATGATGGATCATCTCTAGCTAGAAAGCAAACAAGAAAATGCACATGGATTTTTAGTTTGTTCATCCTCATAACATAACAATGGTCCGCCGAATGTTTTTCTCCATGGAGCTGTTATTGCTTTGTCTGGAATGTTTCACAGTATGGTATTAAATCTTTCTATTTTCATGAAGACCAAACTAGACCAAGTTACAGGTCAGATCTGTGGAGAAGCAACCCCGCTCACAGTGAGAATGCCTGTTTTTCTAGGCATTTTTGAGCTATCGAAATACAAGTGTAAGGTAGAGCTGTTTAATGTCATATTGTGGAACATTCTAAGCAGAGCAATGACATCCCCATCGATAGCACCTTAAATTAATAAAACTGAAAACTAAAATGCCTGTATTAATTACCTATTCTGTCATACATGTGTCTCAGCTCTGATACAGTGGTTTCCAGGTCTTTCCTCTGGGCCTCTAACACTGAGGTTTTGTCAGACATAAGCTTGGCCTGCTGTTTAAGCTTCTTAATTTTCTTCTTGCAATGGTCCACATTTTTTAGATGAGCCTGCAATAAAATATATGTATGGATTATAAATGTATGAGTTATACATTTTATAATTCTGCACTACAGTAATGCTGTGCACATTATGTAACTTTTGTAGTCGAGGGTCCGTCAAATGTTTTTCTGTGTAGAGATCTTATTGCTTTGTCTGGAGTGTTTCACGGTATGGTCATAAACCTTTCATTCTCCATGGAAACTAAACCTGACCAAGTTACGGGTCAGATCTGTGGAGAGGCAACCCCACTCACGGTCAGAATGCCTGTTTTTCTAGGTATTTTTGAGCTACAAAACTGGCTTTAATTTAAGAACTGAAGCATAGAGTTGTTTAGCGTCATACTGTGGAACATTCCAGGCAGAACAAGGACATATCCATAGAAACAAGAAGGTGACGGACCGCCATTCAAAAGGTAACATAGTGCACCTTTAATTTACCTTTTCTTGAAATGCTATAGTCTTCTCCAAAACAGTGACTTGCTTAGATGCCCGACTTGCTATATCAGTCTTGCGGAGATACTGTGAAAACAATTGGTTATAATGTACATGTACACACTTTTATAACCAACATAAAACTAAAAACTATAAATCACAAACAATGGAGCTTTTGGGGTGAATTTATCATACTTTTAATGTTTTTCCTGTATTAAACTGAATTACACAAAGACAGGAAAGTGTGCCGCACCTAAAGAATTACCTGAACCCAATGCCAAATGGGCATTCCTGCTTGAAGAAATATTGTGTTGCTGTGTTTTGGACTTGTTGAAAATGGTGCGATGGGTGACTCATTTAATATTAATGTGTTTTTAAGATCACTTCTGCCCTTCAGGTACATTCACACATCAAAACTGGGACTTAATCTGGGCTGGACCAGGACTGAACCTGAACCAGAACTAGAACAGGACCACATATGGCTACATCAGGACTAGACTGGGTAGGCCTGTCATAATAATACATTTTGAAGCACGATATGTAGATACACAGAAATATCGTGATAAACGATAATCCCAGTAAACCAGTTTGTAAGTATATAACATCATTAACAGCAGAATGAACCAATAATCAGCAACAGAAGTTAATTGCAGCTCAAATCTTATCATATTACATAAAAATGACAAAAACCTCACCACCATTGCAAAGAAAAAGTACCCATGATAAATAGAGTCCCAAAATATATATAACTACTGTAGTCAGTGATAGGAAGAACACTTTGAAATTGTATTTAGTTACAAAATACTGTACATTAAAATGTATTTTGTAATGTATTCTGATACATGGGGCAATCATAGTGCTGTATTCTGTGAACTTAGAATACACTGACAGAGTTGCATTTAAATAATAGTGTAAAGATGCAATATGTATTAAAAACAGCTTTATATTTATTTCACTGTTTCTTAAAGGTCCCATGGCATGAAATTTTCACTTTCTGAGGTTTTTGAACGTTAATGTGAGCTCCCCTACCCTGTTTAGCCCCCCCCCCCCATGGTTAAAAGTTGCGAAATGTCTAAACTGAGTCAGATCGAAAAAAGAAATGCAAATGCAGTTCCACCCCCGTCTGTCTGTACTCAGCGTCTCTGTAAATCACGCCCAGAGAGTTTGGACTGCGAATGCGCTAGGCAATGCGAAATGTGTTTTTTTATTTGCCTGGAGGCACGTCCGAGTGTTTCTAGGCTCGGAAGTCCTTTATCTGAGCCTCTGGACCTTTGAACAGCAGTGGTTTAATTTTATTTTCTGTGGAAATGTGTTTATTTTTCAATGGAACGCTTCAAATCTCTCCCCCGTGCAAAAACAAGGAAATGGATCAGCTGAGCGCTCAGAGCCGAGAGCGGAGAGTTTGGCCACGCCCCCACCCTCTACTATAGGCCAGCTCTTTTCTCCTCATTTGCATTCAAGCAACAACGCCCATAATAAAGTGTTTGAGAGAGATATTTATGACTCTTTCTCATCTTATCTCTGTTTCTCATGCACTGAGTGTTGATTTTGAAGAAGGATTCATTTACAGTATTAGGGAACCATTAAGGAGCCATATAAAAGCATCAAGAAGTACCATGTCATGGGATCTTTAATGACAAAATGCATTTAATTAGTGATGTGTTATGTGTGTACTATGTGTAGTTATGTGTATTCCTCATTCATGGATTCAAAGAGGAAATAAAAATGTAGGAGGTAAACCCCAATTAATTCAAAAAAGAACATTTTTGTCAGTGTTATCACAAACACACCACAACACACCAGCTGCATTTTATGAGATTCATCTGATAATGATTTTCTCTCTACAAAACATTTGACTCTGCCAAATCAAGACCTGCATCAAACTGCTGACCGAGTTCCTGTTTAAGTGCAGAGAGTGGATGCTCTAACTGAATACATGTACATGAGAATACATCTGAATACAATTTTTGAGTAAGTATTCAGGTACAGCTACTTTTTCATTCAGTGGTATTCAGAATGCAGTTACTTTTCTAAAACCAAAGGAATACATTACGTTATTTGATCATGTCATTTAGACTTCAAACTGCATATTATCAGTGAGAAAAATAGAAAACTCTGCTCTTGTGGTGAATGCATGCGTGATTTTTCCATCTCAAATTAGTAGGAAATGCTTTAAGAAACAGTGAAATAAATATAAAGCTGTTTTTAATACATGTTGCATCTTTACACTATTATTTAAATGCAACTCTATGTCAGTGTATTCTAAGTTCACAGAATACAGCACTATGATTGCCCCATGTATCAGAACACATTACAAAATACATTTTAATGTACAGCATTTTGTAACTACAGTAGTCCCTCGCTCTATCGCGGTTCACTGTTCGCGGCCTCTCTGTTTCGCGGATTTTTTTGTTTTTGTTTTATAGTGTAACATTTTTTTTATAGTGTAACATTGTGTTCTGCGTCCTGATTGGCTAAGAGACTGTAGACCTTTGCCGATTGATAGATGGGGGACACGGAGGGACCGGGACTAGACCAGGACTAGACCAGGACTAAACGTGGACTAAACCAGGTCTAGACCAGATCTAAACCAGGTCTAAACCTGGACTGGTCCTGGACTAAACCAGGACTGGACCAGGTCTAGACCTGGACTAAACTGGGACTAGACCAGGTCTAAACCAGGATTAAATCACCCCGTGCGGCTCTTTGCTGGTTTCGTGCAGCTCTTGTGTTCGTTTGTGCGGGTTCGCTTTGTGGCTTGGGCTGTGAGGGGAAGGGATGGTCCGGGTGCCGTGGTTCGACCTCGTGCTCGCAGCCCCGGCCTTGCGCCAGTCGTGCTGCTCTGTCACAGATTTGACCACACGCACTTCTCCAAGAGGTTGGTGCGCGTCATGTCCCGGGACATGGCAGTGCCGTTGGATGAGCCGCTCCCCTCGCACGTCCGGCGGGGCTCCCAGCGGAGCCCCCACACTTCTTACCTGGCCAGCCAAATGATATCTCTCTGTATTTCCTATACAGCGCGATACCATTTGGACACCCTCCATCCACTCTCGCTCCTCCGGTTACAAACGGACTCCGCGATTCTGATTCGTTCAAAGATGGTGACGTCAGTGCACCCGCCTTTGCCCGCAAAGTCACTCTTAGGCAGCGGAAGTTCCGCCTCAGTTTTGAATCAAGACGGCGCAATCTCTGATTGGTTCACTTAGCTGTCTGTCTACGCGCAACCGCAGCGCATTCTGTGGATCAAGCGTTACCAGACTCACCGCTGGTACAGCGATGAGTCATGGATTCTTCCAGGCAACCACACTTCACTATTAATACATTTTGTTGAAAATCTATGAAAGTTTGAGTGTTTAAACGAGAGAGAAATATGATGAAACGTTAATTCCTGTCTTTTAAGGCGTTTACAGCCTTAAATATATATGTATAATAATTGTAAAATATAAAGTTGTCCTACTTCGCGGATTTCACTCATTACGGGTTATTTCTGGAACCGAACCCCCGCAATAAACAAGGGACCACTGTATAATACAGTTTCAAAGTGTTCTTCCTATCACTGACTACAAATCAGTTAATTTTGACATCCACTTTTAATCTAGATTGAGTTTTTTGTTTGTTCGAGTCAAGATTAAGTCAAATAACAGTTTTTAGTTTCAGTGTAATTTTAGTCTAGCTACTATTTGTTCAAACTAATGTTACCTCCTGTTGCTCCTCAGAGAGCCTGAGCGTTTGTATATCTCTAGCCTTATTTTGTAGATCTTCAATGTGCATCTTGTTTACTGTCTTTTCCCACTCCTGCTGAACGATGTCTTTGCGGATGTCTTTACAGGCCACCATGGCTGAGATCTTCTGTTCTCCAAGCAGCTAATGAAACACTATAAGCGTTAAAACTGTTCCAAATATATGAGTTGTGTTTTGGAGAATAATAATAACAATGCCTCACAATAATAGTTTTGTTCAGGTCTTCCACCACACTTTTATCAACCAGTACACAGTTGGAGTAGTCCACTGTGAGCTCTGTACCAGACACCTCTACTTGGCCCCATTTCAGTAAGATCTGGATCTTGAGGTCTACCATGAGTTGCTTCTTCACTTCATGCAGTCTGCAAACATAAAATAAGACATCACTCCATAAAAGTCAAGGCAGCAATTGTCTGTTTAAAAGCCTATAATCATCAGTCGTTATGACACATACCTTTGGAGCTCCTCAGAGATAGTTTTTATTTCTTTAGTGGCGGCTCTTTCCTCTTCCATCCTATTTTCTAGAAATTCTTGCATCTCAGCTAGAGCCAGGGCGTTCATTTTGACCTGCAAAAGTCCCAGTGGTGAATACAGTACAAAACTAAGCAAGGCAAGTGTATTTGTATAGCACAATTTGTACACAAAGTAATTCAAAGTGCTTCACAGGAAAAGAAAGACATTACAATACAAACAAATTAAAACATAAAAATAGTCACATTTCTACACATGATGTTAATCTGTAGATGTATACAGATATACTTCTACTTAGACTAACTATGGGTCTACAAGGGATATTACTTACATTAGTGTTAAGATTACTGTAGGAAGAAATATCATCATTTTACAGTTATTCATATTTATTAACACAGGACCAAATCCAAAAATGTCTTTTACTATATTCACATTTCTCTAGTTTTATGAAATAATCAAACTTTCTGAATGATTACGTAAAGTCAATATGACCAGGCAAAAAAGTACTTACTAAATTATGTTATTTGTCTTTTTTTAATTACTTAATTTTAATTGTAATTATTATTTTTAATCTCTCACAAATATATTATGAAGTATGAAATAAAACATCTTAAAAGCACAACAACCATAGAATAGTACTCCAATGTGAAATATGTTAAAAAGATATATGCATGAAGTGTATATTGACTAAATGAATGTTAATAATATAATATACACTATACAGGTAGAGTTATTCAGCTAAATATTTAGAATAGCTGTTTATAGACCTGATAAGATGAGCAGTAAGCTGTAAAAATGACAGGTATGTGAGTATTAAGATAAGATAAGGTAAGATAAGATGAGACCATAAGATAAGACCTTAATAGACCATGGGGCTGGCTCCTGTCGTACTTTAGGTCAACAAATATTTTTATAAAAGGCAAATGAGATGGCAGTGCTGCTCTGGGTTTGATTCACATTCTAGGTTACCACTGCCAGTCTGATAAGACTTTAAAACCACTATATAAAACTTGAATAACATAACAGTGGGCACATTGATTTACATGGCTAAATTTACATGGTAAAAATTCTGATTAACCAATAAGATCTGGTGTATGCACAAAAGATGATCACTGGATTTTTAGACTAACTGTTGTGAAATACATTTTAAAATGATCTTATTTTTGCCAATTAGTTAGTATTAACTTTTGTCATTGGCAGTTTACAGACACACATAAATCTGATTATAATCTTATACTCAACAAAAATATAAACGCAACACTTTTGTTTTTCCTCCCATTTTTCATGAGATGGACTTAAAGATCTAAAATTCACTCCAGATACACAACACTACCATTTCTCTCAAACATTGTTCACAAATCTGTCCAAATGTGTGACAGCGAGCACCTCTGCCCCACCGAGACAATCCACCCCACCTCACAGGTGCGCCACATCAAGATGCCGATCCGACATCATGACCAGTGCACAGGTGCACCCCAGACTGCCCACAATAAAAGGACACCCCGAAATGTGCTTTTTTTTGCTTTATTGGGGGTCTGGGGACTCAGAACCAGTCAGTATCTGGTGTGACCACCATTTGCCTCATGCAGTGCAACACATCTTCTTCACATAGAGTTTATCAGATTGTCAGTTGTGGCCTGTGGAATGTTGGTCCACTCCTCTTCAATGTCTGTGTGAAGTTGCTGGATATTAGTGGGAGCTGGTACACGCTGTCGTATACGCCGGTCAAGCACATCCCAAACATGCTCAATGGGTGACATGTCCGGTGAGTATGCTGGCCATGCAAGAACTGGGACATTTTCAGCTTCCAAGAATTGTGTACAGATCCTTGCAACATGGGGCCGTGCATTATCTTGCTGAAACATGAGGTGATGTTCATGGATGTATGGCACAACAATGGGCCTCAGGATCTCATCACGGTATCTCTGTGCATTCAAAATGCCATCAATAAAATGCACCTGTGTTCTTCGTCCATAACAGCCATTGAAGAGGAGTGGACCAACATTCCACAGGCCACAACTGACAATCTGATAAACTCTATGCGAAGAAGATGTGTTGCACTGCATGAGGCAAATGGTGGTCACACCAGATACTGACTGGTTCTGAGTCCCCAGACCCCCAATAAAGCAAAAAAAATGCACATTTCGGGGTGGCCTTTTATTGTGGGCAGTCTGGGGCGCACCTGTGCACTGGTCATGATGTCGGATCGGCATCTTGATGTGGCGCACCTGTGAGGTGGGGTGGATTGTCTCGGCGGGGCAGAGGTGCTCGCTGTCACACATTTGGACAGATTTGTGAACAATGTTTGAGAGAAATGGTAGTGTTGTGTATCTGGAGTGAATTTTGGATCTTTGGGTCCATCTCAGGAAAAATGGGAGCAAAAACAAAAGTGTTGCGTTTATATTTTTGTTGAGTGTATTTCTTGACCTTTAAGATTAGTAAAATGACCGTAAAATCTTATGTGAGACTATGATCAGAGAGACATTAGATCATTTTGCTGTTTACATCGTCATTTTACTCATCTTATCACACATGAATTTCACTGAATTACTCTTTACATGAAATTTCAATAATCTGATATTTTAAAAGTGTTTTATTAATAAAGATTCATTTGTTTTTGACAGATATAGATAACTATTGACATTTAAAGGTGCATTGCGTAACTTTTGTGGTAGAGGGGATGTTATTGCTTTGTCTAGAATGTTCCACAGTAGAGATTACGTCTAACTCGGTCTCAAGAAGTATTGGCTACATTACAGGTCAAATCTGTGAAGAGGCAACCCTATTCACAGAGAGAATTATTGTATTTTTGAGCAATAGAAACACTCGTAATGAATAAATGCTAGATAGATTTAAAGCCCCAGTGTGTAGGATTCGTGGTGCATAGGTGGATGGTGCTATTGCACTTTCTGTTTTAGCTACAGCAGACCTCGAGGGACCCGCGCACCGCTACTGTATAAATAAAACACGGTCCCGTTTTTGTTTTTTTTTCTTTTCTCATGAAAACACACATTCCTGATCATGTACCATGACACTCTACACATCAAATGAAACCTTACAGTCTCCTCTTTTTGACTATGCAATTCATTTCCCTGCACAACAAACACTCCCCAAGCACATGGGGCTTTTATACGGAAAAGCACAAAACAAGGTTAGCTTACCTTAGAATGCTTTGCACAGGTCAAACTCTGTATTTCACCATAAACTTGCTCTCAATTTGTCCATAAGGATCCAGTGAATAAAATCCAGTAAAACAATTTAGTCCAAAACACGTGTTAGATCCATTACGACGTCTGATCCGGCAGCATGCTTGTGTTGTTTACCCAAAACCACGAGCCTTGCCGAAGGCGAAGGCGGAGCCCAAATGTCCTTCTGCGGCTCTCGTATTCAAAATGGCTGCCTCTATATGGGGAAGATCCCCCTTTTATGTGACTATATCTAAGTCCAAAAGAATACTTTGATTTCATGATGGAAGTGAAAAGGCTTGGAAAACAATGTATTTTTGAATGGGTATCTTCAATTTCAGTAATTAACGGGTAAAAATCTTACACACTGTCCCTTTAATGTGATACCATGGAACATTTCAGGCAAAGCAAAAACATCTCCATGGAGACAAGCAGGTGACTGACGCTCCACCAGAAAAGTTGTGCAGTGTGTTTTTAAAACATGTTGTATTACCTTATGTTCTTTCTCTATTTTCGCTCTCCTGAAAATGCAGAACCTTTCCCAGATTAAAGGATTCAGATTCTCAGGAATATTCTGAGGCGAGTCCATCTCATCCAAGGCCTTCAGCAGCTTCCCAAGACTCTCCGTAGCCACAGAGCCACACAGAAGCGGGTCTGTGAATGGGATTGGGTTTTTAGTGGTCTGTGCTCTCATCTTTTGGACCCTATATATGACAAAATAATAAAATATGTTTTGTATTAAGCTTTAGATTGTACTTGTTAGGACTGCAAGATCAAGATCAATTTGGCAGCAATTTTGTGTCAACATTTCCTCAAACATTTCCTTACAAACAGTAAAATATTCTGTTTTTTCATTTACCAAAAAAATGCTAACCATGTAGTTTAGAACTGTACAAACATGTTATAAAATGTGATTCTTGTAAATGCTGCCAGCTCATATTTCTTTTGGTCAATTCTCCAGGACGCATTTAAATGTGAACTTTGAACAGGATCCTATTTTTAACTACATTTAATCACTTATCAGAAACATCATATCTTATCAACATCATCATCAATCAAAATCAATCATCTTTTTTCAAATTAATTTCACATGTCTTTTTTGTGTGTTTGTGTTATGTTAAATGCAAATTATTATTCTGATATGTTAAAGGCTTGAAGAAAAGAACAATAAATTTCTAATCACAAAAAAAAATCAATCATAATTTTTTCCCAAATCATTTAACCCTAGAACTTGTAAACAACAAACCTGGGTCTACGTTTGAACATCCTGTATAGTTTGTCAACAAAGTGTCTGGGAACATCGCTGAACTCTTTTCGAAATTCTTTGTCAAGATCCTGAGGGACAATATGAAAACAACAGTAAATTCTAATTTGAACAGTAAAGTTTGTAGAGCAAATATAATTTTACTATCAACTGTATACAACCCACTTTATCCTCAGTGACTATAGTGTCGTAAGTCATGCGAAACTGCTCCACTTCATCTTTACATTTCATCACCTCCTCTGCGATATCATCCTGCCAAAACAATATAAAGTCTGCTCTTTCTAGACATCTGTGCATTTGAAATTATGAACGTTCCCACACAGGTTCACACTTGCACAACAAGCCTGTGCACAGAGTATGTAAAACAAAACTTAAAATGTTCTATTCTTGTGAGCCGTGATAATGTCCTCTAGCATTAGGGTAAAAGTTTGATTTTCTGACCTTGTATGTCTGTATTTGTTCAAGTTTCATCTTGAGTTCCACCTCCCGGTTTCTCATCTCTTCTTCAATGAGCAGGGAGTAGCGCAGATGGGTCATTTTTAACTCTTCCTGTGGAGAAAACAACATGGTAGTTGCAAAGTAATAGTTAGAATATACACACATACAGTGTCAAAGAGGTTATATTATGCTAGCATTCGTTTGTTTGTCCCAGATAAAGCTGATATTTTAGTTAGTTATATATTACAATATAAGGTTGGTATTTTAGCCAACTATATTTCCACTTACGAAGACACAAATGGTAAAATTTTGCAATATTTTGTGCATTAGCAAAATGTGTAAAAATTCAAACTGAACCCAAAACATGCACAATAGATAAAACTGGAGATTAAAGTCATCCTGAACCGGCCCTGCTCAAGATCTGGAAATGGATCCCCTACTGACAGATGACTTCAGCAGCACTGAATGAAGGGTTAAATAAAGGACAAATAGGACAATAAAGTATTAACCATAACCATAAATAAATGCTCATTGCTTTTTTTTTTTTTTTTAATTGATGTATTCTCTACTACCAGAGCTTATATAATAGAGCATTACATTTTATTACAGTAAGTGGGGCTTCACCTGATTTACAGCCATTTCACACTTAATTTTCCGCTCAAACAGCTTTGCCACAATTTCATCAAACTTTTCAGTTGCTTCTTTAGTGGCCGCCTGCAGTTTTCTCATTTCAGTTTCCATGACCTGAAAATTAAGAGTGAAAAAATGTGTACATTCAGATTGAATGTAAGAAAATACTGAATGTTTTACTTTTCTGTATTTGTCCTTTTCTTCATTCAGCTCATTAGACTTCTTCTCGTATTCTTTATGCATCCTTTTCTCCTCCTCGCTCCATTGGGACTCAGGTTTGGTCAAAACAAACTCAGGCTGAGATATTTCCTGTGGAGCCAATTCAAAAGTGTCGGATTCACTGAACATTTACAGTAATACTTCCTATATAATATAACGTCCCCTGCCAAAAATACAAAATGTACAAAAATGTCTCACTAATTTCAGGATGTCCTCTTTCTTCACTTCAAGCAGTCCACCCATCATGTTGTCCAGAGCTTTGACCCTGGCATTATTATCCTGCAAAAAGACAACCATAACCAAACTGCATTCAATAGTTCAGGCTATTGTTTTTTGTTTTCTTCATTATAGTGTATTTAAAAACTAGGTCAAGTTCCAGATCATTTGTCTCCAGTGTGTGTACGTACAAAAATGCTGTATATGTGAATAGGAAAATGAGTGGTCTAGTCCAAAATCTCTGAGCAGATATGAGTAAGTTTGTGAAAGTTTGTGTTCTTTCTGTACGTATACTTTTAGCAAGAATTCCAAATAAAGTTTTAAAATGAGACTCCAGATTTGTAGGGAGGCAAGTATTTTAAGTAAGAATAAAGAATACACGTAAACTAGTCTGGTTAACACCTGACCATATCACAAGTGAGATATGGGTCTGGAAACTCGCTTCGAAAAATCCCGTAGCGGAGGTGTGGTTAGCGATTGCCAACGGCCGTTTATTGGGCGTTATGAATGTCTATCATTGAGCGTATACGTAAGTCCAGAGCCAATTATGTCAGTTGTCAGTTCAAACTACAAGCTTCCGTTTGTCATGTAGTACGCGTCACCGTCTTTCCACCCCTCCCCCGCTCTCTGATTGGGGCCCTAAATCTGGGACTCTCGCTTGGACGAGTTTCCAGGCCGCCTTCCAGTTCGAAACGGACGGAACGGAAGCGGCCTGGGAATTCCCAGGCTACACGTAAACAAGACAAATCCAGTGCCATACTGTGGAAAATTCTAGGCAAAGCAAAAACACCTCTATACTATCACCAGAAAACTTAATAAGCACTTAGTATTTGTTAATAATATTTATTAGTTACTTTTTGTTTAAATAAAGTTTTAAGGTTTTATTTACAATTATGATACCCGTAAAAGTCACAGAAGTCGTGCGCACCAAAATATAAAGCTTGGATATGGATCTTTTACCACCTTGAGTGATACCGATATGTCAAACTTTGGGATCTGGCCCATGGATTCATTGGCACAAAATGCCAGACTACTATCTATAGAATGTGAACCCTGGAACAAACAAGTGTGAAAACCCAAACACATGAGTTTTATTGGGCACATACCTTGGAAGCCAAACGTCTCTTCTCTTCCAGCTCTTTCTTCTTCTGCTCTTCTTTTTGCTCTGGGGTGAGGTATTTCTCAGCTGTAATCTAGAGTTTAAAAAAACAGCTGAATTTATTTTGTATGCGGTTATGGTGACAGGAAATCATACTGCTACAATCTTAAACATCCAAGTGGTTTTACATGAGATATTGCTGCTAACCTCTGAGTCATGGACAGTTAGCAGCATCTCGGGCCACTCGGCTACAGTTAGACTGGGCTCCCAGATCTTCTCGTGGAGATCCAGCTCTGTCATGATCTCCTTCATGCGAGCGTTTCTTTGTTGGATGTTCTTCAGCTCATGCACTTTCTGTCCATGGGCTGTGTCAAACTCCTTGTTGAAAGCTGTTTTGACCTGATAGATGGCATCCTGGGGGAAGGTTCAGTCCAGTTAGTTGCTGTAACATGCACTACCAGTCTAAAGTTTGGACACACCATATCCATGTTTTTTTATTTATTTATTTTTACTACTTATATATTTATACATTTTATATTTATATTACTACTTATATATTTATATATAAGTAGTAATGCATGGAGGGTTCCATCCCAAATCCAGTCCAGGATGAAACATCCAAAATCCATAAGTGCATCAAGGACAAGGCCCTGACAGATGATGTGGTCAGGGCAGACAGTGGAGTGCAGAGGAAGAGGTGCTGGAGGGACCATCATGGCAGGACAAACCCCTACATGGGGCGTACCACCGAAACAACTGAAGTGGCTGATATCAAAAAATCCTATTTGTGGCTGGAGAGGGCTGGTCTGAAGGACAGCACAGAGGCCCTCATCCTGGAGCACAGGAGCAGGCCTTGAGCACCCGAGCAATAGAGGCCCAGATCTACCACACCAGACAAGACCCAAGGTGTAGGCTGTGCAAAGAGGCTCCTGAGACAGTCCAGCACATAACTGCAGGGTGTAAGATGCTGGCAGGGAAAGCATACATGGAGCGACACAACCAAGTGGCGGGCATAGTGTACAGAAACATCTGTGCAGAGTACGGGCTGGAGAACCCAAGGTCAAGGTGGGAAACACCTCCGAAGGTTGCGGAGAATGACCGAGCCAAGATCCTGTGGGACTTCCAGATACAGACTGACAGAATGGTGATGGTGAACCAACCAGACATAGTGGTGGTGGATAAGCAACAGAACAGAGCCGTGGTGGTGGACATTGTAATACCAAGAGATGGTAACATCAGGAAAAAGGAACACAAGAAACTAGAGAAATACCAGGGGCTCAAGGAAGAGCTGGAGAAGGCCTGGAAGGTGAAGGCATCAGTGGTGCCCGTGGTGATCGGAGCACTCGGGGCTGTAACCCCCAAACTGGAGGAGTGGCTACAACAGATCCCAGGAAAAACATCAGACATCTCAGTCCAGAAAAGTGCAGTACAGGAACAGCAAAGATACTGCGCAGAACTCTCAAGCTCCCAGGCCTCTGGTAGAGGACCCGAGCTGGATGAGAGTGTGAGACCAACCACTGTGGAAGGTGAGGAGCACTATATATATATATGTGTTTTATATACATATATATGTGTGTATATATATATGTATATATGTATATATATATATATATATATATATATATATATATATATACATATATATATATATATATATATATATATATATATATACACACAGCATATACATATATTGAATGAGAGGTATATCAGTTCTAGAATTATGGTGGCCACGTCTATATTCTACTCACTATACTAACTACTGCATAAGATTTAGCACATTGGTTCACCACGGCCCCTCCCTCTGTGATAATTTTTAATAGACGCTAACAACTGCAGACATACTCACCACGCCCTATAATGAAAGACTCTGTGGAATGTGATCACAAAAAATAGTTTTGTATTGTGCCGATTAAGTAAAATGTAATAAAATATTTAAGTATTTTACTACTATATTTGACCATATTATAACTATGACATTCAATCTCACAATTAATGACAATACCCGGAGGTGGTAAGCTACTACTGTAGCCACAGTTGCCCTGGGGCAGACTGACGGAAATGAGGCTCCCAAACTGTGCCATCTGTACCTTCGACCACCACCAACACTCATGCACACAACACTTTCATACTAGGCAATGTGGGTGAAGTGTCTTGCCTAAGGACACAACAACAGTTTTTAACCACTGGCCGCCGACTGTGGCACCTGATCTTCCCAGCGTCTCCCATTCAAGTATTACTATTGATGTTTTGCACATTGCTATAAAAATGGTAGATTTGGTGAATAACGGTCGTAATAAACAATATGCTATCTAACCTGTGATGACACATAAAGATAAATCTCTATAATAATATTGGTGAACCCCTCCTATTGCTACAGTATGCTTCAGTTGTGCTTTGAATGCTCACGTTCTTTTACCTGTAGCAGGATGATCTGGTTGACCATCTGTTCTGGACTGTGCACTTCAAACTGATCGTAGAGGTAGGGACCTGAATACCCAAACTCATAAGACAAACTGCTTTTGATGTCAACACGGCCTTCCTCTCCTTTCTCCTTTTGTTTCTGAAATGGAAGGAAAAATACAACACAAACACATTTTATAAGAGGTTTAAGGGCAGATGCTGTGGCCGGGTGATTATAAACTTGCTCCAAAGATTACTGAGAACTTTGCAACAACGTTTTTGCTAGCCACAAAGTTGTAAATCTAGAAAGACTTGTGGATTGGAGTGTGTTCAGCTATCCCAAAAGTTACAACACTAAAAGTTCATAGTTAGAACTGTGTGCTAAAGCATCAAATTATTTTCGAGCACTAAACTTGTTTTGACTTGAACTGCTTCACTGCCATGTTTTTTTTCATTGTCAGTTCAACCCAGACATACCTTCCTTTTGAATTCTTGTATATTGAAAACATATTGAACTGAATAGATAATAATTCATGACATGTGACTATCTTTGCAGCGTAATCTGGAGTCTAAACCACAAAGTGTACATGCAGTCTGCTTACTGTGCACTGAGCCTTTTCAATGTTCCTCATCTGCTCAACACCACGTAGATCCTCCAGCTCTTGTTTAGTGCGTTCTTTCAGAGAATAGTTTTCCACTTCGCAATCGGAGTGAAAGGCCTACGCACCAAAACAAAGCGGTTATCAATGATTTTATATTCTTGAAGACATTAAGGATCCCCAACTCTATACTACTATAAAACTGAGAACTTATCATCAAACTTGTTTTCAAAAAGTGTATTAATTAATTAGCTAATAATGAAGTTATTTAAATAATAATTAGTTTAAAAAATTAAATAAAAAATAAATAGAAGGAACTAGGAATTATATAATTCACTGTATCTTTACTGTATTATTTGTGTATTGCTCTCTTGACGGTTTTAATATTTGTAAAGCAAAATGTTTTTGAGTGTCCAGAAAAGCTCTATATAAATAAAATGTATTATTATTATTATTATTATTATTATTATTATTATTATTATTATTATTATTATTATTATTATTATTATTATTATATTGTCTTATTATATTGTATTTTACATTCTGTTACAGTACTGTTTCTTTGTCTGGCATTAAATGTAAACAAAAACAAGCAGATCCCACCTTCACAGATCTGCCTTTGACCTTCAGAACATCCCAGTGATCCGTCTTTAGGACGTCACGGAGGTAATAGTTGGCCAGAATGTTCAACTCACTTTCAGCTCTCATCTATGAAAGAAACATATGTATAGAGGCATTTGTATATTGTATATGTATATTTGTAAGTATAATGAGGTATAAATCAATATTTGTAGTACTTTTAAAACCTCCTCCTCGATTTCGGCCTCAAGCCTCATCTCTAAGTCTTTATCCAAAATGAACTCTTTTGGGTCCAGACGCTCAATTTCAGGAACAGTCTCGTTTTCATGCATCATTTCCTGTATCTGCAAATATGATATAAAACATATTTCATTTTTATATTTCAAATGTTCTTGTGTAAAGACTTGTCAGCGTATTTATATATCAAATAATGTATACAGTTAGTTGTAATGTGTTTTATAAAAGTGAAATCTGATCTTACAGTATCTCGTATCTCCTTCAATCTCTTCCTGAGGTTTTCTTTTGTTTCTGCATATGTTTCATTGTCTTCTTTTACAATCTGATGAACACAAATAAAGGGTTGGATCGTGTTGTCACAGCATTAAAATTTCTAATTAAATTTCAATACTAGGATAAATAATGAATACTATTTGTACACAAGAGAACACAAAATAATATTCTTAGATATTACCAGGTGTTATTATGGCTCTGATATACACTACCAGTCACACCTTCTCATTCTTTTTTACATTGTGTATACATACAGAAGATATCAAATAGTAAGTAATAGTAAGTAAGATATATGGAGCAAAGAAAAAAAAAACATTAAATGAGATGGTGCTGTTTAGCTATAATCTGGTGCAGTACATCTGTTTTATGAGCATAATAATAATAATAATAATAATAATAAAAATAATAATAATAATAATAAACTTTTGATAGTGTAGATAGTGAATCAGTCTTTTGTGATTTTTTGTTCACTAGCAATACTATTTTAAATGAGCATCTAGTTTTATTCTAGTTCTAGTATATTTCTGATATCTAACCTTCCATCCACTTCAATGCCCTGAAGGCAACATGAGAAATATAACAATTATACAACATTTTTTCAAAATAAGTATAAATTAAACAGACTGATGGGGCACATTAAAGTTCATGTTAACTGCTACAATATGTGCCACTCCTCTCAATGTATTATTATCAAGAGTGTGTTTAGAAATACTTGTCCCTGCCTATAAAACATAAGTATTTCCTAAGTGTTTGTATTCCCACATTATAGTAGTGAGTGATAAGTCACAACATGGCTGGGTGGAAGTCAGTGCCAAAAGCAATACAGCTGCTTCCCGAACACTGTTTAACAGACTGGTGCAACTTGCCCCACCTGTAAAGCTGTGACACACAACTACATTACTCTATTTACATTTGTGTATGAGTCACTCACCGCCTCTTGTCTATTTTCCAACCAGGTCTTATGAGGAAGAGCTTTGTCATTTTCATCTTGTTCTGTTACATCTGTAGAAGGCATATTTCCACTGCCCTAGAAGATAGAAAAACATCACATTTTAAGTACTCTAAAGAATACGCGTTATTATTACAATGTAGTTATTATGTTTTAAAGTCCATATGACATAATTAACAGTTAAAGGTGCACTTTTCTGGTAACGGGTCCATCTTCTACTTGACTCATTTAATTTAACTGTCTCCAGGCCAAGTCACAGCTCAGATCTGTGGAGAATTGGTTTTGAGAAAAAAACAAAAAAAAGAAAAAACACCTATAACTGAGTAGAAACAAGTTATATTTGTTTAATGCCATACTGAGGAACATCCCAGGGAAAGCAATACGTTCACCATGGAGACAAGCAGACCCTCCACCAGAAAAGTTCCAAAGAACACCTTTAACATAATTATATTTTTTAAATTTTGGTGAGGTTTATGTGGTGACATACGGAGGTAATTCCATCCCTCTTATTTGGCAACCATAATGTTACCAAAGTCTACACTGGATAATAGTTGATGATATGATGATACAAATACACCTTTATTTTGTTAAATAAACAAACTGTCAGAAAAATACCTTGCTTGCTAATAAATTGTCCCTGCATTTTGGATGGAATTTTCAGTGTTGATGAGAGAGGTAGAGACATTTTGTTTTACATATTAGGTCTGCTTCATGTATTTTTGTACTTTTGTTTAAACTTGTTTCCCCACAAACTACAGCTTAACTGATCTAAAACTATAATAAATATTCACTACAGGTATCTCATTAAACCAAGTAATAATGAGAAAAACATGAAAACTTGTTACATGCACATTAAATACATACAATTGTCTTACCTGGCTATCTTCAGCTTTCCTCATAGAAATCTGTTCACTCCACTTGAGCATATCGCCAAGGGCAGAGTTTTCATTTTTGACTAAACTTTTCAAATTATCCTCTGATGACTTGCTGTACTCAGTGGCCTGGTGATTAGCAACGTCACTCATTCTGTTCAAATACAAATTAAAAACATAATGTATTAGTCATTAGTCTAATGGGCGAGATGTGAAAACAAGGCTCTGTTGGAATGCTACTGCTCCAGTAACCCTGGGCAGAGGGGTTACATGAACAGGATGTGGGATGAATGGTTACTACGATACCCACAGTCCAAGCTAACGGCCAAACAACTAGTAGCTCAGTGTTCCAACATCCACAAACGGTAACTGCTATCACAACTAGAGACTGACGAGGTACAACACAAATGCTACGGCAAGGGGGAGCCAGGACGCCAGGTCAAAGGGGAGCTAACATCAACTCCCTAACCAGAGATTGGGTACGAAGCCCCTATAAGTATCACGCTGAGCGAGGCAGCGTCTGACCTGAAAGATAAGATCATGGCCCGAATGAACACAAGGCAACCCCGATGCCAGTTACAGAGGCTAAGTGAAGTACCATCTGAAAGTCTCCTAGAACATGTGAATACAGCACTGAGAGCGATCCCTACCACAACCATCACTGAAACCAATGAGCTGATATACACTTCAGCAGCAGTGATCTTAGAGGTGCTGGGCTATAAGAGCAACCAGAGCCATGAGAGACAATACCCACCATGGAAAAGACGGTTAGAGGCTAAAATCAAGCAGGTACGCAGAGAAGTGAGCCAATTGTCAGAGGCCCAGAAAGGTGCAATGAAAAAGCAAGTACAGTACAGCCAGATGCCCATACCTGAAGCACTCGAAACTGCCAAGCAAAGGCTCCAAGCCTTAGCCAGCCGCCTAAAGAGGTACACTCGAGATAACGAGGCCAGACGAATAAACCGGTTGTTTGCAACACCAGATAACAGCAGAGCAGACACACCAAGGCTGGAGACTGAAGGGTACTGGAAAGGCATATGGGAAAGGGAGGCATCACATAACACCGATGCACAGTGGCTGGTGGCTCTGAGGGAAGACCACAGCAACCTCCCTGAACAAGATCCAGTCACCATCACAGTGGCAGACATTCAGGAAAGAGTCTCAGGCTTGAAAAATTGGACAGCACCGGGCCCTGACATGATCCACGCCTACTGGCTAAAGAAGCTCACTGCTCTCCATGAGCGCCTGGCAGCACAATGAACCAGCTGCTAAGGGATGGGACTCACCCTGAATGGCTAACCCAAGGGCGTACGATCCTGATCCTGAAGGATCCCTCGAAGGGTACAGTTCCATCCAACTATCGGCCAATAACCTGTCTCTCCACAACATGGAAGCTCATGTCAGGCATCATGGCGGCTAAGATAAGTGGGCACATGGGTCAATACATGAGCGCAGCACAGAAGGGCATCAGCAAAAACTCCAGGGGAGCCAAACACCAACTCCTGGTTGACTGAACAGTCGCCCGTGATTGCAGAACCCGTCAGACCAACCTGTGCACTGCCTGGATTGATTAGAAGAAAGCCTCTGACTCAATGCCACACACATGGATCACTGAGTGCTTGGAGCTGTACAATATCAATAAGACTCTAAGGCAGAGGTCTTCAACAGGAGGGTCGCGACCCCCCTAGGGGTACAAACTTCACTACAACTGGATTTTAATGTTGCCCTCCAAAACATAAGTTGTGCCTCTGATGCCATTATTAATTTATCTGTATTTTTATCTATTTAATAATATTACAAAATCAAAAGGAAAATTCTCTTCTGGTCATATTAAACCAGTTTGAGATTCCTTTGAACAACTGTGCAGAAAAAGACTTATGAACAATTGAAAACACTCTTCCAGTATAAATAACGCAGATGTGGAATGTGAGTGGGTTGGGATCCACATGGGGCAAGCACAGGGTGTCTATCAGAGCTTTGGTTTCCTTCCTCTGGACCTGTCTTACTTTTTTATTTTTTATTTATCTACTACAGAACTTCACAGTAAGCCCTACAAGAGGAAAAGTAGTAATTCATGTCCTGTACTTGGCTCAGAGTGTGCTTCTGAGGCTGACAGTTCCCCCTAGTGTTCACTGCTGTGTACGTTTATGTTTATGTGGGGAAAATCCTTACCTCAGATTAGTACACACGAGGGAGCCATCTTTAGTATTAGCAGATAGAATAGTTTGGCCATCGGCAGAGAATGACACAAGCTGAACTCCTGTGAGGCATGTAGAATGGCACTGTAGCTCAATGCACTTTTGCTGTACAAATAATCATGTGTTATCAAAAGTTAATATTATAAAGACTAATAAGAAAGAGATTTTACCATTGAAGTACATTCTCTGACTTGCAGGATGCCATCACGACCCAGGGAGGCGAGCCATGACTTGTGAGGAGAGAGTGTGAGGGAAGCAGGTCCCAAAGGGTGGCCCTTCACTTCACGCTTTGGGTTGAGCTCTATCACTTGTTCACTACTGCCAGAAGAGTCTGAGCACTACAATAAAGGAAAAAACAATGAGTATGTGTGTGTGTGTGTGTGTGTGTGTGTGTGTGTATGTGTGTGTGTGTGTATAGTATATACATAGTTTAGTGCAAAAGAAAGTTTGAACATAAAGTACATGCAGACAAAAAGTAATAATAAAAATAAGTAAAAAGACAGTATAGAAAATATTGGACATCTGGACTCTACAGTAGAATTATACAGTCTGATGGTGGTGGGGATGAAGGATCTGCGGTAGCGCTCCTTCTTGCACTGGGGGTGCCTCAGTCGGCTGCTGAAGGAGCTGCTCAGCTCCTCTACAGTCCGGTGCAGAGGGTGAGAGGTGTCGTCCATGATGGACGTAAGTTTGGCCAGCACCTCCTCTCAGCCACCTCCTCTACAGAGTCCAGAGGACAGCCCAGGACAGAGCTGGCCCTCCTGACCAGCTTATCAAGTCTATTCTTGTCCCGCTCTGTGCTGCTCGGGGCAGACGACAGTGTAGAGGAGAGCAGAGGCCACCACCCATTATATATATATCATATAAGATTTTTGTTGTTTATTGTTTATTGAAAATGCAATATAAATGTTTCATCTTGACCATACCTGTGGAAGCTCAAAACACTGGATGCTTTTCTTTTTGTGGCAGTAGGCAAAGATCTCATTGTCTCCCAAGACGCAGGATTCAAGTGGAATAGGAACTTCATATTTGGAAACACTTAGGACATTATTTGATAGACAACCCTTTTGGTCTGCACTATTGGGGATTTCTGCAAAGTAAAAGTAAATATATATTACGGACACAGTTATACATCAAACAGCATGTATGTACAACACTTCTCATCAAGTGGCCTTTAATTACCATTAAAGCCCTCTGCAGGTAAAGACAATAGTGTCAGCAATCTGCTGTGACTCTTGGCTGAGTCGACACACAATGCAAGAACTTTCACCTGCGCACTCCCCTTTATGTACTGAGCAGACAGAGTCAAAGGTGGGCTTGGTAAAACTGCAAAATAGATTTAAAAATAATAATACATTTTGAGATGCAAGATCTCAGACTAAAATCTTTTTAGTCACAGAATTGATTCTGCTTTTTTTAATTAAGTCTACAACAGCACTCCATAAACTAAAAAATAACCTTTATGAGACTTTGATTGTCAACAAACTTGTAAATAGTCCTTTAACCCTTAACAAATATCCTGAACCAACTTTATCCAGTATTTTTTCCGACAGTATTTGTACACAAAATATGTCAATTATGTAATTTGTGCTTGTGATAATATTTTGCACAGTCACTGTACAAATATTTGTCAAGTCATTCTTCACAGTAGCCCATCTCTAAAGTCATGCTTTCTTAGTAGCATCATTACAGTCAGCATACCTGTGTATCCTAAAACAGCAAACCTTGACGATGGCTTAGGATCAAGAACATACATGTAGGAATCTGGGGCGCTTGTAAATAGGTAGTGACCATCTTGATCAAACCTGTAAAATAGAGAGTCATTATGGCTATGGAAAACAAATGTTTTACCATTTCTCTCCATTTCTCCATTTTCCATTTCATAATCATAATTTCAGATGGAGCATTTAACACTATCTAGAAGAAATATTCAAATTTATGATGCACAATTAGAGAACCTTATCATTATTTGTTAAAGACTGTCTCCACAAACTTGCCATATTAATCTTATGTCTTAAAATCCTTTCAACTTCACAACGTCCTTAGGCTTGTATGATGTGACCACTATTATTAGCAATTGTGGGCATGTTTACTGATACCGAGAGATACTGAACTTTGTGCCAGTTTTGTGTTATAAGAATAGACCCAGCAAATCGACGGTTAAAAATCCCACTGTTGTGATGTCACGTGAACGCAACTTATTCAAAAAGTCAAGAGAAGTACATGCTAGTTTTCTGGAAAACATATGAACGGATACTTTACACTAAATGATCCACAGCTGTGTGATAGAGGTGTGTTTGGTGCACTATGCGAGGCTGCTGTGGATCACTGACATCAGCGTAGAGAAGTTTTCCACAAGTTGTTCCCAAAACCGCATAGTTTGCAATGGGACAGCATGCCATACTTGTTATCTTAATGGGATGATAGAGAAAAGAATGACATGTTGACACTGCACCCACATATAGAAGCACATATGTTATAAGCATGTGAATTCTTGCCTTTGTTTGTACAGACAAGGAGCCAAGGATTATGCCATCTGTCGACCACACCTGCAGTTGCCCTGGCTCTCTCACAGTCTGAAAAACATAAAAATAAAGACTGCATTTCACAAGCACAACCAATTAATATGTGATTTCATTTTATAGGAGTTTACCAGGCATATGTTCTTATCAGTGGGTGAGAAAGACAAAGCTACAAAGTCCACACATGAAACATCCAGGACTGTTGACACTTTCTCTGTTGGGTTTTGGTTTAATGTGAAAATTTGACCCTGAAAATAAAACATGATTACTTTGTGTAACATTTTAGGAAATTGTATATTATGATTAGATACAGTATATTTGCAGCCATTACCATATCAGAAGCGCAGAGTAAAGTTTCACAGTTAGGCGAGTACAGAGCGGTTGTAATAGGGCAGGCTAATTTCCATGTTTTTATAATTTTAATCTGTGTTCCTTTTATTTGTAATGCATGAACTACATTATTCTGGAATAACAAGTAATGTTACAGTCGGTCACAGACAGCTTAATAATATAATTGTATGTTGTTTAAATTACAAACCGTTCCTGCTGTGACTAAGTGATCTTTATGAAGGGCAAAAGCTTGGAAGGCATATTTCAGTTCAGGGACTTCAGAAGCTGCAAAATATTTGTTAAGGATATTTGCAGTTAGTATAAGTGTGCAAAAACAGTACATTTCGTTTGTTAATACCAGTACCCCAGTGCTGTGTATTTTACATAAGTGTATGTATGTATGTATGTATGTATGTATGCATGTATGTATGTATGTATGCATGTACATGTGTGTGTGTATGTATGTATGTATGTGTGTATGTATATATGTATGCATGTATGTGTGTATGTATGTATGTATGTGTGTGTATGTATGCATGTATGTGTGTATTTTGATGTGTGTATGTATGTATGTATGTATGTATGTCTGTGTGTGTGTCTGTGTGTGTGTGTGTATGTATGTATGTATGTATGTATGCATGTATGTATGTATGTATGTATGTGTATGTATGTATGTGTATGTATGTATGTGTGTGTATGTATGTGTGTGTATGTGTATGTGTGTGTATGTGTGTTTATGTATGTGTGTGTATGTATGTGTGTGTATGTATTTATGTATGTATGTATGTATGTATGTATGTATGTATGTATGTATGTATGTATGTATGTATGTATGTAGGTATGTGAGAGGAGACTGTATGTATGTATGTATGTATGTATGTATGTAGGTATGTAGGTATGTATGTATGTATGCATGTATGTGTGTATGTATGTATGTATGTATGTATGCATGTATGTGTGTATGTATGTATGTGTGTATGTATGTATGTATGTATGTAGGTATGTATGTGTGTATGTATGTATGTATGTATGTATGTGTGTATGTATGTATGTATGTATGTATGTATGTAGGTATGTATGTATGTAGGTATGTAGGTATGTATGTATGTGTGTATGTATGTGTGTGTGTGTGTGTGTATGTATGTATGTATGTATGTGTGTATGTGTGTGTGTGTGTGTGTGTGTATGTATGTAGGTATGTATGTATGTAGTATGTGTGTGTGTGTGTGTGTGTGTATGTATGTATGTATGTGTGTATGTATGTATGTATGTATGTATGTATGTAGGTATGTATGTGTGTATGTATGTTAGAGTTACTTTTGGGATCAAAGAGAGTAGAGACAGAGAGGTGCTCCGGATCAACAAGCAGCAAAAAGCCTTCTTTACAGCCCACATATAAGTGGGATGTGGTAGTCCAGCAGACAGCAGTAGGAGTCACTCTGGCCTTTCTGAAAAGCTTGTTCTGAAAGACAAAAATGTAATAAAACAGTTAAAAGTTATATCTTGATGTAAAATATACTACCATGTTTACTGTTTCTACTGTTTTTCAGGATTGACACATTTTTTTCTGATAAACAATGTATATTTAATATAATAAAAACTATGTCATAAAGCAAAAATGCATCTGAAACAGTTCTTCAAATGTGTTTGTATAGAAAATTGTAAATGCCTGAAATGCAGCATATTTAAATGAAATAATAAGGCAAGCATTACACTAACCACAATGTCTTCTGTCTTGTCTCCTTTGAGGCCTGCGATCGCCGACGGAGGCAGCTCAGGCCTGTAATAACAAAGCTCTTCACTGACACTGTGGGAGCTGAGCACAAATCTCTTTGCAGCAGCACCATCAACATCTGGAAGTTCTATTGGACTAAAGCAATGAATGACAAAAAAATATTAATTACGGAACTTGTTAATATATGTTTGTCATGAAAATAATACTCAATACACATATTTACCGTGGTTTAAGAACATGGCGATGGCGAATCCTCTCAATATTCCACACAGTGATGGAGGATTTGTCTAAAGCACAAATTTGGCACCAATTCCAAGGGTTAAATACTAGAGAACATGTATTCTTCCCGCTTTGCTGACAAAGTGGTGTTGCATCTTCCCAATTCCTGTTAGAAAAACATGTTCATACAAATACAAAACAATGATATTATTTGGAAAAATGAAGAAGTGCATTTATTTAAGTTAACAACATTACCAGACTGTTATGGTGAAGTCTGGAAGAGAGGAGCAGCTCACTAAATATGGCCCACCATCACTTAATGCCAAAGAAATATAGTCCAGCTTGGATGATCCTAAAATGTAAATATTGGTTAAGTAGTTTAGTAAGGAAAGGTTTGAATGTGTAGAGCATGTACTTTGACCTATAACATACGACTCACCAGCAAGTTCATTCTTTAATCCTAGTGTAGGATAACTGTGCACAAATATAGACGGGTTCAGCCCATATGGAGAAAATGCGAATATTCCAGTGTTTCCATTTGCAGTAAACACATTAACACCTCGGCGAGGACACTGGAGAATAGTTTGATTTTTACTATTCAAATCTAAAAAGGAAATATAATTGCCACATGGGTATCCTATGGTGTTTTTGTCCACAAAGTAAACGTCCTTATTTATGGATCCTTGTATCCACCTGTAAAACACGTCCAAATGTTAGCTAACTTACAATATTAGCGATCAAACGTCACTAAATAACACAAATATCTGTATTGCTGGACACAGTTATTTACCTGACTTTTGCACAAGCGGAAAAATCCATTGCAGGAATTAAAAGTATACTTTAAACGAAATGAAAAAACTTTTCCAAAATAGCCGTTAAGTGTTGGACGTTTGCGTGTGTTCGTTACTATAGCAACATGGACACGCCCCTTTGATGACGCACTCAGAGGACGTAAAGGGCTCGATGTCACAAAATCTTCTGTCACTTCTATTTATTTCATTTTTTACATTTATAGTTGTATTGGGCTATATGAGCAGCAATGATCACGGAAAAGTGTTTCGCTAAAGGTTCATCATTTAGGCTATTTATTTAAATGTTACATGAAAATAGTATGGTCTGTACAAATAGTCTTTGCACAGGGACTAATTCTTTTCCAATATGTTGTATTCTGTTATTTTAATTCCAGTGTCATTTCTCTGCATTACAGGTAAACAATATTTAGCCTCAGCTTTTTAAATTTAAATGCATAATAGGCTACAAAGTTGCGTACTTATTCCAGTCATTATTGTGCTTTATGAGCTGCTCTTCGCTGTGAGGCCGGTGTGCAGCGCCACCATGTGGCACTTATCTGAAATGCAGAGTTCCACCCTTCTATTACGTTCTGTTCTGTTTGTTCTGTTCTGTTTGTTCTTGTTAATAATATGAGACAGTGATTGAAAGTTTAGTTTTCATTTATTTTGTGCATTTTCTTCCAGGAAGTACTGCCCCTGGTCGAGTTCCTAAAGGGCACATTAGACTGTACAGCATGAGGTTCTGTCCATTTGCCCAAAGGACAAGGCTGGTGCTCAACGCCAAGGGGATTAAGTATGTTATTTATTTTTAAAATTCTGTTTATTGACTAGTATTTTAAATGATTTGTATTTTATAAAGGCATGAAACCATCAACATCCACCTGAAGGAAAAACCAGAGTGGTTTCTAGAGAAGAACTCTCTTGGACTTGTGCCTACTCTTGAGACTGAGGCCGGTGAGGTGGTGTACGAGTCTCCCATCACCTGTGAATACCTGGATGAGGTCTACCCCCAGAACAAACTGCTTCCTTCAACTCCTTTTGCAAAGGCTGAGCAGAAGATGATGCTGGAGTGTTTCTCCAAGGTAAGTGTCAATGGCATGTGTCAGTCAATACTAATATTCTCACAATTTTCACTATTTTATTTTTCAACAGGTAATTTCTTATTTCTTCAAAATTATTACAGCAAAGAAAGATGGTGAATATTTTTCTGGACTGAAAGAAAAGTTTGATCAAATGGATAAGGTGTGAAGCACATTTTAGTACATTTAAAATCAATTACAGACATACATGAAAATAGGCTAAAGCTTTGTGTTTTCTCCAGGGTTTTGTTAAAAAGAAGACCAAATTCTTTGGTGGTGACTCCCATTACAGTGACTGATTACATGATCCAGCCGTGGTTTGAAAGACTTGAGTCCTATGATCTCAAGCAGTAAGTTTTTTATTATTATTTTGTACAAATGTATAAAAGCCTATATTACAAATACATTACAATACATAGTACAGTGACAGTGATTACTCTGATAATATCAAAACTCATGTGCTGATATGGTCATTGTATTGTGTGGCCTTGTCTTTCACTCTCCTGGGCAGCGCTCCTGAGCTAAAACAGTAGTACAGGCGAATGTGGGAAGACCCTGTGGTCAAAGCTTGTGCACAGAGCACCGACATCTACAGGGCTTTTTTTTAAATAGCAAACCAAACTATGACTATGGCCTGTAAACACTGTGGTCTACTTGAAAACCCATTCATTTCTATCAATTGTTTTTGACAGCAAGATCCACTTGACTTCTGCTATTTTGAATAAAAATGTAAAACACTGACCTAACTGACAATTGTCTCTTATTTTCTGTAAGGGTAGAGATGTAAAGCCTTAGTCTTACGCCTGCTTTTTCTTGATCACTAAAATAAAGTGATGATGTATTGATTACTCTTATACAGTATAGCTTAGGTTTACAGTATTTTATTAAGGCAAAGAAAAAGAGCAGGTCAATTTTATGAAATGCCTCTGTCCAACTGTTGAGAATGAAAAATTAGTCTGAGGGATGGGCTTTTGAAAACACTGGGAATCAAAAAGTCCTTTGGGAGTTTTTCATGAAAGAATTTGATCTTTGGTTGAATAATTTTAAAATAACCAAAGTTTAAGCAAGCCAAATAAATCTATATAATTACAGAATCACCCAGTAGTATTAGTATCTCTATGTTAAGCACCTTGGGAATACTACTGTGTAAATGAAAAAGCAGCCAGGACAGAGAAAAGTTGAGACAGTAATGCTAACTCTGTGTGAAAGAGAGATCTCTTAGGCAAACACTTCTCCTGACAATATCCCATAAGAATTTGTCACCCCAGATCAAGTCATTTTCCCCATATAATAAAATAGTCTTTGAAATGTTTATTTGCAATAGCCTTTATTGATAGATAAAGATAGGGATAGAGGGAGAAAGAGAAGAGAGAGAGAGAGAGAGAGCATGAGTGCTCCTCAAAGCCCTCCTCATCACTGCTCATGGAGAAGAAGCCAAACTCCAGCCTGAGTCTAGCCTGCACCATCCTGACAAACATGGCCCTCACACTGATCCATGTCTGAGCATGCAGCTTCCTCCTGCTGCTCACATACACCGCCATCTTAGCCAGCTCAGCAGCTGGCCCCTCCTCTTGCTCTGCACAGAGTGTCTGAGCCCACACACAAACGCCTGGGCACTCAACACCTGCCCCACACTCCTGAACACTGCCTCCAGCAGGTGGAACAGCTGTGTCAGACACACACTCCCAGAAGCAGTGGAACAGTCTCTTTGAGCCCACAGAAAGGACAGCCCTCCCCTACAGCACGGTTCATGTGATGGACCAAACAGTTGACCGCCACTGCCCCATGCAGCAGCCTCCACTGCAGGTCTTGCTGTCTCTTGGTGAGGGGGGGCTTGTACAGGAAGCCCCAGGCTGGGCTGAGGGCGGGGGTGAGCTCTCCACACAGCGTCCGGGCAATCACATAGTCTGTGATGGTTCAGGGCCTGGACCATCAGTTTGTAAAAAGTCTTTCCAGAGGCTGCTTCCAGGGACACAGGACAGGGCCTGAGGAGAACATGAGGTCAGGACTCAGGATGATGCTGGGGAAGGGGTCAGTAGAGTCTGGAGACAGTGAGCCAGAGCTGAACCCTCTGAGAATAATCCTGTTCTGTCAGCTGCTGCCAGTGACACAGGAACCGCTCCGGGGTGTGAACAGACCTCAGGCCCAGGTGAGCAGTCTCTGTGTTGTCCATGTCAGGTCCAGTCCTCTCCAGCAGCCTCTCACCCCCCTGTTCTGTACCTTAAACCCTCGTCTCCTGAGCTCTTCCTGTCAGATGAGCTCCTTCTGGTTTGTATGTAACTTTCTTTCTAAATATATGATTGTTCATGTCACACAAGACGCCCTCTGGATTACAGCATGTTTATATCTTTTTTAGATTTAAAGTAGTAATAAATGTGTAATATTATTAAATCATGTATACATGCTTTTATTTCTGTGTAATAACACCTTTATAACCTTTATTAACTCTCTTAACATCTCTGGCTCTTCCCTTATGGTTTTAATTTCGCATTAAAATGAAAGTCTTTGAATAAACTCACCGTCATCGTGATCTAGGTGTTGTTAAAAGGGTTTGCTCAAATATCGGTTGCTTTTTGTGTAACATGGTAAAATCCCAAAGGAACTGATTATGAACATGGAAAGTCACAAACCTCGCGTTTTTTTCAAGAGTCTTGAAGTCCGAGTCAGGGGGCGGTCAGTAGGAAAATGTCCCAAAGTTCTGTCTGGTTTATGAAGAAATCGTCAGATGAAGATCATGAACACAGGTTTTTGTCTCAGCCAAAGTTTGTAAAGGACACACGTGCGCGCTGACGTCATCACGCATGCGTCTAAACCCTCCAGTCTGGATCTGACGTACAGGCTGTAAATATGATCTGTAGCTCCTATTACCTCCTATTATTCTGTAGATTTAGCGGATCCCCTTTATAAATCAGGACTTATTAGTTGTAGTTGTAATTGTATTCTATTGTGTGTTTTAAAGCGAGGCTAATTCTGCACTTATTTAACTGCCCTGACTGACCCCGAACCCAGATCAGCTCATGGTTATGACATTTTACTGTATTTTCTCATAGAGTTACTTTCATGTTTGGACATTTTAAGGTTTTTTTTATAGGAGCGTTTCTTATCTTTTTTATCTATTTATTTATTTTTTAACTTTGAACACAGTTTCTTATCTTATCCTGCACCCCGCCACAGCGTTGATGACGTAGACTGTTCATACCGGAAGTACAAAGTCCCTTATAAAAGTGCCGTATAAAAGTGCCTTATTACACAATTCGCAGATCTTCATCGACGTTTTCCAGCCACTTGTGCTTCTTTTGTACCTGTTTAACATTTGTTTGCACTGCGCATTCTACAATGGCCACGGAGAAGTGTTTCGCCAAAGGTACCGAACGTTACTAGACTAGATTATCCCACTGAAAATGGTTTTGTAACGTCGTAGAAACCTTCATCTTGCTTATTTCTTGACGGTGACACTGTAAACTTAAAGCCCCATTTGAAAATTGTACTTCTTTCAGGGCAGGTCCACGCACTACTGCAGTACTACTATAGTACTACTGTGGTACTACTGCAGTACTACTATAGTACTACTATAGTACTACTGTGGTACTACTGTAGCACTACTGTAGTACTACTGTAGTACTACTGTAGTACTACTATAATACTACTGCAGTACTACTGTAGCACTACTGTGTCTGCACAGTGCTGTAGGCTATAGGTCTACTCTACAGCGTCCCCTAGTGGACATTTGTGGGAAGTGCAGCGTATTACAGAATCATTTGTGACTCCTATCGGGGCTATTTTAGTTTAGTGTTTCTATATTTTTGCCTGACGCTTGTGTTTATTTTGTGCATTTTCTTCCAGGAAGTACTGCCCCTGGTCCAGTGCCTAAAGGGCACATTAGACTGTACAGCATGAGGTTCTGTCCATTTGCCCAAAGGACAAGGCTGGTGCTCAACGCCAAGGGGATTAAGTATGTTATTTAATTTTAAAATTCTGTTTATTGACTAGTATTTTAAATGATTTGTATTTTATAAAGGCATGAAACCATCAACATCCACCTGAAGGAAAAACCAGAGTGGTTTCTGGAGAAGAACCCTCTTGGACTTGTGCCTACTCTTGAGACTGAGGCCGGTGAGGTGGTGTACGAGTCTCCCATCACCTGTGAATACCTGGATGAGGTCTACCCCCAGAACAAACTGCTTCCTTCAACTCCTTTTGCAAAGGCTGAGCAGAAGATGATGCTGGAGCATTTCTCCAAGGTAAGTGTCATGTTTCCGTCAATGCTAATGTTCTCAAAATTATCACAGACTATTTTAATTTTCCACAGGTGCCTCCTTATTTCTTCAAAATTCTGATGGCACAGAAGGATGGTCAGGATAGCTCCGGACTGGCAGCTGAACTGAAAGAAAAGTTAGTTAACCTCGATAAGGTGTGAAGTACATTTGTACTAAGTTTACTTTAATCAACTAGCTAATTAGACATGAATAGAAAAAGGTTAAAACTTTGTGTTTCGTCCAGGATCTGGTTAAAAAGAAGACCAAATTCTTTGGTGGTGACTCCATTACAATGATTGATTACATGATGTGGCCATGGTTTGAAAGACTTGGGACCTTTGGACTCGAACAGTGAGTTTTTAAAAAAATGATTATTTACACATACTTATGCATTCCCTTGTAATTGATTGTACAGTACAAACATGGCAAACACCAACACTGTAAGTGTTCATTTTTCCTTTTGTCTTTCAGTCTTCTGGACAGCACTCCTGAACTAAAAAAGTGGTATGGGCTTATGCAAGAGGATCCTGCTGTCAAAGCTTCGTCACACAGCACAGACACCTACAAGGCTTTTGTTAAGACTGCTTACATTGATGGCAAACCGGACTATGACTATGGCCTGTAAATTCTGTGGTCCATCTGAAAACCCGTCCATTCCAATCATTGTTTATTTTTACAAGATACACTTAACTTCAGTTATTTTGAATTTAAAAAAAATACAACATTGACCCAAGTCTTTTCTTTCTTCATTTCTATTGGGGTGGAGATGTAAAAACAGTGCTCCACCAAAGAGCTGACATCATTATGAAGAAATCCAGTACTATAAATGTAGCTGCCATCTGCGTGCAAAACAATACAGAAAACATGTAGACTTATTATGACCAGCATAAAAGAAAAATATCTGCTTATTCTTTGTTGCTAAAATTATCTCCATATAAAAGAGATTTTAGAGATAGACTAATATTCTGCGCCAGTATTTTCCTTTTTTAGTAAAACGGCTATTAGCATTTAGGCTGACCAGCTGCCTAAAGAACACATGTATGATTTAGGCCTATTTGAACATTTTAGTGCACAAAACGTAATTACCCTGATCTTATAGGTTTGAGATTAAAAAAGGGCCGTGGGTGAGTTTGTAATATTATATATAATAAATTTAGATAACAGAATTTGAGGAAAATGATCAAAATCAGCCATTAATATTGGCCCAAAAATATGGCCAGAGCTTACTGACCATTGATTTCTCTAGATGCGAAACAAGCGCCATCGGCATTGACCATAAAAAAAATAAAAATAAAAACATAATACAGTGGTACCTCACCTTACAAAATTAATTCGTTCCAGAAGTGGTTTCGTAACGTGAATTTTTCATAAGTTGAGTAGCTATTTCAATGGAAAAAGCCTGATTCGTTACAAGGTTTTTTATTTTATAGTGTAACTTTTTTTTTTAATAGTGTAACATTGGTTCTGCGTCCTGATTGGCTAAGAGACTAGACCAGGACTAAACGTGGACTAAACTAGGTCTAAACTAAACTAGGTCTAGGCCAGAACTAAACCAGGTCTAGACCAGGTCTAAACCTGGACTGGACCTGGACTAAACCAGAACTGGACCAGGATTACCACCACGTGCCGCTCTTTGCCGGTTTCGTGCGGCTGGTTTGTGGCTCGGGCTCCAGAGGACGCGGTCCGGGCGCCGCGGTTCTATGTCGTGCTCGCAGCCCCGGTGCCGGTCGTGCAGACCAGGACTAGGGGTGCTCCTCGGGCGGTGCCGTGCTCCTCGCCGCGCGGTGCCGTGCTCCTCGCCGCGCGGTGTGTTCATGTCTCCGCGCTGCTTCCGGAGTCGTGTCTCCCCTCACGCTTCACTATTTAATACATTTTGAAAATCTTGCGTGTTCGGCGCTAGAGCTAAGAGGCCGAGAAAGGTGCTCTTTGAGCGGGGATAACAGCGGGGCATCTGAGCGCACATTATTCAAATTTTTGAGATTTCGCGTTTCGTAACTTGAATTTTCTTTCGTATCTAGAGACTAAAATTTAACGTGAGGGCGTTTCGTAACTTGGATTTTTCGTATGTCGGGTCTTTGGTAAGGTGAGGTACCACTGTGCCCATAACAGTGAGAGGATCAAAACTACATTCATACCATAATCCATACAACTGTACAACTCACCCTTATGTAACAGACAACCCTATGTACGATCAATCACTTTCATCTTTGCACTGTTTTCTTCTTATTACCTCTTGAATATAGTTGAGATATATTTGTATTACTATATTTTTTTATTTACTATATTTTTACCTGTGCATATACAGTACATGTACATAATTATGCCTTATTTGACACCAGTCTCTTGCTATTTTTACTGCTTATTTTGAATTTATTATTATCATTTATATTTTTGCTCATTGTTATAATATATTGTTATATGAGCTGCTATATCCAAATTATTTCCTTTGTGGATTAATAAAGTCTTCTCTCGGTCTATCTCTAATCATTTTTATATTGAACTCATAATATTTCGTTTAGCCTGAGGATCAACCTGCCGTTGGTCCTCGTTGGTGTATATTCTTGCAGAAGAGCAGGTGCATTCCTCAACATCTCCTGAAAATGTGTCAGCGTGCCTTCATAAAGTGCCGTGTCCAGTACTAGACAACGAAACAAGTTGATTGGATCCGCCTTCAAAAACACCTGCGGTATCTGAATGTCTTTGGGCATTTTATAGTTTCCAACCAGTGCATGATTGAGTCTTTTCTCTTGAAGGCTCCTTTTCATGAAATCAAGTACATCCCGGAGTCTTTGGTCAATTTGATCAACAGTCCACATATCAGGCTGTTTATTTATCAGCAAATGAAATAGAGCAGTTTTGAAGTGATAGCCAGTCAGAGCACTCTTCCCAGTCAGGCTTGTTTGCTTGTTGTGAAGAAAAGTAACAATTTGAAGGCAGTGCAAATGACAGGAATTTTGTGGTAATCGTTTTGTATAATATTTCAGTATCTTTTTCTCAGATATAGCAAAAGAAAGTGGCCAGTAAGGCTCCTCCTGAATAGAATCGCAAGTTGATGGAAAATGAGTTACAAAATATACATCGCTATCTTCAAATTGCACTGCGGGGATGAGGTTCAAAACGATGACTTTCCCAGATGGTCGTCGGATCTTGAATGCACCAGCGGCGTCGAGGCTGCGAAAAGTTAGCTCAAAGTCGTATTTTTGACAAATTCGACTCCACGATTTGGTTATGAAGATTTGAAACCACTTCATGACTTGCTGTTTGGATAGGAAACTTGTGTTTTTGGAACACAGGAGTTCATCTGGGCTGTGTTCAGGCTTTGAGTTGTTATTACTGGGATGCAATAGGCAAATCATGTCTTCTCCAAGAGTGGTTGAGCAACAGAGACATCCTTCGTCCCCAAATCTGGAAACTGTGATCACACCACTTTCTTTCATCTTTGGGGGGATATCTGAAAAATTAAACTGGAAGTAGTACGGATCCAGAGGTGAAAATGGTACAATAAGGTCGCATGTCACTGGCTTGCACACTTGCCAGGATTCAAACATGCTTCCTACTCCAACAAAGTCCCCAACTTCCATCTCTGCCCCCATCTCAGGAATGCCTCTGTGTGCTTCTAATAGGTCATCTGCAAAACCTTCCACAAACTCCTTCAGTCGCCCGTTTTCGTGAGCCAAAGCGCATCTTTCGCAGAAGTTTCGTAGGATATGCTTACTGAGCACCGTAGTTCTTGGACTTGTAGTTTCACTTTCATTTTCATCCTCAATTGAACAGAATTCCACGTCAGACAAATTCCCTCTGCACAGCTCAATAGTTAGAAGTATTACAAATGAAACCGCGCTCCAGAAGTACCAGCTATAATCAGGTTCAGCGTGGGGTTCCTCTCGCTTGTGTTCATTTTGTGATAGCTCCTTGTCCAACTTGGCTTGTTCTCGGGCGAGTTTCTCCTCGTGTTCTCTCATGCGAGTTAGGAGCTGGTCATCCTGATCTGGTACGGTGGTGTTCTCGTGAGGAAACAGGAGCGGGTTGAAGATAGTAGCAGCCACCACCACACACAATCGCGCAAAGACTCCCTGCATCTTCTACTGTTGAACTGCTGGGGACGCTCGTGCCACTTCTAGTTCTTGTCCACAAAACTGCAGAGCACAACCTGAAGGAGAAAAACAGACATGATAACTGTTACTTTTCTATGCACATACACATTGTTATATTATTACTCTGCTAAGCTGTCTTCGGGTGTCTCTACCTTGCACTTATCATTTTAACTCAAGTGGCATTTAGTTTGAATTAAGGTTGAATTTGTCCAGTGATAATATTCTAATTTATACAATGTGAAATGTTTAAAATTCCTAAAAATCCATAAGCTTTAACAATCCTCTCCTCTCCTACCAGGCAATTACATTTATAGTCAAAAATGGCCCATAAGTTAGTAATAATTGGTAGGGATGCACGATATATCGGCATTAATTGGGCTGATATTAACGACCGATATTTGACAGTACAGTAATCCCTTGAATTAATGTTTTCTCACATTTATCTCTCGTTTAAACACTCAAACTTTCGTAGATTTTCAACAAAATGTATTGAAGCGTGGGGGGGGGGGTTGTGCGCGCGGGCACGTGCACTCATCGTGCTCAAATCCGTGATAGAGCAGCATGACCGGCATGACACCGCACGTCCCACCCGGGGCTGCGAGCACGAGACCCGTGCCCAAACTGTGCCTCCTCCTCGGGACGGCGTCCACGGTCCTGAGGAGGAGGCACGCAGTCCGAGCACATCAAACCTCGACATGAACGAACGCAAGAGCCGCACGAAACCAGGCAAAGAGCCGCACGCCGTGGTTTAATCCTGGTTTAGACCTGGTCTAGTCCCGGTTTAGTCCAGGTCTAGACCTCGTCCAGTCCTGGTTTAGTCCAGGTTTAGTCCTGGTCCAGTCCAGGTTTAGACCTTGTTTAGACCTGGTCTAGACCTGGTTTAGTCCGCGTTTAGTCCTGGTCTAGTCCCGGTCTGGTACTGGTCTGGTCCTGGTCTAGTTCCAGTCTGGTCCCGGTCCCCCCCTCCGCGTCCCCCATCTATAACATCAATCGGCAAAGGTCCCTTAGCCAATCAGGAAGCAGAACACAATGTTAGAAGTTACACCATAAAAAAAGTTACGCTATTAAAAAAAAAATTCATTCATTCATTCATCTTCTTCCGCTTTTCCATTTTCTGGGTTGCGGGGGCAGCAGTCCAAGCAGATCTGCTGCCCAGAACACAATGCACCAGCCCCCATGAATCCTCCCGCGGGTGGTGGGTCCACAGGAGGACGGCTCTCGTCACAACAGGCCTTGATTTATCTTCTGCCATGGGGGCTACAAGTGTCCACAGACACTGGGGGCGAGGTGGGTTAAGTGTCTTGCCCAAGGACACAACAGCAGCGCTCATCTGTGGGAGCTGGGATCATAAAAAAAAATGAAATTGAAGAAAAAAAAAAAAAGAAAAAAACAGGAGTCAAATCACGTTTTGAAAATAAAAGAAGACATTCAAAAATTCATTTTGCATGATTTTCAGTCTGTATAAAATATGATCTCAGAATTAAAAATAAATAAATATCGATATCGGCTAATATCGGTATCGGCCAATAACAGCAACATTAATATCGGATATCGGTATCTGCTAAAATTTTCACATCGGTGCATCCCTAATAACTGGTAATCCCAGCCTCCAATACATACAACCATGTTAAACAAAACTAGACTCACTCATTTTGACCTTAAAGGGATATGCCACCCCCAGGTCAAACTTGGGCATCTCCCCACAGTCCAGAGACTAAAATAAGTGGTGGAAAGCGTTTTTCTGGTGACGCAGCCATTGACCACTGACCGCCGCGGTATCTGCAGCTCCTCCGCCTTAGACTGGAGTCTAACGGCGCCAGAGAAAGATTTCGGCCAAAAGGAATTAATTTGCTCGATGCTTTTCCCAATTACTTTGTGTGTAGTGCGCATTCATTTCGAGTGCAAATAAATGTGCAAATCAACACGGAGAGCTTGACTTGGTCATTTTGGGTGGGAACTATTTTTCAGTGCGGAAAAAGACAGACGAAGCACACACCACGCTGCCAGGGGAATCCCAGTTACGCACCAGGAAGGCAGTTCCCCTGTTACGCAGCGTGGTGTGTGCTTCATCTGTCTTTTTCCGCACTGAAAAATAGTTCCCACCCAAAATGACCAAGTCAAGCTCTCCGTGTTGATTTGCACATTTATTTGCACTCGATATGAATGCGCATTACACACAAAGTAATTGGGAAAAGCATCGAGCAAATTAATTCCTTTTGGCCGAAATCTTTCTCTGGCGACGTTAGACTCCAGTCTAAGGCGGAGGAGCTGCAGATACCGCGGCGGTCAGTGGCGACAGACTCGGACAATGGCTGGGTGAGCAGGAAAACGCTTTCCACCACTTATTTTAGTCTCTGGACTGTGGGGAGATGCCCAAGTTTGACCTGGGGGTGGCATATCCCTTTAATGCATACCATGGTGTATTATTGTTCAAAAAGTATTTAGTGTGTTACAAATGAAAGTGGATGAAAAGTGTTGAATACCCAAATCCTTCACTCTTTAGCACAGTGACTCTAAATATAGCGTCAGTGGGTTGAATGACGCATTTCACAAGTATCAGACTGTTCATAAAGGAAGGAAGATCAGGCCCCACAGAGAACATCACTCTATTTAGATCACTTTTATGCCTCTTTAAGATGAACATCCTGTGAACATGTGAGCTATGAAAGCACCGAATAAGCAGCAATCTTTGATCAAAATAAAACAAGTTCAGAATACAATTACTTTAAATGAAGCCTCTTTCTTGGACGTCATCAGATAAGGCAGAGCACTGTACCAAGGGGAAATTACATAAGATTCTTGCTTCTGTTCCAAATGACCACAGTCAGAAAATAACTGCCAAGATCTATACGATTTTCCCTCCATGCATCCACTTTAAATATAGCGTAAGTACAGTACAGAGAATCTTTAGTGACAGGCATGAGAAAACTTCCCATGACTTATTTTGCTGGATGTTTTCCAAAACATACACAGTGAGTTTTCAGAAGACCACTGCACAGACAGCGGCTTCACTGAAAGCTCTCTAAAATGTATAACCCTGGATGTCAAAGAACTATTTGAGTTGTGTCCAAATACAGGATTATGATACTAAAGCTGGGCCATTCTCTGTTTTTACTCAACTTGACAATGACAAAACCAAATAGGTTCTGGTTTTACTAAAATATTACAATATATTAAGCAGCTGTTGATGCAAAAGTTCATGCACAATTTAACTGTATTTAAAAGAGGACATATGTAAAATGAACTTTCATTAACTTTTAGTCATGTTAGTTTTTCCCTCAATACTAATTTGCGAGCTGTATTTTGATAATGCATGTTTGAGTCCTGTACTGTCCTGCATTTGAAGCATGAGTGCTCGAAAAATATACGTTTTCATCTACCCCCTATCCCCTAACCCAGGCATGGGCAAACTACGGCCCGGGGGCCATATGCGGCCCGTTAAGCTTCTTAATCCAGCCCGCCGAACTTGAAGAAATTATATTAATAAACCTTGTTAATGTTTTAAAGTTTTAATTTCCCTGCAATTCTGGCATTTTCCAATAGCTGGCGAACTAAATACATTGACATTTGTTGAGGTGCGGCGTTTTGCTCCACGTTTGTGCTTTACTCTTTAACCCCTCAGCCCTTCTGTAAAGACGAGCGGAGCTAAGAAAAGAAAAGTGGACAGAGAATGTCGAGTGTTTAATAAGGAGTGGACAAGTAAATATTTTTTCACCAAATACTTATCAACTGCTGTATGTCTGATATGCCAAGAGACTGTAGCGGTTTTTAAAGAATATAATATCAGCCGTCACTTTGCCACAAAACATGCTAGCAAGCAGTCAACAAAAGAACGAAAGAACCTGAAGGAGAAGAGAACTTTCAGTGCTTTAAAATAGTAACTGTTAGTAATTTAAAAAAGCTGTATTTTATAAATTCAATTTTCTGTGTTTTAAGCGTAATTTCAATAAACAGCTAAATACTGTGGAACTTGAAAGATGGACATTTTGTTGTAATGCTTTTGTTCATTTTTAATTGAAATTAAGCACATGTTTTCGACATATCCCATGTTATTTTTAGTGTTTTTTACCAAAACACTAAATCCACCTGCTCCTGGTCCGGCCCTTCTGTTAAATTTTAGAATCCTTTGTGGCCCACGAGTCAAAAAGTTTGCCCACCCCTGCCCTAACCCCTTGGAGAAGTGCGCGACACGTGCACCCGCTCATTGTGGTCAAATCCGTGACAGAGCAGCACGACCGGCGCAAGGCCGGGGCTGCGAGCACGAGATCGACCCGCGGCGCCCGGACCATGCCTCCCCCTCAGGACCGCGTCCTCACAGCCACAAACCGAACACGCACAAATGAACGCCAGAGCCGCAAACCAGCAAAGAGCCGCACGAGGTGATTTAACCCTGGTTTAGACCTGGTCTAGTCCTGGTTTAGTCCAGGACCAGTCCAGGTTTAGACCTGGTTTAGTTCTGGTCTAGACCTGGTTTAGTCCACGTTTAGTCCTGGTCTAGTCCTGGTCTAGTCCCGGTCCCCCCTGCGTCCCCCATCTATCAGTCGGCAAAGGTCTACAGTCTCTTAGCCAATCAGGACGCAGAACACAATGTTACACTATAAAAAAATGTTACACTATAAAAAAAATGTTACACTATAAAAAAAATCCGTGAAACAGCGAGGCCGCAAACAGCGAGGCCGCGATAGAGCGAGGGACCACTGTATTACAATGAACAAAACATAAAATAAACATACACGTAGGACATAATCTGATACTTACAGGCCTACATGGAAAAATACTGGGCCTATGTCTTCTAACTATGGAGCTCAACATGATGACACGAATTCCCCCAAAATGATCAGTTTGCTTCAATCACGCAGTAGAAAACAAATAAGATACTTAAAAAAAACACTACAACAGCTACTGCAGTTATAGTGGCTTCCATGATGTTAATGTTCCGTAATCCCTCCTCTTTTCCCTAGCAACAGACTAGGCCAACGTGGATGTCAACAAACAACAAACAGGCTTTTCTCATCATCATGTTACAACATGTAAGTACCGTGGAGTGGCCTGTAGATGCTTTTGAATAACTCTGAAACTCAAACTTTTATGCAAGAACAGAAAGAGAAATATGATGTAAGAAAAGCCACGAGGGACAAACCGCGCGTAAATGACACGATTCTTGGCAAACGCGAAGCTCTCCACAAAACAAATGGTGTATTTGAGAAAAAACGTACCTTTAAACGCGTCTTTGGACCTTTTCATGATTATTATTTTGTGTTCGCAGGTCTCAGCCGTGGATGATCTCAATGTGTGCGCGAAGAGAGGAGAAAAGTGGTGGTGAAGTTTCAGAGTTTCAGAGTTTCCCTCTTACACATTTCCTGCGTGTGCGCTCCACCCAGACAGAGACAGACCCACCCCTCTCCATACACCCCGCACTTCTGCATCTGTCACACAAGAAGAAAACTTACAAGTCACGACCAGAGAAGGCGAAAGTTACTCACTTACAGGTCCTGTCTTATGCTAAATTTACTCTTGTGAGCTTTAAGACGTTGTTACCAAATTAAAACACTCCAGGAGTTGTGTTTTGTTTCATTCATGCATGTTTGAGTAATACTTTATTATTAGTCTGTCCACATCTCCAAAGATCAAAGGGCTCTGTTCCACCTTGTGATGTCATATGCTGGTAGTTTTCAAGTTAACAGCTACCTTTCACCTTTATTTCAGAAGAGACCCAAGAGAGTGTCAATTCCAGAGCTGAAATCATCTAAATGATTCTGGAGACAGTGTATGGAGCACCACATCACAAGGTGAAGTGTTTTTAGTTTAAGAGAAGCAATATTATAACAGATCAGAAAATAGTGTAATATAGTCCCTTTAATTGATATTAGTCTAAAGAATGGAGCCAGTAGGGGACTATATTACACTAAACATCAAAGACATTTATTGTGCAGCGTTCCTGTGCCTTTTAAAGGGATAGTGCGTTTTTTTATGTTAATCTGTATGTGTTTCCTTCTAAAAGTTACGTGTGTTGACATCGTCTTACCTCTGACAGTCTCAGCTGATCCCGGTTCGGCTCGCTTTCTGGAGCCCACGTAAGTAGGTCCGGTAACTTCTCTGGAACATAAAATAAAGCTTGTTTTTCTTCTCAAAACAAAACTTTTGTTAGAAAGGTGATATATTTGTGTCCCAAACAGTTTTCCACGAAACATCCAGCAGCGTATTTTGCATTTGCGTATTGTCTCTCTCCACTCGTATCACTACGCCCATGTTAACTCTATCAGCCTGTTCACTTGTAAACTTTGGCGTAGACATCCGCTGAAGGTGAACAGGCTGATAGAGTTAACATGGGCGTAGTGATACGAGTGGAGAGAGACAGTACGCAAATGCGAAATACACTGCTGGATGTTTTGTGGACAACTGTTTGGGACGCAAATATATCACCTTTGTAACAAATGTTTTGTTTTGAGAAGAAAAACAAGCTTTATTTTATGTTCCAGAGAAGTTAGCGGACCTACTTACGTGGGCTCCAGAAAGCGAGCCGAACCGGGACCAGCTGAGACTGTCAGAGGTAAACCGGTGTCAACACACGTAACTTTTAGAAGGAAACCCATACAGATTAACATAAAAAAACAAACAAACAAAAAACAAAACAAAAAACGCACTATCCCTTTAACCTTACAGTGTTGTGTTTTTTAGTTGATTGTACATACTTATTATTATTTATCTTAATTTTGATGCATGCTCATATTTTCCTACTGAAACTTGCGTTGTGACACTGCAATTTCCCCATTGTGGGACAAATAAAGGATTATCTTAAACCAAGGACTCACTATCAGTTTAATGTGGATACGGCTTTGAGCTCTAGGGAGCACATACAGCCCTTTGGTTGACTCTGACTGCCCCGTTTAAGATCATTTGGAATTACAAAATAAACATATTTTATCATTTTTACCTCATTTTATTTTAGAGTTGTTTTTTTTTTTTTCTTTAATGACATTTTTTGTTAGGCAGCCTCACTTTTTCAAGGATTAGTCATAACATATACTCTTACCAGCTTGTCAAAACAATGCTATTTACTGCTTTTTATAAAGAAATAATTAATATTATGCAGAATTGACTTAAGCATTTTGGCCCGGCCTGCCATAATATTTTCTGTTTCTGTTAAAAAATAATTTCCCACCCCTGGCTTAGACCATAAACTGGTTTCCCAACTTAGACCAAGATAAAACTTCAACCTCAATCTCCAGTTTTCTTCAAATGAGTCAACAGTGAGTGACTCAGGGTACATTCACATGCACCAAACACCCCATTCACTAGCTACGACCACACCATCAACATAATGCAGTGAAGATGTTTATTATTCAGACCCCCCAGGATTTCGCGGGCATTTTTTGTGATTGTTGCGGGCTAAAATGACTGAATTTGCGGGAGCTTTTCCAAAAAGTTGCGATGAAAGTTGCGGTGCTTTTAAGGTTTCTGTTGCGATTTTGTTGCGAGAGGAAGTGAAAGTTGCGATAAATAGTTGCGATTTTCGCTTTTTGTAATTAAAATTGAATAATATTTTGAATACTGAGTTATTACTGACAAAGAATAATACAAAGACACAGAGATCACAGATATGGTCCTAAAACAACCTTACCAACATCGAAAATAAATTACTACTAGGAGGGGAACTGTTTCGCGCGGTCTTTTGCTGTTATTTTTGTGGGCAAATGGCGCCGCAGACATGTTTCTTTGCCATTAGAAGTCGTGTCCCAATTCCCAGAGCGCGCGGCCCGAAGGGCATGTGCGTCACACATTTCGCCAGAACACAGGTGCGACGACTGCTGACCCACTTCTTTTTTGTCCCATGCGCAGTTAACACGCGGTCCGAAGACCGCAGTCGTTAAGCGGTCCGCGGACTGCAGTCGGGGCTGAGCAAGTGTGCACCGACTTGACTGCAGTCTGAGCCCCCTTCGGGTCGCGCTCTGAGCTGTGCGCTCTGGGAACTGGGGACACGGCCGCAGTTTTGTTTCGTCACACGGAAGTAAGGCAGAATGTTGCGGCTCCCAAACTCAAACCTTTTAGCCGCCGAGAATATGAGGTTGGGTCCTATGGCTCGCAGATTTGTGACGCGCAAAGAGGAGGCTGTGGTGACAGATACGCTGAGATCCAGATATGCGTTTTGTGCATTTATTACAAAAAGAGCGCACACAGCTATGACAGCGCAGCAGGATGAAATGGAACTCATGAAAACAGCAGGATGAACAGATTAACGTGAAAGATGAATGAAAGGTTTGCGGTCAACAAAAAATACGGCTACACCCCAACCCGGACTCTCTCCTCTGTGTGACAGGTGAGCGCGCGCTTCCGTACGTGCACACACCCACACTCACGTGAACCACCGCCTCTGCCGCACACACACACACACACACACACACACAAACGCACCGCGCACCTCATCTCAGTTATGTCTCCTACACAGAAGGAAGTTGGTCGGCGTTCAATACGTCGCCGATGATTGGTCAAAATTTGTAAAAATTGCGGAAAAGTTGCGGTGATTGGTCAAAATTGCAACACCGCCCTGAATTCGCGGGGATTGGCTGAAGTTGCGTTGAAGTTGCAAATCGCAACATCGCGAATTCCTGGAGGGTCTGATTATTGAATGATAGTGGATGTCTGAGTGAATAGGTGGTGATGGCTGGGTTGAGACGATGGGTGGGGGCTCCGTCTCAATCTTCGATTGGCCCAGTGGAACGGGACCCCCCCTTTAGGAGATGTCTTGTGGCTGAAAGACAAACGATAGGGGTGGGAGGGAGGGGTCGAGTTAACCGAGACTAACTGGAATGAAGGGATGAGTGGCTATAAATGGCTCCGGGAAATTAGAGGTGTGGTTATGGTGAACTGTGATTCGCTGGTGAGGAGGAGAAGGTGGTTGAGGCGTGGTCCTGCCCCTGAATTTCAGTTAATCACATTAACTCCATTTAAAAATATGACTAAACTGGGACTTATTTTGGAACTCAACCAGGCTGATCTAGACCAGTGCTTGGACTAGAACCAAACTAAGTTTACAGTAGAATTAAACTCTGCCCGAACCAGGACAAAACAAGTACAACTGTGAATGCCTCAATGCCTTTATAAACATGATTATATTCTCACATTTCCTCCATTACTTTAAGGAACATTTGGCGTTTTCAACAATACCTGGAGGCAACTCAATTCACATTCACTTTTTTATGTAGGCACATAGGAGCAAATTTGGGTGCACAAAGAGCAGCTGTGCTTTTATAAATTGCTGGATAAGATGCTGCAAGTTACTTGGCCGACCATTTCTTTTGAAACTGAACACATCAAAATGACTTCAGTATGCATTATTCATAATGGTTTGAGCATTTATTATCATTACATTACATTGTTTGTGAAATCCCTGTCGTCCAGGTAGGATCCATGGCTGAAGTTTTTTTTGTTTTTTTTTTTACAGACCTGAATTTCTCCTTTGCCATTACATTACATTACATTACATTACATTACATTACATGCTTTATAATACAATCATACACACACGCCATAGGACAACAAATACAGTTGGCTAAGTAACCACAGCATTCTTACAAAACATACACATAACCACATACATTCTTGCAAAAATGCATATTTCAAGTCTACAAAGACAACCAAATCAAATAAGTTTAAGTTCATAAGCAAAACAATGTCCGTTTCATTTAAAAGATAAAGCCTACACCCTAATAGCATCATTGCCCAAGTCATCGTTTTTTTTTTCACTACTGTTATTAACAAGTGTGTATAATTTACAACATATATCCATATTGTAACAGGAAAAAATGACTGAAACACTGAATTGGCCATGTCGGTTTTACACTTGAGTTTTACTGATTCTCACTGGAGACTGAACTTCTGTACAGCCCAGTGAAATAAAACAGTCCAAAAACATTTTACCTCACAAAATATAATAATATAATATAATAGTTTTCTCTCACTGATGACGACTGTTGAAACAAACTCCATATCTAATCAGTGGGAGCCCCAACTAGTCATGTCCCAAGTCAAATGTCAGTTTTATAAATACTGGAAGTAGAAACATTGTGATGTTTTTCTATTATTAGATCATTACTGATGTATAATCTATGTTTAATCTCTGTTTCAATGTATGTTTAAAGCACAGAAAGTAGAAGTAAAGGTAGTTCAGATCACTTCTACAGAAACTCTAATGTGTTTCTATGGCGCATAAGGTGTTTTTTGGCTGTAAAAGTGTTTCTGATTGGCCAAGGATGGAGTCAATGACACCTACACATGCAGCAGGGTCTGGAGAGTAGAACTATACAGATGATTCAGTTTGGCCAAAACAATTATGTACGCAATTAATTATGCTAGGAGGCTGTCAATATTTTATCTGCTACCACCACTCAGTATGCTCTGCACTTTATCAGCTGTACTGTTTTGGTGTATCTGCCTGAGGTAGTGGACAAGCGTTTGAGAAGCGTTCCTGCTCTCCTTCTCCTCCCAGATGCGCATGAGGGCGATGGTGCGCTCAACACTGTTAGTTGGGTGATCCTGCTCACAACTTTCGATTTTTCCTTTGCCGATCTGACTTTGCATGGCCAAGTTCCTCATGTTTAGCCACCCAATCACTTCTGCAACTTCAGGGATGTGAGGCCCAAGACTTTCTGTAGAGTGTGGGAAAAGATTAAGAAAGATGTCACATTTAAATGAAACAAAATATGATGTAAAATATATGTTAAATACCAACTATTAGTCAGGGGAAATGACTTAAAGCCACAGTATGAAAATGTATGCACGAAAATGGTGTCCTTAGTGTGAGTGGGCTTGCATCTCCACAAACCTGACTCATATTGTGCCTGGAACAGGGCCTCATCCCGCTTGTTTCAATGGCAATGCTGGTTCAGTATGGCATTAAACTTATTTATCTCCATGGTGAATGTTCTGAAGTATGGTTTTAGCTTTCTATTTCCATGGAATCATGCGGGTGCCACAACAAAATGTTACACACTGTACCTTTAAACAGTTGTTTGTTATTTTAAAGGGATAGTGCGTTTTTTTTATGTTAATCTGTATGGGTTTCCTTCCTTTCCTTTCCTTTATTTCATGTTCCAGGGAAGTTCCCGGACCTACTTACGTGGGCTCCAGAAAGCGAGCTGACCCGGGATCAGCTGAGACTGTCAGAGGTAAACCGGTGTCAACACACGGAACTTTTAGAAGGAAACCCATACAGATTAACATTTTTTTTTAAACGCACTATCCCTTTAAAACTGCAAGCACTGAAATTGCGATTTTGATTTGATTGTTATGTTTTTGGCTACTTATAACTTCCTGCATGTTGAATATGGGTAGAAGGCATCACAGGTGGATTGCACAGCGTTTCTGATGGACGGTCCGTCACCTTCTTGTCTTCATGGAGATGTTATTGCTTTGTCTAGAATTTCTCACAGTAGAGATTACCGATCTATCTCCAGAGAGATAACTATAGGCGACATTACGGATCAGATCTGTGGAGAGTCGTCCCTATTCACAGAGAGAATTACTGTAGCAATCACATCGCCATGGAGACAAGCAGGTGAAGAATAAGTTTAGCCATGCACCTTTAAAGGAGAACGTTTTTTACAATTTGAGCCTTATTTCGGTAATAAAACAAGTTGTTTTACTCACCCATAGCACTTTGGTGTCATATGGAGCACTTCCAGAGATGTTTTAGATTAGCGATAGCCTAGCGCGAGTTCTAGCCATAGCTCAGGGCATATAATATATGCCCCGTGTGGTCTCCAAATAACATAAACTTTAGCACTTTTCAAATCATAGAAGCTCAATGTCTTAGTCTACACTTTCGTTTGAGTCAAAAGTGGCCTGTAATCCGAGATTTATCTATAATTTACAGTTTTGCATTTCATGTTTGGGTCCTGGGAGCTGAGAGTGAAATAAGCTGTGACTCCACACATGCGCACTGGCCTCCTCATCTACTCGAAACTATGGCTAAATCTCGGATTACAGGCCACTTTTGACTCAAACAAAAGTGTAGACTAAGATATCAAGCTTCTATGATTTGAAAAGTGCTAAAGTTTGTGTTATTTGGAGACCGCTCGGGGCATATATTACATGCACAGGGCATATATTATATGCCCCGAGCTACGGCTAGAACTCGCGCGACGGCTATCGCAAATCCAAAACATCTCTGGAAGTGCTCCATATGACACCAAAGTGCTATGGGTGAGTAAAACAACTTGTTTTATTACCGAAATAAGGCTCAGATTGTAAAAAATGTTAATTCTCCTTTAAGTAATTTTTCAACAGAAATCTGGCTGACCACAAAAGATTAGAGTAGTGGCCTCCTCCTTCTTACAAGACGATTTTGCCAATAAATCCTTAATATCTTATGTTTATTTTACGTTCAGGTTGTTCCGTTGTAAATAAAAAGAGATTTGAGATTTCTTACCAAGGAGAGGTATATTTTCCTAGAGAGAAAAAGAAAAGCATTAATCAAATCCCCGGGTCAAATATAGAAACAACTTCTCCTGTGCGAGATCAATAAAGGTCAATCTTCTAATCCTTGACCACTGTAAGGCGCTTTGTGTTACAATTTTGTATGAAAAGCGCCTTATAAATATTGTTTGATTGATTGATTGATTGAAATATCACCATGTGCACAATAATAGAATAATAGAATAATAGAACATTCACAATAACATCCAATATTCACAATACAGATACATGCACTAATAACTACTACAGTGACACAAAGACTAACCTGAACTTCCTACATCAACGACAGCTAGATTAATATGAGAGATGATGTTATAGCTCATAATGTAAGTGCAGTGCTTTTAGTCACAAGCAGTAATGTGCTCCATTTTCAACTGTTTTCTGCTCTATGTGATCATGTTTCCTCAGCAAAAACACAGGCGGAGTTGTGTTTTGTTTCTTTCGCATATGTTTAACTCACAAACCCTGCATATTTAGGGTCTTCTCACATATAGAAAAGACTGTTGTGATGTCATGCGGTAATACAGGAAGGGCCCCAAAGTAAATTATGTGCCCCTTCACAAGAATAATGTGAATAATTTCATTTGGAAAAACTGGTTTGAGAGGGGGGTTAAAGAGGCAATTTTTGTCAAAAAAAAAGAGAATCCGTCGTTAAACAGAAATGGGGGAGTTAGACATAACTTGTCTCCCATTTATAATTCAATTCTCAAACCAAGTCAAAAACAGACAAAGAAACATTAGGGCAGATGATCCAGGGCAGAGGGGTGGAGAGGGTCGTTAGGCTTGAATAGGGAGGCTAACTAGTCGCCAGAGAAATTTGAAAAACAAAGAGACAGATTAGTGGAGATAGTTTCAGAGCTATTTCAGTGTAGGGAGCTCCTCCTGCAGCTAGATATAAACAGGGTCTAACCAGCACTAGAACCAGAACTGACGAAGCCTCTCGGATGAGCGGCGAAACGTTTTCAACCAAACAAACTTTGTCCAGTTGACAAATTGAATTTCTCCTTTTATCATTCATTTGGAAATGTTAATCTCTTCTGAATTAAAGGTAAAAGGTTGCTGTTAACTTGAAAACTACCGCTTCATGACATCATATGGTGGAACAGAGCATTTTGAGCTTTGGAAATGTAGACAGACTAATAATAAAGGATTACTCATGTGAATGAAACAAAAAACAACATCAGATATGTTTTTTTGATGAGGTAACAACATTATAACATGGCTTAAAGGTCGAGAGTCAATTTTGCATGATATACTCTAGGACCTTTAATATGTTAGAGGCAAGAAAAACTTTGATCAAATCTTACCTCAGGGCCAGATGCATTCTTATTGCCATTTTCAATATTATTACGCTCTATAGAGGAAAAGACAACAGTTGAATTAACCTCAATGATCACAAATGTTTGGAGTGTATTGCTCTCCAGTTATGAAAAAAAGTTACTTGGTTTTCTTTTCTTCTGAACATAAACAGCTACAGCAACAATTACAAAACCTATAAACAAAAATGTGTTATTTACTTAAAATGTCCCAGTGAAGTAAGATCTACCACTACTGTTTTGCTTACCTGCTATGCCTCCCAGTGTGCCCACAGCTATAGCAACTGTATTATTGCCTGAAAAAAGATGTAAAGGATTATATACTTCATTTTGATCATTTTATATATATTTTTTTGTAAGAATACCTTGAGATTTTTCATTGCATATCGTGTTATTGGTAGCAGAACACGCCACTTTGATCCCTTCTGAACACCTAAGCAACAACAAAAATATACAATTTATTTTTTTTCGAGAAACAAAACTCAATTTTCTACTCTTCTTAAGTAAGTTGAAGCTGAACTTACTCCTGACAAGGCTCACATATCTTACAGGATTCTGCACCAGAGGAGCAATAGTGATTCTCTTTGCATTTACACGTGGAGTCAACCAAAGCAGTGCATGGCCGGTCCACCTCCAGATGAGCTGTCAATTACACCACACTTTACCATTGTATGTTTAAAATGAATCATGTTGGATTATGTTTCAAGTGTACCGTTTGGATGTTCACAGGAAGTGCAGGGCTCACATGTTTCCTGATCATTGGCATGACTTTGGTACTCTTTCCCGGTGACACAGTGCTCACAGCGAGTTTCAGACTGGCTTGTACAATGCTCCTGAACCCTGGAGCCTGCGAGACACAAACGGTAAGACTGTGTTAAAGGGCCCATATTACACTATTTTATGATCTATGTCATAATGTTGTTTCCTCATCATTAAACAGACCTGGAGTTGTGTTTTGTTTCATTCACACATTTTTAACACACAAACCTGCAGATTTAGGCTGTGTTGTTCCCTCAAACAGAAAACACTCTGTTCCACCTTGTGATGTAGTGATGCAGGAAGTGCTCCACTGTGTTTTTAAGCTCCATGCACCTTCACCAGAATCATTCGGATAATTAAATCCCTGAAATTGCCAAGCTCTATTAAACAAAATGTAAAAGGTTGCAGTTAACTTGAAAACTACTACTACATGACATCACAAGGTGGAACAGAGCATTTTGAGCTTCGGAGATGTAGACTAATAGTAAAGGGTTACTCAAACATCTGTGAATGAAACAAAACACAACCTCAGGTATGTTTTTGATGAGATCTTAAAACTCACTAGAGTGAATTTGGTGTAATATAGGACCAGCACTATAGTGTTGTATACAATTATTATAAATCCAAGTTTTGTATTGTAGACTCACCAGGACCACACATGCAGCAGGCCCTTCCATCATGCATGTACATCCCATTAGGACAGTCCTGTCTTCTGACACGGACCCTTCTCTCCTCAGTTTGAGATGCCAGCATGCAAACGGCACTAGGCAAGCGATAAGAGATGTTATTGATCGGGTCTCTGCTATTAAAGCTAACTACATTTAATCAAGAGTGACATTCAGTCCTTTCTAACTGACTAATGACACGCTTGGTAGGCCTGTCTCAATAACACATTTTGAAGTTCGATACAGTAAGTATAAACTATAAACAATTCAAAAACTATTCTAACCACTTTGCAGTATTTAAAGGAAAACGTTTTTTTACAATCGGCAATAAAACAAGTAGTTTTACTCACCCATAGCAGTTTGGTGTCAATTGGAGCAGTATCGTAGAACTTATGTTGAGCCGTTCTGTTCTACTAATGATCCCGTATCCGTTAGCGTGAGTGCTCGGGGCATTACTTTGCGCTCTCCAAATAACACAAACTTTAGCACTTTTCAAATCACAGAAGATCGCTGTGTCAGGGTAGACTTTTAGTGGATTCCAAAACGGCCTGAAACCCGATATGCAGCTATAGTTTCATTTGATGACGTCATCAGAGAGGACAGTGCGCATGCGTGAACTCAGCTGTTTTGTAAACACCGCTAGTCCGAAAGAAGCTAACACCGCTCTGAACTTTACTTTTCTGTTGCGATATCGGGTTTCAGGCCGTTTTGGAATCTACTAAAAGTCTACCCTGACACAGCGATCTTCTGTGATTTGAAAAGTGCTAAAGTTTGTGTTATTTGGACACCGCAAAGTAATGCCCCGAGCACTCATGCTAACGGATACGGGATCATTAGGAACAGAACGGCTCAACATAAGTTCTGCGATACTGCTCCAATTGACACCAAACTGCTATGGGTGAGTAAAACTACTTGTTTTATTGCCAAAAGAAGGCTCAGATTGTAAAAAAACGTTAATTTTCCTTTAAAGATCCCATGACATGGTACTTCTTGATGCTTTTATATGGCTCCTTAATGGTTCCCTAATACTGTAAATGAATCCTTCTTCAAAATCAACACTCAGTGCATGAGAAACAGAGATAAGATGAGAAAGAGTATTTTTTCTCTCTCTGAACAGGCCATTATGGGCGTTGTTGCTTGAATGCAAATGAGGAGAAAAGAGATGGCCTATAGTAGAGGGTGGGGGCGTGGCCAAACTCTCCGCTCTCAGCTGTGCGCTCTCTGATCCATTTCCGTGTTTTTGCGTGGAGAAGAGATTTGAAGCGTTCCATTGAAAAATAAACACATTTCCACAGAAAATAAAATTAAACCACTGCTGTTCAAAGGTCCAGAGGCTCAGATAAAGGACTTCCGAGCCTAGAAACACTCGGACGTGCCTCCAGGCAAATAAAAAACCGCATTTCGCATTGCCTAGCGCATTCGCAGTCCAAACTCTCTGGGCGTGATTTACAGAGACGCTGAGTACAGACAGACGGGGGTGGAACTGCATTTGCATTTCTTTTTTCGAGCTGACGTCAATAAGGTGCCTTGTTCAAACTCGCCCGTTTGAGCTCCGATTTTTTGTAACGCAGAAAAGGATCGCAAATGCTCAGTTTAGACATTTCACAACTTTTAACCATGTGGGGGGGCTAAACAGGGTAGGGGAGCTCACATTAACGTTCAAAAACCTCAGAAAGTGAAAATTTCATGCCATGGGACCTTTAATGATATAATTTTAGCATTGAATTGCACAGTATTTGTAAGAAGAAAAATGCAGCACAAAATACATTTTCCATCACTGATATAATAATAAGCACAGAGAATGAAATATTGTTAAAGAGAAACACTACAATAAATGATAAGAAACAATAAAAATAAAGAAGTTTAATCCCAGAAAACCATTTAAAAATTATAGGGTATCATTAAAAAGCATGAACTGCAACAAATAAGAAGAAGAATGAAACAATAATTAGCCATTAAAGTTACTTATTCAACCCTCTACAACTCAAATCTTATTGTATTACCACATAAATAACAAAAAATCTCTCCATCATTGCAAAGAAAATATACGCATGGTAAATACTGAGCCCAAAATATATAGTTCCAGCTTTCATGTTCTGAAATACAAGTCAATAATTATCATGACAGGCCTTAAGATGAGTTGGAAATGTGTGATTAAGTTTTGATCATATGATATATTGTTGATATAACCTGCACATGACATTTAGAATTTAGATTAGAATTGGTCTGGTTATTTGTTTGTTATACTGTCATTTATTATACTGTTACACTGATTTACTGTGTGTAATGTAAGTATGCAAAACACAAGGTGAAACTGGTCTCACATCTAATATAGCTACAACTCCACAAAGCCCTTATAATAAGACTACTACTACTCTGTGGTGTTAAAAAAATAAATAATAATAATAAAATAAAAAATACTTGTAGTGCAGCAGAAAGTACAGCTCTCAAATGGAGTGAAGTAAAAGTAAAAATAACTTCTACCACTAAATGTACTTGTGCTACTACAGGGCTCTCAAGTGTCACGCTTTGAGAGTGTGACACACACAATTCGACGTGTTCACACACTCACACGCCACACATGGTATTTCTCACGCTGAAATTTTTTTAAGCAATTCAAAACTGTAGCCACTGTTCACAGCGCTTCTGTGCCCAGAAAATCGGTAAGTTAATGCAGGCACCGCGCGTTTACAGCGAAAAAAAGTCACTCGCACACCAGTACTGGAGTTGATCAATCAGCTGTGAGCGAGCTGCGTGATATCTACGCGGGATTTCCAAGAGAATAAGGATCCTTAACTTGCTACGTAAGAAGGAACTCTCGTCTCGGGACACGGGATAAGTTTGGGATATGTCCTTTTCTCCGGAGCTCCGGATTATTAAAGGAAAAGTAACGTTATTTTACAATCTGAGCCTTCTTTCGGTAATAAAACAAGTCGTTTGACTCACCCATAGCACGTTGGTGTCATTTGGAGCTGTTTGGTAAAAGTTATGTTGTAGCGTATCCGTTAGCCTGAGTACTCGGGGCATTACTTTGCGGTCTCCAAATAACACAAACTTTAGCACTTTTCAAATCATAGAAGCTCGATTAGTCTGGTTAACACCTGACCATATCACAAGTGAGATATGGGTCTGGAAACTCGCTTCGAAAAATCCCGTAGCGGAGGTGTGGTTAGCGATTGCCAACGGCCGTTTATTGGGCGTTATGAATGTCTATCATTGAGCGTATACGTAAGTCCATAGCCAATCATGTCAGTTGTCAGTTCAAACTACAAGCTTCCGTTTGTCATGTGGTACGCGTCACCGTCTTGCCACACCTCCCCCGCTCTCTGATTGGGGCCCTAAATCTGGGACTCTCGCTTAGACGAGTTTCCAGGCCGCCTTCCAGTTCGAAACGAACGGAAGCGGCCTGGGAATTCCCAGGCTAAAGCCCGATGTCTTAATGTACGATTTCGTGTGGTCAAAAGTGGCCTGTAATCCGAGATTTAGCCATAGTTTCGAGTAGATGAGGAGGCCAGTGCGCATGTGTGGACTGTGCACTCAGCTCCCGGGACCCAAACATGAAACGCAAAGCTGTAAACTATGGATAAATCTCGGATTACAGGCCACTTTTGCTTCAAACAAAATCGTAGATTAAGACATCGGGCTTCTATGATTTGAAAAGTGCTAAAGTTTGTGTTATTTGGAGACCGCAAAGTAATGCCCCGAGTACTCACGTTAACGGATACGCTACAACATAACTTTTACCAAACAGCTCCAAATGACACGAACGTGATATGGGTGAGTCAAACGACTTGTTTTATTACCGAAAGAAGGCTCAGATTGTAAAATAACGTTACTTTTCCTTTAAAGACCGTGACACGTGCAGACATGGATACGAGTGACCGCGTTCTTATGGGTGAGTCATATCAGATTATTTCTGCATCTATTTTGGCACTAAACCAGGACTAAACCAGAACTAAACCAGAACTAAACCAGGACTAAACCAGAACTAAACCAGGACTAAACCAGGACTAAACTAGGACTAAACCGGATCTAAACCAGGACTAAACCAGGACTAAACCAGGACTAAACCAGGACTAAACCAGGACTAAACTAGAACTAAACCGGATCTAAACCAGGACTAAACCAGGACTAAACCAAAACTAAACCAGATCTAAACCAGGACTAAACCAGGTCTAAACCAAGACTAAGCCAGGACTAAACCAGGTCTAAACCAAGACTAAGCCAGGACTAAACCAGGTCTAAACCAAGACTAAGCCAGGACTAAACCAGGACTAAACTACTTCTTCACTATTCATAATATTGGCCCATTATTTTGTTTAGTGAAAGTGATGAATCTACGTGGATTAAATGTCATTTTCTACAGAGTTTGTACGATTCTGTTACACCTACACAAGACTATATGACTTCAACATACTAGTAGTCTATCTGTAAGAAAGAATTACTGCCACAAAGTAAACCCAGTGTTTATCGTTTTATTTTCGTGATGGACCAACCGCACAGTAACAGAAAATAGTCAATACTAAAAGCCCAAAAAGATTTGATTACTTACAGTAAAACGTAAAGAAGCGTCATCTCCAAACGGACTTTAAATGTGGAACTTAGGAGACGCAGTGTTACACACAGAGATAATAGTGTGCCTTATACATTTCCCTTTGACTGTTTCCTGATCTGAAGTTGCTTGGGAGGAGTCGAAAGAGCAGATAAGTTTACTTTCGGTTTCGATTTTGGTCCTGGGTTTATTTGGGAATTGCCAGAATTGCCAGAATTGCCAGAATTGCCAGGGGAAGCACATTAGCAGTAGGGCAACATGCAAAAATATGGTACAGTAAAAAATACAATGCCATGCCTTTTAATTAATTAATAATCAGCATGTGTAGTTGTATCAAAAACAAAAGTACAATACAGATGTTTACCACTAGAGTGCGCAATAACTCCACTGCAGAGACCTGGTGTCAGGCCAGTAGAAGTAAAGCAGCAGAGACATAGGGACACATTTGGCTCCACACTTTATTACTTTATTAAATTATATAAACAATATAAATGTGTAAATTAGAACAAATCAAAGGAAACTAAACTAACGAGACAATACTACAAGATTATGTAGGCTAAATGTTAATACTCTATTTATTTGTTTTTCTTTTTCCAAAATTACAAACATATCCTAATTCTAGAATTGTAAAAATTTCATTTCATTTATTTAATTTATTTGACAGGGACCATGTACGGCAGTAGCTCGGTTGGTCGAGCGTTTGTCCACTGATCCAAAGGTTGGCGGTTCAAATCCTCTTGACATAAGAAACATCAGTGGTTGAGCGGTCAGATCCACTGACCCACAGGTTGGTTGGTACGATTCCACAGATGAATGCTGCCGTTGTGTCCTTGGGCAAAACACTTAACCCTCCTCGCCCCCAGTATCTGCGTACACTGGTGTGTGAATGGGTGAGTGGTTCCTTGTTGTAAAGCGCTTTGGTGCCTTGAAGGTGGAAAAGCGCTGTATAAAGATGTGACCATTTACAGGAGCATTAATCACAATCAATGAAGAAATGCTTTGTACCAGACTATAGCTATTTGAGCTAACTTCCATCTGCAGTCCCTGAGACACAAAACATTGAACACAGTATAAAATAATGCGTTTCATAAACATTTCATCAAAGGTACATTATTTACATGAGTTAAAATGGATTCCCCTTCACCTTCCCAGCCCCTGAATGAATGACATAATCAACCATTATGCTAATGGATAAACCATTCCATTAGATAAAATAAGATGTAGGTAGTATTTTTGCCAAACTTCCCAAACCTTTGTGCTGAATAATTGCACCACTTTTCCCCTTTTGTTTATCTATGTTGACAGAGAAGACAGAAAATTTGGGCCAGTTTTTGTTTTATGCGTATTCGCCCAGTAATTACATCGATATTAGCCATAACCCACCTCAAAACATCTGAAATCTGACAGTTATTCACTGATTTCAATTCCAATTTTAAACTATATGAATGTTACAATGCAAATTATTATCTTACATTTATATAAAGGTTCAAAATGGACGATCGTGAGCTTTAAACCATGTTAGAATGCTGTTACCTCAAAACATTGAGATTGCCAATTCCAGGGAGGATATTATGCAAATGATTCTAGTGAAGGTGTATGGAGTTTAAAAACACAGCAGAACACTTCCTGCATGTGACATCACAAGGTGGAAGAGAGTGTTTTCTGTTTAAGAGAGGAACCATGCAGGATTTGGTTGTTAAAAATGTGAGAATGAAACCAAACTCCGGGTATGTTTTTGATAAAGAAACAACATTATAACATAGATCAGAAAATAGTGTGATATGAGCCCTTTAATTTATTCGCAATAGTTATCCAGAATTAGTGTAGCTTTGATGCACATCAGTCGTTTTCCAGAAATTAGCTCACAAAATCAGTGTGAATACTGAAGTTGGTGTAGTTTACCTCATTTTGATGCCTTAAGGTTAGGCCTTTGATAGTTTTAGTACTTAAAGTTGGTAAGAAAAACTTTTAGGCTTATCCTGGCACTAAAGAGTCAAATGTGACAGTGAATGAGCTATCTTTAGTTTGCCTGGAATCTAGTTTGAAGGAAAGTAGGTGACTCTTTTTTAACTAATACAATTTTATGAACAAGAAAACTTCCTTTCTATCAGTGTCAGTGTCAGAGTTTCCTTATCAATCAGCCAAATCAATCATATCTCACCCCAAGAGAGCAGGGGGGCACTAAAACTGTATAAACAATATTCAAACACAATCCATCAGGTAAACAAACAGGCTATATTAGACTTATGGCCCAAAGACAAGACCCGCCCATCACTTCTCAGATTTTTATACAGTATAATGTTCATATAGGTCAGTGCTTCTCAATTATTTTCTGTGACGCCCCCCCTAGGAAGAAGAAAATATTTCACGCCCCCCTTCCTGCGCGCGACTATAAATAGTATTATTTGTCTAGAAAATTATTAGAACACCATTGTATCCTTTTATTAACATTATAAACAAAAAAAAGAAAGAAACTTACAACAAAGACTGCACTGAGGACTCAAATATTAATGTGTTTTTAATGCAGCTTTGCGCACATTTGTTTACGTTTTACAGAAATGAAACTTAAAACCACCTCATTTGCATAAGCTAAAAGCACTGAAAAAAAACGCTCTCTCCTTGTGCCACTGATGCGGCAGCTTCTCTCGGACTAAAGGACACGACTCAGTGGAATATACGTGTTTTTTCTGTGACAGAGGATGTTCTGTTAATGGTGAGACTGTGCGTAAATCGCATGTGAGAACGCCACTGCCAACTACTGTTGTTGATGTGCAATTACACTTAGTTCTAGTACAGTACAGCAAAAAAACATGTTTCCCAGGGTCATACGCGCCCCCCCTGGCATCACGCCACGCCCCCCCAGGGGGGCCCGCCCCACTATTTGAGAAGCACTGATATAGGTGTTATGAAGGTGACCTATTCTATTATGCAATATATGTGTTTCAGAATGGTGAAAAGTTAGGACCATTGCCAAAGCAGCAATTAATAATTCAAAACAAAATATTATATCTTTTGAATGGTCAATGGTAGTATATAACAGGAAGATGAAAACCAAAAAGGCCAAACCTAAGCCTACAGGTAGAGGTAAAAAGCTCCACATGACTGTAGTAATAAACTTCCACTGTGCTCATGTAACCCAGATCACTGCCTACACCCCTGTGTGGATTCACTCCATTAAAGCATACTGGCTCAGATCATAACACAGGCCGATCTGTGTTTTATGGTTTCAGGCCTGTTCCTCAAGAGTTGCTAGGCAACCGCTGAGGACTCCAGAGAGTCATCCTGCACAGCCTACAAATAGTTCAGCTCACAACTTGCTCTGAAAATGGCACAGTGCTATTACGTCTGCCGAGGAAGTAGTCTGATCCTTATCGATGTCCCAGTGTTTGTCTTGGCCTGTGACAGTGCGTTCAGTGTCTACAATAGAATATGTAATGGTAAATAATGTGTACAAGTTATATGGATTTTTTTACTTTGACATATTTAGATCTTTAGGGAATTAATAATATACAAGTTATTCAAAATATGACTATGTAAACAAATGTTATTAAGGTTGAAGCCTTGTTGTTATGTTTGGGACAAGACAAGAAGATTTTTACATAATTTCTAATATGTAAATAATGCAATTTAGCTATCAAAGTTGGCTTCAGAATTTGTATTTACTTGATTGAATATTGTAGCAGTCATTCGAGCAGTGCTTTTGCCCAACCCAAATGGGGAAAAAAACCTCACCAAATTATTTTTCTAATGTGTTCACAATCTTGTTTTGTCTTGGCACAGAAACTTATCCCTACTAGTAGCAGTAGTACAAGTAAATGTTGTATTTAATAGACTACATATTATTACATACAAAAACGTATTTGATCATGTAATATTTTTATATTATTATTTGGAAGTTCACAGGTCACGCATTTTCAGCAAACCTTACCTTGTGCTTCTCATTTGCTTTTTCAATGAACTCTGCCAAAAGGATAATAATGTATACAGCCCACATTTGGTTGGAGTTGAACATTTGCCCTTTTGACTTTTAGCACTTTCTCATTGCATACAGCACATTCAATGAAAATGGTTGATTCTAGTACAGGGGAAAATCTCTCCGGACAGATTTCTTTCCTCAAAATTCAGTCCCTATTCCAAAACGCCACCATTGGATTTTCCAGTCCACGACCACATACAAAGAAAACGCAAGCTTGCAAATGTTGACCAGTAGTTTTCTGTCAGGGAGTCATTTTTTTGTAATCTTAAGTCTACCAGCCAGTGGCCTGCATTGTAATGTGTGTGCAGGCTACAGTGGGGCAGGCGTGATATGATGTGCACATAGAATAGAACAGGAAGAAGTCTTGCTGCTTTTCAACCACAGGAAATAACCTCAGAGCTGATGACGCAGGCCTCAGGGGAATGCTCCAAACTAACTAACGGCTGGAGAAGTGTGTATGCAAGGGCCTGATATGAGCTATAACAAAAAGTACTTCAAATCTGCCGTACTGTAGTAGTTGTGGTATTACAATGATACTTTAACTTTAGGTACATTTGACATGATTGAGGTTTAGCACACCAACTGGAGCGATATTTTGATGTGTCATACACTTCGCCCACATTGCCCACTGTGGTGATGCTATGCTGGTGGTGGGTATACAGTTGCCTGGTTTACACCTGACCATATCACAAGTGAGATATGGTCTGGAAGCACCTTCGAAATATCACGTACCGGAGGTGTGGTTTACGCCAACGGCCGTTTATTGGGCGTTACGAATGTCTATCATTTGGCGTATACGTAGTCCAGAGCCAATCATGTCAGTTGTCAGTTCAAACTACAAGTTTCCGTTTGTCGCGTAGTACGCGTCACCGTCTTGCCACCCCTCCCCGCTCTCTGATTGGCTCCCAGAATCGGGAGAGCTCACTTGCCATAGTCGCCAGGCTGTATTTCAGATCGGAACGAACGAAAGCAGCCTGGGAATTCCCAGGTTAGGTATACAGTGTAAAATGGGCATAATTGATGACATAATTTTTGTCCATACCATCTTGTACCAGTAGATGGAGTCACGAGCCACCACAAAACTGCTGATTTGGGTCTAGAACTGGTAAAATAAAAACTATAATAGTTATGTGACAAATCCCTCAGTCGTCCAGGTAGAATCCACGGCAAAAGGAGGAATTCAATTAGTCTCTTTTGTAAACTTTGTCCAGTTGACAAATAGTTAGTCAGTGCTAAAAGGGGGCTACATGCCGGACTCGTTGATGACCTTGGTGTCATGAGATTTTACTCAACCCACTCTTATTGTTTACTGTTTGTTTCTCATTTTACTAAAGAGATAAGGTGCTGCTGAAAATCTTATTGTGATCTGACTGCTGTGACAATGTGCTCTTTCGGTCATATTGTGATTCAGGGCTTTTCTGTTTAATGCACTTCTGTGCTTAAACCATAAACAGTAAATATAAATGAACATATCTAACCTGCTAGCTGTTCCAAATAAGAAGTGTTCATGTGGGTGCTTCTGGCTCCATCCACTCTGAGACATAAAAGTAAAAAATGTTGAAAAGGATGAAAGAAAATTGTACTATGAATGTGTTCCATAAGCAAGATCCTGTGAATCAAACAGTAATCATAATGAAGATATTGCCTTGCATTCTGGTTATAGGTTTGTAATAGAAGACTTTATTTGAACTTAAAACCATATAGACACATACAAGTGATAAAAGTTGACGTGATAAAAATGAACCATGATCTAGATTGAAATTAAAATGTGCAATGATACTGTGAATCAAATAATACTAACTTAGATATTGTCTTACATTCTGGTTTAGCTTATTCCAGTTGGAACTATGGAATCTAGGGAAGCTGCAAATACATTTGAAGGGGGATTTGGCCTTCACAGTTTCAGCACTCCTCCGCCGGGTGAGGACGAGGGAATGGAGAAAAGTGCTGTAGAAGATGTTTCAAAGTAGAAGAAAGGCAGCTGTATAATGCCAACTGAGTATTCCAAAGACTGAGATTTATTGGGACTATTGGAATTGTGGGAAATCCGGTTAGGGACTTTATCCGAGCAGCAGGGGGTAGGAGCTCAGTGAAGCGTATAGATGTGAATGTGGCCTGTCCTGACACTTACCTGTGGTCTATGGATGTCCTCAAAGAGGCTCTGCTACATTGTATGACGGTTTTCTTTTTATTTGTTGGTATTCAGTTGTGTCCTTGTTCTTTCTAAAGGTGCTGCTAACAGTTATGTGACAGTACAATATGTCTGCATTCATTGTCCACGCTAGAACTGACTGGGATCAGAGTGGTTCAGATTCACAGTGTTTGCACCTAAAGTGATTGGTAATTGTTGATGAAAATAGAAAAAAAAAAAACATATAACAGGTATTTTCATATTTCAATAAAAAAAAATTGAGTAGCAATGGATCAGTGGACCAACCAGAAGCTTGGCGGGCCATGCTGTTGTTGTGTCCTTGGGCAAGACACTTAAATTTGCGTCGCGCGAGTGACTGGTGGTTGCTGGAGGGGCCAATGGTGCACATAGGCAGCCTTTATGGGCAGCTGTGGCAGAAAATGCAGCTTACCACAACAAGACTGCAGAGTGGTGTTGTCACAATCCGAAAAATTCAAACTCGATTTTGATTTTCGAAGGAATAGATTTGACCTGCGTGAAGTTGGCCCCCCATCAAATGCACACCTACACAAAAACTATGTCAATCGTTTGTGCTTCATTTGTGCTGTTTTGTGCTGCAAAAAGTTTAGTTTGTGCTGCTTTAGTTTTTGAGATATTAACAATTCTTTTATAGATCAAATTGGGGTCAGCCAGTCCCACACGAAGCTTAAAGATCCCATGACATGGTACTTGTTGATGCTTTTATATGGCTCCTTAATGATTCCCTAATACTGTAAATGAATCCTTCTTCAAAATCAACACTTAGTGCATGAGAAAGACACATGTACACAGTCAGAGTCAAAAAATAACTCTCTGAACACCTCATTCTGGGCCTTGTTGCTTGAATGCAAATGAGAAGGACACAGATTGGTTAGAGGAGCGGGGGGGGGGGGGGGGAAATGCGCCGCTGGTTCCTTGTTTTAGCGGTGCGCTGTGCCTGGCCCCACTTCCGCGTGTGTAAGCGCGAAGGAGGAAAGGAGAGACTTTTCAATGAAAAAAAACAAATTTCCACAGAAAATAAAATTAAACCACTGCTGTTTCAGAGGTCCAGAGGGTCGGGTAAAGGACTTCCGAGCCTAGAAACACTCGGACGTGCCTCCAGGCAAATAAAAAAACGCATTTCGCATTGCCTAGCGCATTCGCAGTCCAAACTCTATGGGCGTGATTTACAGAGACGCTGAGCGGAGACAGAGGGAGGGGCTGGAGCTGCATTTGCCGATCTGACGTCAATAAGGTGCCTTGTCCGAACTCGCCCGTTTGAACACTGGTTTTATGTAACGCAGAAAAGGATCGCAAATGCTCAGTTTAGACATTTCGCAACTTTTAGCCATGGGGGGGGCCTAAACAGGGTAGGGGAGCTCACATTAATGTTCAAAAACCTCAGAAAGTGAAAATTTCATGCCATGAGACCTTTAAAAATGCTCTAAAATGGCCCAAAATTGTGTTAATCATTTGTGCTTCGTTTGTGCTGCAAAATGTTTTGTTTGTGCTGCTTTAGTTTTTGAGGGGGGGCTGGCTGACCCCAATTTGACCTATAAAATAATTGTTAATATCTCAAAAACTAAAGCAGCACAAACGAAACTTTTTGCAGCACAAAACAGCACAAACGAAGCACAAACGATTGGCATAGTTTTTGTGTAGGTGTGCGTTTGATGGGGGGCCAACTTCACGCAGGTATAGATTTGATACTCAATACCAATTCCGATACCACGATAATATATATGATAATAAATAGAATGTGATGTGAACATTAAATAATAGTACTTTCTTTTATATTATCCTATATATTATATCTGTGTATCCCCTTAGTCTTCCAGGTAGGTTGTGCTCTTATGTTCTGCTCAAGATCATTCAGGAAAGGTTCATTTCCTGTGAATGTGACTTTTTTAATAAAGTGCTCAAATTAAAACGCTCAAATTAGTATCTAGTTTTGATACTATATAGTTTTAGTATCGATTAGTATCAGATTTGGATGTTGTGGGATTGGCAGCCGTGGTAGTAGAAGAAAGTGTGAATAATTTTGGAATTATTACTAGATCATTTTTATTCTGAGCTGGTGAAAATATAAAAATGTAAAATAGAAAATACATTTTGGAAAAACAGCGATCTTGGCACCAAAGTTTTATGATTTGGGCTTCAAGATTTGCAGAGTGCTCTGAACTTTTATGGCAGAGTTTGAATCCAAAAATGATTCTCTTCTGGCAGCACCAACAAGATGACCTTTCTGTTTAAGTGTTTTTTTTTCTTTCCAAAATGTCATGACAACTATGGAGGAGATGGCCGTTACAGATACCCATAATACGGAGATAATGAACTCTAATGACTCCACTGAATCTGACTTTTCCTTTAGAGCCAGATAAGTTTCCACCTGGGAGCCAAACTTATCACAGAGTTTAGGCGGTAAGTTTTACACACTACAGTGTCAGCAAATGTTGGAGCTTCCAAATTTTATCCTCAGAGGACGATATGTAGAGAGTCTTTTTTTAAAAATTCAGAGTTATGAAAAATATCACACTAAATCTGGATCACAGAATAATACCATGTCCTTGTATTGTTACCTGAAAGTGCCATTGTAGCATGGTATCATTTTATTTCCTCCTCCACAAAACCTTGACGGCCGTTGTTACCAGCAGAAGGCATTCTCATAAGGTTAATGGGCCAATATCCATTTTTGTTCCATGTGTTTGAGAAAAATGTGTCTTGCTGTAGTACACATAAATAACTCAAAACAAAGCTAGTGTGCACTGTCTGCATCTAACTAAAAACTGTTTTATTGTCCGAGGATCAGGAAAGTGCAAAATTAGCATGCGAGTCCTTTACTATCTGTCTACATGGTTTTCAAGTTGACATCTACTTTTTACCTTTAGTTCAGTAGAGATTGGCAATTCCAGGGCTAAAATGATCCACCTATTGAAGGTGTATGATTTAAAAACACAGTGTGGTGCTTCTTATATTGCCACATGACACCACAAGTTGGAACAGTGTCTTCCATTTTAGCCTAAATAGCAGGGTTTGTGTGTTAAACATCTCCAGGTATGTTTTTGATGAGGAAACAACATTAAAACAGATCAGAAAAATGCGTAATATTCAGTTTAACATGTAGACTCTGGCCATATTTATTTTTCAGCCTTTTCTTCTGGCATTAGTCCCCAAACATCTTATCTCAAACGATTTACTCCAAATGTAACATAAATCAAATGAAAAATCTTCAAATGTTTCATAAGCATCTCAAACCTTTATTGCACTTCTTTATGTTCACACAGTTTAGTGTATTTTCTTTATCCAATCCCTTCTTGTTATGATTAAAAAAATATTCTGACAAACTGCTAATGGAATCACAGCAGGGTTCTAGGAGTCAACCAGCACATTGCCGTATTTCACAAGCATCAAACCCAGAACTTCTTTGATGCTCCATTCGCTTGTTTCCATCGCTAGTACGAGCTTAATTCAACATGTAAACGTAAGGATTTTCAAACAGCTTTCTGCTTTCTTTCAACTGTCATGGCCGATTCTCATTCTCATACATTGTACATTTACTTGCCGTGCAGAACTGTAACCACTGCACCCACAGGCAGGCGCGCTACAGGCAGCTAACACAAGAGCTAGTGTGTGTGTGTGTGTGCGTGCGTGTGTGTGTGTGTGTGTGTGTGTGTGTGTGTGTGTGTGTGTGTGCGTGTGTGTGTGTGTGCGCGCATAACAGTGGTTCACAAGTCTATCACATCCACCCACCAGCTCGGAAAATATTAACCTTTTCATCTTGTTTAACCTTTTTTGTTGTGTTTTCTCAGACACGTGCACATTTGCATGTCTAGCTCCGATGTGAACAGAGCGTTCACTATCGTGTCATATCACCGTAATAGAAGTACATTTTGGGGAGTGGACAATCATTTGGTTAAATAAAGCCTTTAAATAGAGCCTAATGGTCATCGGAATGTTCAAATTTATGGGATGGACGTGACCAGAGGCAAAATGATGCACTCCATAACACATATTCATTGATTAACTGAGATTAAATGTAAATGATTATATAAATAAACATTTTGCTTTTCCAGTAGAAATATTAATTTACTATTCCCTGTAAATACTATTTGAAGCCTTACATTGGTATTTCAGTTTCACAAAAGGTACAGTTTGTGTTTAAGTCATAGACTGTATATTTAAATCTAACCCACTAGCCGCCGTGTTTCAAATAGGAAATGTGCCTGCCTCCCATTGACTTACACTGGAATATTGTCACCCCTCCCTCTGTAATTGCTGCTGTGAGCCTCCTTATTTTGGTTTTAAAATGTTTGTATTAACCTGCTTTACATGATCCTGGTGTTTTTTTCCCTCTATTTTGTCAGTTAAAAAGCTATGGGTGACGTCACACTCGCTTAGTCCATTTCTTTATGCAGTCTATGGTTTAAGTTTGTAACATGGATAAAATGGGGAAAAATATTGTGGAGTCTGTAAGAGTGTGTTCAGTAAAACATTCAAATCTGGATTTTGTCTCAATCAAAAATGCTCAAAGCTCCTATTGTAGCCACAGCTGCCCTGGGGCAGACTGACGGAAGCGAGGCTGCCAATCTGCGCCATCGGCCCCTCCGACCACCTCCAACACTCACGCACACTCCACATTCATACTAGGCAATGTGGGTGAAGTGTCTTGCCTAAGGACACAACAACAGTTTTTGTGACTGACGCCCCCCACTGGTCTCCACTCCCACTGACCAGGCTCTGCCCTGCTGAGCTTCTGAGATCTGACGGGATCAGGCTTTGACAGGCAGGTATGGCCAAATAATAAATAAATCAAATAATGTAAAGCACAAAATGTCTTTGAACCAAGCTTTCATATTTTTAATTCATCATAAATCTTTATCATTTGCCAAATATTGTTATTTTTTTATGCAATGTGCCTGTGTCCATTGAAACTGCATTATGTTCCACTTCACTTGTGCTTCCAGTCGACTCCTTTCCGGAATTCAGAAAGTGTTTGTTTAGAAACTTTTAAAGGGTCTATAGATCCAAAGTGCAGGAAATGAGAAACGATGACCGTCCCTTGTGAGCACATTTAACATGCTTGTTCATGATGAGTTGGAGAGAAAGTTAGAGGAAAGAGTCTAAAAATAGTTTGTTTGAAATGATTGTAGATGACGTGCCTTGGTTTATTATTGAAGAGCTGTTGTTTACTGTGGAGAATGAATACAGGAACAATTGCTGTAGCTGTGTGCGCTGGCGGGGAGATGTTCTTGTTGACACTAAAGAGAATTCATCAAAGAATAAAAACTTTATTTTCAAAATGGATTGTGACAGGACTCAGAGTGGAGAAAGTTAGGGATGAAAATGTGTACGTAGGTTTGTAAAAATAGGTTTGTTTATACTCAGTGTTGATGATTCTTTGTACTTAGCATTGATTGATCGACTTGAGCTGGAGTCGACGGAGCCGGAAGCGCGCCCATGCTGACTTCCTTTTTGGAATGCAGCGGTTAGCAGGTTAGCGGGTTAGCGGGTTAGCGGGTTAGCTATGTCCATTTATATATACAGTCAATGGTATCAATAGTCAAACAAAGGAAAAAAGTAGGTGACACTGTTTGGATCTCAACAGTGAGATTCTAGAAGTAAATTGCCCATAGACATATAATAAATAAATGAATAAAATAAAAGTCTGAAAGCTTAGACTGTTTCTGAAACTTAATAAACCGACAATTGAGTCAGCTCTTTTCTGAATTAGAAAAACTTGAGACGATCTTGTATAATTCAGAACAAAATATATAATTTCTTTTACCTGATATAAGTAATCACTTGGTGCTTTGATTGCTGATTTATGATGTTTTATCTCCCTTTTACGCATAAACTGCTATACGTGTCTCTGATTGGTTAATTGGCCTGTCAATCACGCCCTCTGAAATCAAGGAGACAGGATACAGCTCCAGATCCACGCGTCTGTGTAAAATTTAAAGGCATAGTGTGTTTTTTTAACGTGAATTTGTATGGCTTCCTGTCAGAGTTAGATCACAGATTCAATACTGTCACAGTATTACTAAAAGAACAACCAGGGACACCAGGTTGAAGTTTTACTTGTCGGCAAAAGGGAACAGAGAGACTGACCACACCTGAGTCAGTTCACCAATGTCTCCCAACAATGGGACTGCTGCTTCAGTTTATTGAGTTAATCACATGACACACAGATCGCATAAATCATAGGAACATACACAGTTTGTGACTGAAACAAGATATGAGGAATCAGGGACTTCTCTGTCTGGAACACATTTTATCATAAGTGATGATGTCATAGTATGTGGGTCAGACCAACAATATATTTGAACATAATCTTATAATTTCTTTGACACTTCCCCTTCACCAGTGTTGTCCATTAACACTGACTTACCGATGACAGCGTCGTCTGGGCCCAGATCTGCTCGGTTCCGTAGCTCACAAACGTAGTTCTGGTAAGTTAGCGGGGACATTTAATAAAGCTTGTTTTTCTTCTCAAAGCAACATTTGTCCAAAAAGTGATATATTTGCATCACAAACAGTTGTCCGTGAAAAATTCAGCAGCCTAATTCACATGGTGCTATTTTCTCTCGAGTCGTATCACTGCACACCTATTACTTATTATTAGCCTGTTTATTTTATTTTTTTAAATTTATTTTATTCATTTATTTGGAAGGGACAATGTATATTAATGAACAGACAAAATAAATAAACAAAAGATAAAACTGATTACAGGGGGTCCTCGGGTTATGACGCTGATCCGTTCTTAAGACGCGTCGTAACCCGAATTTCGTCGTAAGTCGGATTTTGCCTTTGATCTTCCAACCAAAGCACCAATAACCTTTCCATCTCAATAATTAGACCACTACGCTGCTTGGTTATCACTGTCGCTTTCATAGGAGCAGATCAGAGCCCACATCAGGTACTTCCGCCCACATTGGGCACGCACACGAGGCCGTCTTCTCCGCCCTACAACCACAACAGAGCGTATTCTTCCGCCGCGCGCCGTTCGCGTTTGTTTACGTCGCTTACCACGCTAAACCGCGTAAGACGGAATGACGCGTAATATTATTAATTTTTTTTAATGGGGGCGCGTTCGTAATCTCGAAACGTCGTAAGTCGAGACCGTCGTAACCCGAGGACCCCCTGTACAGTTATGCGAGAAAGCTTATCCAGGCTTTGGACCAGCACAAAGAAGCCTTTTCTAACTCTGTGAATAAACTGGTCACATAGGCTACTCTTCACACTTCCCACCCCAACTGACAAAAACACCATGATATCTTTATTACACCGTACGCGCCGCACTGTTTGGAATTTTGCGATTCCCTGCCCTTCCACATTTCACCATTACTAAAACAAACACACAAACACAAAGAGGAGACTTGGCATCCGTGTCTTTTGCCGTGGAGAGGTGCGTCGTGGGCCTCATTCATAATTCAGTGGTGCACGGCGATATGAGCGGAGCGCGCATCTGTCTGAATTACGCTGGTGTTGCCTGCCAGTTGCATCACCTCCCGGGCTCTGGCTTCTCTTTTTTTTTTCATACCCACATCTACACTACTTTAACACTATCAGCCGTACACGCTGCCACTTGTGGTAGTCTAATTTCAGCTTCAGATAAAGATTTGATTTGTATCTGGATGGAGGAATCTGAGGAGGAGCCATGTTTTGCCTATAGTGTTGCATCAAGTAGACATGAAGGATATTATGAAGAGCACCCATCCCCCCGGTGTGTGTAGTCGTCTCCTCACACACAAAGCAGCGCACACACGTACACAGGAGCTGGCTGCTGGTCCGTCTGACCTACTTTGGCTCCGTATAGGCTGTGTGCGGTGTGGGGTGGGCGCTGTGGCATTATCTGACTGGAGCTGATTTGCATTTCTGCCCTGTCACTGGCAGATGGCACCAGAGGTCGGGAACAGGGAGTAGTTTCAGTATATGTTTATTTCAGAACCACTCTTCATAATTAAAGGCTCACCGTGTAACATTTATGACCACGATGAGATAAAAATGAAAAGCGTTTATTTCATTATAGGTGTTTTTATTGTTTGAAAATTCCTTGAAAAATTAAATATTGAATATTTTTACTCTCAAAGTTTAAAGTTCAAAGTCAACTTTATTGTCAATTCTGCCATATGTGTTCGACATACAGTGGTCCCTCGTTAGGTTCCAGAAATACAGTGGTACCTCACCTTACGAAATTAATTCGTTCCAGAAGTAGTTTTGTAATGTGAATTTTTCGTAAGTTGAGTAGCTATTTCAATGGAAAAAGCCTGATTCATTCCAAGAGATTTTTTTATAGTGTAACATTTTTTTATAGTGTAACTTTGTGTTCTGCGTCCTGATTGGCTAAGAGACTGTAGAGCCACGTCGAATAAACCAGGTCTAGACCAGAACTAAACCAGGTCTAAACCAGGTCTAAACCTGGACTGGACCTGGACTAAACCAGGACTGGACCAGGTCTAGACCTGGACTAAACTGGGACTAGACCAGGATTAAATAACCCCGTGTGGGTCTTTGCTGGTTTCGTGCGGCTTTTGCGTTCGTTTGTGTTTTTGTGTGTTTTGTGTGTTTGTGTGTTGTGTTTTTGAGATTTCGCGTTTCGTAACTTGAATTTTCTTTCGTATCTAGAGACGTTAACGTGAAGGCGTTTCGTAACTTGGATTTTTCGTATGTAGGGTCTTTCGTAAGGTGAGGTACCACTGTAACCCGTAATGAGTGAAATCCGCAAAGTAGGACAACTTTATATTCTACAATTATTATACATGTTTTAAGGCTGTAAACACCTTAAAACACTGGAATTAACGTTTTCTCGCATTTCTCTCTCGTTAAAACACTCAAAACTTTCATAGATTTTCAACAAAATGTATTAATAGTGAAGCGCCGGACGCGCGAGGAGCGCGGAGACATGAGTCACTGGATCCGCCGGAAGCACCGTGCTCATTTAACGGCACTGCCACGTCCCGGGACACGACGCGCACCAACCCCTTGGAGAAATGCGCGACACGTGCACCCCTCATCGTGGTCAAATCCGTGAGAGCAGCGTGACCGGCGCGAGGCCGCGCGTACACCGGGGCTGCGAGCATGAGATCGAACCGCGGCGCTCGGACCACGTCCTCTCAGCCCGAGCCACAAACCGAACACGCACAAACGAACGCAAGAGCCGCACGAAACCAGCAAGAGTGATTTAATCCTGGTTTAGACCTGATCTAGTCCCGGTTTAGTCCAGGTCTAGACCTGGTCCAGTCCTGGTTTAGTCCAGGACCAGTCCAGGTTTAGATCTGGTTTAGACCTGGTCTAGACCTGGTTTAGTTCTGGTCTAGACCTAGTTTAGTCCACGTTTAGTCCTGGTCTAGTCCCGGTCCCCCCTGCGTCCCCAATCTATCAATCAGCAAAGGTTTACAGTCTCTTAGCCAATCAGGACGCAGAACACAATGTTACACTATAAAAAATAAATGTTACACTATAAAAAATTTAAAAAATCAGCGAAACAGCGAGGCCGTGAACAGTGAACCGCGATAGAGCGAGGGACCACTGTACAGTGAATCGAAATTTCATTTCTCTCTGGCCAAGCAGTGCAAAAATAACAGTGTACAAAATACAATATAAAGACAAAACAAAAACTATCTAAGACAAATAAGACAAAAATATAAAAGTAGTGCAAAGAATAAATACCTATTTACAAATGTAGTAAAATGTGCAATAGAATGTGCATTAAAAATAAGGTAAACATAAATTGCAACAGTAGTTCTTAGCAGCAGTTTTTAAAGTGCTTAGAGTGATATGTTTTTTTTATGGGGGGAGAGTGGGAGACGGGTAAGGTGAGAGTTCAGCTTCCGGACAGCCTGGTGGATGAAGCTCTTTGACAGTGGTGGAGTGGGCCTGGAGACTCTGGTACCAGGAGGCTGAAGAGGCTGTGTGAGGGGTGGCTCGGGTCACCCACAGTGCTGGACGCTCTGTGGGTGAGGCGGGTGTTAAACTGAAACTAAAGTCAATTTTACTCTATAAGTGTGCAGTTACACATGTGAAAGAAAGCAACTCAGGGGTCATCTAGCAACACAATCACATTTCTCCCATGTCAGATTAAGATTTTGCTGCTTCACTCATTGATCCTGCCACAATTGGCGATGTTAAAAACACACTGGGACACAAGTGTTGGTGTGTTTTCTGAAATTTCAAAAAATCTAAATATGCAAGGTTTGGGAGTGTTAAACGTGTATGAATGAAACACAAGACAACTCCAGGTATGTTTTAATGAAGAAGCAACATTATACTGTAACATAGATCAGAAAAGCTCTTTAAGTATAAGTTGAACTACTACTCACTTTAGTGTTGATCGGCAACTGGGAAACTAAACTGTAACTGTGAGTCACTGTAAGGTTTGACTAGATTCAGGCTTAATTATTATCCAACAAAAGTTAATTAACAACACACTGGGCTGCATGTTATCGCTATCTATATTTTACAGCATGTGCCATAGGAAGACAAAGAAAAAGCATTCCTGTATAGCTGGTGTTACTTCAAAGCACCCATAGGCGTTATAATTATTATTTAAAGTTGTGTTTTGTTTCATTCACACATGTTTAACACACAAACCCTGCATATTTAGGCAGAGTTCTTTTTGCAAACAGAAAACGCAGTGTTTCCCATAGCACAATGGAGTATATTGCCAGCAGTGTTGTATAGTAACGAAGTAATAATACTTCACTACTGTACTTAAGTACATTTTGGGAGACTTTGTACTTTACTTGAGTTTTTAAAAAAATGATAACTTTTATTTTTACTTCACTACATTTCCGAATTTAATTGCATACTTTTACTCCAATACATTTTCAATGTGCCGTTTAGTTACTCGTTACAAAAAAAACCTCTACTGACTGCGGGGAAGTCAGGACGTGCCTGGGCTTGTTCACTACTTGCGCATGACAATCAGCCTACACCTGTTGGTTTCATGCAGCTAGTTTAATCAATCAACATCCCTGATGGAAGAGGAGACAGCATCCACGTCGGCTACAAATGAAGGGGGAGCTGACGATGAGCATCCCTGGCCGTACTTAAACACAATGTTCTCTTACGCTGATATGAAGGATTCGTCCTATCGAATGAAGTGCCTCTTGTGCCTTCCAAGAAACGTGGAAATTCTATCTTATAGAAACTCCCCGTCCAACCTCAAGAAACACATCGAGGTACACTGCCTGACAAAAGTATTAGGACAATTGTGTATTTCTGAACTTTCATAAATAATGATAAAAAGACGTATTGGTAATGACAACAAATCAATTTATTGATATATTAAAGCACATTTCATCATGTGTAAAGGCATACTATTGCAAAAATGGGGGCTCATCGCAGTGTAGCTCTAACTCAACCTGGTCTAAACCAGGACTAGACTAGGACTATCGTCCTAATACTTTTGTCAGGCAGTGTAAGTTCTAGATTAATGAAATTGTTAGCGTCTATATTCCAATTTCAGTAACCATAGCATGGACATTCTAGACACCGTTGTGAAACCTTGAGCATAACATGTAGAAATTAACTTTGTGTGACGTTGTTTCGGTAACACAAAGCGTATTTGACGATGTTGGAGCTAACAGCTCGGCTCAAGGGTGCCTACAGGCATAAGTGTAGGCTAAGTGTAGGCGAAGTGTAACGAATGAGAAAGGGCACACAAGTTCAAAAGGACAAAAAATAACATTAACATGTGCCTACTTTTAAAAATGTAAACAAGCGCTGTGTGTTTGTGCTAAGTAACAAAGCGAGGGTTAGCTTCAGACTGCCTTTTACGTGATACTTTTACTTCTACTTTTAATGACATTACTTGAGTACATTTATTTTTACATTACTTGTCATACTTAAGTACAAGAAGTTCCAGATACTTTAAGACTTTTACTCAAGTAACATTTCAGTCAGTGACTTCAACTTTTACCAAAGTCATTTTTGGGAGGGGAACCTATACTTTTACTTGAGTTTGATTTTCCAGTACTTTATACAACACTGATTGCCAGTGATACTATAGAAAATATTACTGTCAATATTATCTTTCCCACCAATGAATTTCTTGGTGCCAGATCACAATTTTGGTTTAATTTTCACTTTGTATTTTGCCAATGTATTTCAGAGGTAAATAAAATCATCTGTTTGTTCTGAAAGTTCACACTTCACTGTGATTGGGCAAATCCAGCTGTCAATCAGAGCCTTACAATAAAAAAATAAGTATTGTATAAGTAAATATAGATGATAAATGATAATATTGAAACCAAACAATAAAACAGAATTATCCCCAAAAAACACATTGAATTGTACAATATTAGAAAACAAGAGCTAGCTGCAATAATTAAATAACAAAATGCAATTCTTAGTATTTAGTTTGTATCTGTAATGAGATATAGAAGCTCCTAATTCAACTTTCTACACCTCAAATCTTATAATATTGCACACACAAAACAAATAACACAAAATTTCCCACTAGAAAACATACCCACAATAAATACGATAATATCTTAAAGGTGCACTATGTAACTTTCATTAAACAGCTCTAATTTACATGTGTTAAATTTGTTCAAATATTTCCTAGAAAAACAGGCATTCTGACTGTGAATGGATCTAAGCCAGGGGTCGGTAACCTGCGGCTCCGGAGCCGCATGCGGCTCTTTGATCCCTCTGATGCGGCTCAGTACAGTGGTCCCTTGTTTATCGCGGTGGTTACGTTCTAAAAATAACACACATTCTACACTTTTCTCAGACTGGCATTAACATGTTCTCACATTTCTCTCTTGTTTAAACACTCAAACTTTCATAGATTTTCAACAAAAAAAGCACAGTATTATAGAGTGAAAACAAAGATCAAAACCTGTTTTCAGGCCTTAAACATACCGAGCCTCTTCGTCCTGGAGCTGCTCCGTTGTCGCAGGTTTTGTCAGGGAGAAAACTTGCAAACATACAGCACTTCAGAGTCACACTGCGATCGAACATTTATATCAATTTGGCAAACTGAGCTCATTCTGTACTGTACAGGAGACACGGCACGGAGGAGAATGACTGACAAATCGGCAAAGGTCTACGGTCCCTTAGCCAATCAGAACGCAGAACACAATGCGCGTTGATACACTATAAAAAATTGGAATAAAAAAATCTGCGAAACAGCAAGGCCGTGAAAGGTGAACCTCGATATAGCGAGGGACCACTGTATTTAATTGAATGTATTTTATTTTAGTTTTTATTGTAATTCTATGGCACAAAGGCAAAAAAAAAGCCATTATATGCAGTGTTATTTCATTTTAAATTTCAAAAAGGTTTTGTGGCTCCCAGTGTTTTCTTTACTATGTGAAACGGGTCCAAATGGCTCTTTGAGTGGTAAAGGTTGCCGACCCCTGATCTAAGCTGTAACTTAGTCTGGTTTGGTCTCCATGAAAATAGAAAGATTTAATACCATACTGTGAAGTATTCCAGACAAAGCAATAACATTTCCATGGAGAAACGCATTTGAAGAATCCTCTACCAGAAAAGTTATACAATGCACCTTTAAAAGATACAGAGAAGTGGGTGGGGAAAACAATGTACTCTTTGAGCGTTGAATAGAAAAATAGTGAATAAATATGACCTGCCTCCAACTTCACCCTCAGAACCTTTGTCGCGTTTTCTTATCACATGACCTTTGTGTCCTGGCCTGCTACTCCTTACTGTAGTTCTGGTTTGCACTAGTGTTACGGAGGCCTATTAGGAAGGAAGTGATGACTCACCCAGGCTCATTTGTGGCAGGGCTGAGTGTCTGAGTACAGATAGGCCCCTGGGTCACGCTCTGTCTCTGTGTCTGGCTCTCACGTCCTCCACTACACACTGCTGCTATCAGGAGGAATCACAGAGGAAGTGACCACTGACCAGCTCAGATCCTTTGTGATTTGTCATGCTCATTTTGGTCTACAGTCATTTAAATGTCCCATGACATGGTACTTCTTGATGCTTTTATATGGCTCCTTAATGGTTCCCTAATACTGTAAATGAATCCTTCTTCAAAATCAACACTCAGTGCATGAGAAACAGAAATAAGATGAGAAAGAGTATTTTTTCTCTCTCAGAACAGGTCATAATGGGCATTGTTGCTTGAATGCAAATGAGGAGAAAAGAGCTGGCCTATAGTAGAGGGAGGGGGCGCGGCCAAACTCTCCGCTCTCGGCTCTGAGCGCTCTCTGATCCATTTCCGCGTTTTAAGAGCGGAGGAGGAAAGGAGAGCCTTTTCAATGAAAAAAAAAAAATTAAACCACTGCTGTTCAAAGGTCCAGAGGCTCAGATAAAGGACTTCCGAGCCTAGAAACACTCGGACGTGCCTCCAGGCAAATAAAAAAACGCATCTCGCATTGCCTAGCGCATTCACAGTCCAAACTCTCTGGGCGTGATTTACAGAGACGCTGAGTACAGACAGACGGGGGTGGAACTGCATTTGCATTTCTTTTTTCGATCTGACGTCAATAAGGTGCCTTGTTCAAAATCGCCCGTTTGAGCTCTGATTTTTTTGTAACACAGAAAAGGATCACAAATGCTCAGTTTAGACATTTCACAACTTTTAACCATGGGGGGGGGGGGCTAAGCAGGGTAGGGAAGCTCACATTAACGTTCAAAAACCTCAGAAAGTGAAAATTTCATGCCATGGGACCTTTAAAGATTCTATATTACGCAAAATGGATTCTTATAAGTCTTAACCTCCTGAGACCCGCCCATTCATTTGTGTCCTTTATAGTGGATATTGAGTTAACCAGTCGATCTTTTAAGTGTTTTGAGATAAACTCTAGTTTGTGGCTGCACTATGATAAATAAACTAGGACTAAAGAACTGAACCAGGTCTAAACTAGGACTAAACCAGAACTAATTCAGGACTAAACCAGGACTAAATCAGAACCAAATCAGGAATAAACCGAGACAAAACAGGACTAAACCAGGAGAAAACCATGACTAAACCAGGTCTAACCAGATTTAAACCAGATCTAAACCATGCAGGTCTAAAAGAGATCTGAACCATGACTAAAAGAGGTCTAAATTAGGTCTAAATTAGGTCTAAGCCAGGTCTAAACCAGATTTAAACCAGGTCTAAACCAGGTCTAAACCATGACTAAAAGAGGTCTAAATCAGGTCTAAATCAGATCTAAACCAGATCAATACATAAATAATAAATAAACAAATAAATAAATATTGAAATACACTTTTTTTCTTCGGGTCCCAGGAGGTTAAGCCATGTTATAATATTGTTACTTTATCAGAAACATACCTGGAGTTGTGTTTTGTTTCATTCACACAACCCTGAGTAAATCCTTTATTATTAGTCTGGCTACATCTCCAAAGCTCAAAATGCTCTGTTCCACCTTGTGATGTCATGTAGTGGTAGTTTGCACCTGAAATCATCCAAATGATTGTAGTGAAGGTGTATGGAGTTTAAAACACAATAGAGCACTTCCTGTATACTGTACTTGTATTACCATCTCAAAGTGTGTTTTCCATTTAAGAAAAGAGCATAGCCTAAATAATAAAAAGCAGGAGTCGGGGCACTTTGCAGCTGTTGTTCGCTGTTTCGCTTGGAGCACTACTCGGTTAGAATCTCTGTTACTCAAGTTAGACTTAATCTAAGCTTTATTTGAACAAAATCTGACCAGAAAGAGCTGACTTGGTTGGAACTACAGTTTTTTTGTCTCTCACACATAAAATTAGTCACAAGCTAGCTAGGATCGGCCAACTGTTTCAGTTACTCTCACCTTTTTTTTTTCCTAAACAGGACCACTGGAATTGATTCCAGGCTCCTGAAAAGCTAATTTTGTATTTCTTGATTTTTCAGAGAATCCAAAAAAAAGTAGGTAGTTAGTGCTTGTGTGCATTGTGTCATCCATGGTAACTGATGGATATTCAGCCATAGAAATATACCCCAGCGTGACAATTACTTGTGCTTATTTGAAGTGCAGGAGTTGTACGGTGTAATCAGGTGACGTGTGTCATGAGGCTCTAGAATCTGTAGTGAACTAAGATGACCTCTCTGACATCACACTTGAAGGGGATTTCAACACAGATAATTGACCTGAGCCTATATAAGAAGTGCACTGAATAGGTTATAGAGCATAAACTTTGGCACTTAAGACGTCATGAAAGGCAGAGTGTGACTGTACCTTGGGGCCATGATATTCGTGGTGAACATATTGAAGCTGAGGTGCTGTTGGTTCTGGAGGGGGGGCAGAGGAAGGATGTGGTTTTGTAGATGTAAAAGCAAACAAAACTCTCAGTTTGAATGGTCACAATTGAATCTGATATGTGTATCACTCTGATTTGAGTTCTACACATTATTAATCTGGGATGTGTCTTGCTGAGATGAAAGTGATCTGAAACCTGGAAAGTCATGACGATTATTTCAATCTAATTGGTCCAAGCGTCATAACAGTGGAACAAGCTGATCAATTTTTTTTTATACATCTAGTTGTTCACAAATGAACAAAGATTTTACCTTCTGCACGTTTTTCACAATCAAAATCCATGTTGTCGCTAAAATAGGCTGAAGTCGTGTTTGTTTTGGTTGGTTTGGGTGCTTTGCTTTTGGCTTCTGCACAAACTTCACCGCTGCTCTGTGATTGGTCCACCCAGCCTAGCATAATCCTAATTTCAAATCAATATATATGGCAAATATCTTTTTTTAAAATCTGGATTATGTCACATTATCTTTACATAACCATTCAGAAAGTTTGATTTCTTAAACTTGTCAGAGAACTTGTTGGTTATGGTGTCAATAATTGTGAATAATCGTAAAAAACGTTTCCTCTCACAAAAATTTGAACTAAAATTTGATACGGTGACATGCCAATCGAAAGCCAAACTATCCATGGGGTCCTATTATTCTGCCATCCCTGTAGACAAGTACGATCTAAAATGCAAGAGACTCTGGATCAGTTTGACAGTTCATATTTCAGTCTCCTCATAAATGTGAGTGAAAAGTGCACTCAGAGTGAACCGAATTTTGAGTAAAGAAAAATCACAATTGGATTTAAAATTAGACGTAATATTTTACACAAACCAGGGTTTAAAATCAGAAAAACACATCTTTAGATAGTGTAATTTTCTTCTGATAAGGCCCATCTGAGTCATCCTCCTGGTCTCTGGTGCATTGTGGCAAACCTCTGTCAAAGCCACTTCTCTTTTATATCACATTTCTCTCATTACTTTCTGTTTCCGTGTACTCTCCGCAAAGGTTAAGTCCCAGTTCAACGTAGATAGTGCTAACTAATTCATGATTGCAGTTAAACATAAATGAGTGAGCTTTTTTAAAGAAAATACCATGAATTATATACTACGTCAGTCTTGTGATGTGAAGTATTGGTATAAAGTGGTGTTGGGAGGAAGTAGTAGTCTGGGCTAAAGTTCACATTTTGTATTTGACTCATAGTCTTGAGTGGTTTTCAAAGGTGTGGCTAGATGACCTTGAAAGTGAAACAGTGTTTAGAATAAATAGTATTGGTATCTTACAAAAACAACATTGCTACCTCTGTTCCCTATAATTGCAAATGAAACATATATTTATATATTTCAAGTTTGAGGAAGTTGGAAATACCGTTAGTGATTGTGACACACACATGCTTTTGCTACCGTACGGCTCCAGTCAGATTGATGCTCATCGAGCAGTTATAGGGTCGAATTTGGAGCTGTCAAAGTCAAACCTGTTGCTGACGCTGGTAAAAATACCAGGATTGTGCAGAGCGGGTCAATACGTTTGTATTAATTTTAAGATAAAATTTTAGGATCAAAATGAAGAGACTGACAGCAGCAGTTACAGAGAGAGAGGGGTGACAGATTTTCAATAGAAAATGAATTAGAGCCGATGGAGACAGAAGTGCGCCCACACTCACTTGCTATTTGAAATGCAGCGACTAGCAGTTCAGCTATGGCCATTACAGTCTATCGCAGAAAAAGCTAAAACTAAGAACAACTTCAAATTTGCTTGAAAAAGAAAAAAAGAAAAAGAAAAATAACCAAATAACTGCACTTTCTGTAAGTTCAAAAGGTCACCAGCAGCAGTATCTGACATTTTTCGCCTGCTGGTGTTTTTCCAAAAGAGCCTTTATCATTTGCTGCTGGGTTTGACAGTGGAGCAGTGGTGTCAGGCTCTGCGTTAGCCTCTCGGTGACAGCCTGGAGATGGCCGCTCGTGCTGTCTCTTCGCCCAGGCAAACGTGTCAGTTCCACCTTAAAAACCTGTTAGCGCTGCAAGAGTTAGGGCTCCTGCTGCCAACCATTATCTGACCTGAGTGGAACTGACATAAGCCCCAGTATTTATGTGTATTATTGTTGCCAAATTTATACCCTAAGCTGTTGTTATACTAGGAAGGCAGATGTGTGGGTTTTAATAAGATGACCGCTCAGGAGCAACAAAAAATAATAAACATTTTTAAAAACCAAAATGTTGCCTACATAGCTGAATTAAAATTTGACACTTCTGACTTTCACTCATTTAATATTGAAAAGCTATAGCTAAATAACTTGTATAGAGTTATAATTTCTTATATCGCACACTTTAGTTGTGTCCTTGAGCAAGGCACTTCATCCACTTTGTGTTTCAGTGCAATTGTCATTAACATTTTTGTGCTTCATCTCTTGGGTGACGATATTAAAGGAGAATTAACGGGTTTTTTTTTACAATCTGAGCCTTATTTCGTTAATAAAACAAGTTGTTTTACTCACCCATAGCACTTTGGTGTCATATGGAGCACTTCCAGAGATGTTTTAGATTTGCGATCTCCGTAATGTGAGTTCTCGGGGCACATGTTTGCGGTCTCCAAATAACACAAACTTTAGCACTTTTCAAATCATAGAAGCTCAATGTCTTAGTCTACGCTTTCGTTTGAGTCAAAAGTGGCCTGTAATCTGAGATTTAGCCATAGTTTCGAGTAGATGAGGACGCCAGTGCGCATGTGCAGAGTCACAGTTTATTTCGCTCTCAGCTCCCGGGACCCAAACATGAAACGCAAAGCTGTATATTCAAGTCTCACACATTGAGAGTGTGACACACGCAATTCGACGTGTTCACACGCCACACATATCATTTCTCACGCTGAATCGCGATCCGCGTGAATGTTTACGCGGCATTTCCAAGAGAAGAAGAATTCTTAACTTGCTACGTTAATGCTACGTAAGAAGGAACTCTCGTCTCGGGACACGGGATAAGTTCGGGATATGTTCTTTTCTCCGGAGCTCCGGATTATTAAAGACCGTGACACGTGCATACATGGATACGAGTGACCGCGTTTTTATGGGTGAGTCAAATCAGATTATTTCTGCATCTATTTCGGCACTAAACCAGAACTAAACCAGGACTAAACCAGGACTAAACCAGGACTAGACCAGGACTAAACCAGGAATAAACCAAGACTAAACCAGGTCTAAACCAGGACTAAACCAGAACTAAACCAGGACTAGACCAGGACTAAACCAGGACTAAACCAGGACTAAACTAGGACTAAACCAGAACTAAACCAGAACTAAACCAGGACTAAACCGGGACTAAACCAGGACTAGACCAGGACTAAACCAGAACTAATCCAGGTCTAAACCAAGACGAAACCAGGACTAAACCAGGACTAAACCAGAACTAATCCAGGTCTAAACCAAGACTAAACCAGGACTAAACCAGGACTAAACCGGGACTAAACCAGGACTAAACCAGGAGTAGACCAGGACTAAACCAGGACTAAACCAGGACTAGACCAGAACTAGACCAGGACTAAACCAGGACTAAACCAGGACTAGACCAGGACTAAACCCGGACTAAACCAGGACTAAACCAGGACTAAACCAGAACTAAACCAGGACTAGACCAGGACTAAACCAGGACTAAACCAGAACTAAACCAGAACTAAACCAGGACTAAACCAGGACCTAGCCAGGACTAAACCAGGACTAAACCAGAACTAAACCAGGACTAAACCAAGACTAAACCAGGTCTAAACCGGGTCTAAACCAGGACTAAACCAGGTCTAAACCAGAACTAAACCAGGACTAAACCAAGACTAAACCAGGTCTAAACCGGGTCTAAACCAGGATTCAACTGGGACTAAACCAGGACTAAACCAGAACTAAACCAGGACTAAACCAAGACTAAACCAGGTCTAAACCGGGTCTAAACCAGGATTCAACTGGGACTAAACCAGGACTAAACCAGAACTAAACCAGGACTAAACCAAGACTAAACCAGGTCTAAACCAGGTCTAAACCAGGATTCAACTGGGACTAAACCAGGATTAAACCAAGACTAAACCAGGTCTAAACCAGGACTAAACCGGGACTAACCCGGCACTAAACCAGGACTAAACCAGGTCTAAACCAGGACTAAACCAGGTCTAAACCAGGACTAAGCCAAGACTAAACCAGATCTAAACCGGGTCTAAACCAGGACTAAACCGGGACTAAACCAGGACTAAACCAGGACTTAACCAAAACTAAACCAGGTCTAAACCAAGACTAAGCCAGGACTAAACCAGGTCTAAACCAGGACTAAGCCAAGACTAAACCAGATCTAAACCGGGTCTAAACCAGGACTAAACCAGGTCTAAACTAGGACTAAACCAGGTCTAAACCAGGACTAAGCCAAGACTAAACCAGATCTAAACCAGGTCTAAACCAGGACTAAACCGGGACTAAACCAAAACTAAACCAGGTCTAAACCAAGACTAAGCCAGGACTAAAACAGGTCTAAAACAGGTCTAAACCAGGACTAAACCAGGACTAAACCAAGACTAAACCAAGACTGTGTGTAATAACATATTATCCTGTGCATTATTGAATGATAATATGGACTTTTAGTTATAAAAGCATTTCCATATTAACAAAGTACCTTCTAATTCCTCAGAAATCTCACTCCTAGCAATCTTCAAAACATGAGAGCCCTGATATTATGGCTAAATCTCAGATTACAGGCCACTTTTGACTCAAACCAAAGTGTAGACTAAGACATTGAGCTTCTATGATTTGAAAAGTGCTAAAGTTTGTGTTATTTGGAGACCGCTCGGGGCATATATTATATACTCACGCTACGGCTATCGCTAATCTAAAACATCTCTGGAAGTGCTCCATATGACACCAAAGTGCTATGGGTGAGTAAAACAACTTGTTTTATTACCGAAATAAGGCTCAGATTGTAAAAAACGTTAATTCGCCTTTAATTAAACAAAGTAGCATTTCTTATCAGAATTCAGTGATATGTAACACATGGCCCATGCTATTGAAATCTGACCCACACATTCAACATATCTCTAAAAAGGATTACTTTATAAAACCAAAATTACCAAAATTTGAATCTAAGTTCAAATCAGTGTTGACCCCAGTCCCAGTAGATACACGGCTACTGTAAAAGCAGCTCAGGGTCAAGATCAGAGTCCCACTGTGAGCTGTCTGCATCTAATTATTATGTTTTTATTGTCCACAACCCAGGAAGTAGGGCTGATATGCTGTTAACATGCTATTGTGGGTAGCATTACTGTGTTAGTGGAACTCCGCTCTGGAGAAAAGCTGTTGGAAAACATAAAGCCACACTTAATGAGGATGCTAGGAATACGTTAGGAAAGTGATGATATGTTTGGACCACTCCAGCTTGAAATGAACTGCTTCTGTTTTTCACTTTTTTTTTCAAATGTATTACATCAACAAGATGCACTTTAAAGGTGCACTGTGTAACTTTTCCATTGGGGGTCTATCTTCTAGTTTCTATGGATATGTCATTGCTCTGCTTAGAATGTTACACAATATGATATTAAACAGATCTATCTTATATTTATTCAATTACAGATCATTTTATAGCTCCTAGAAAAGACAGTGAGCAAGGTTGCCTCTCCACGGATCTGACCTATAACTTGGATGCCACGAAAATAGAAAGGTTTAATGCTTCATATCTATATTTTGTCACACCCTTAGGAGCTACATTGCCAACCATCCCCTACAAATCCTGCATGTGGGTGTGATTTGGCTGCCTGGTATAGTCTGTGCCACATGAGGATAATGTATATACCCCCCTGCTGTGTGTTCTCATTTGACTTGCGCTCTCTCCCTGTTTATTTGGGGTTAAAAGCCGGGCGTCTCTGCAGGGTATACACCCGGGGTCATCTAAATCTGTCCGCATGTTCCTCACCAGCTTCCCCGACCCAATCTGGTGATCAGTCTCCGGCTTTGTGCGCCCGCTCCCTCAGATTAGAGTCGTCATGTTTTAAACCTTTCTCACGCCTCACAATATGCCTTTTGCGTCTCCTATATGCCAGCTGTACGTGTGTGTGACAGCCTCTCCGGGTTCACAGAAAGGACACCTCCTCGCTAGTTATGGAAGTGGGGGGCTTTAGCTCATTATCCGGCACGGTGCAGGCATTTTCTATTCATCTATTAATTTGCCCATCAGCTTGGTGTGTAGCTGTATCTCCTTCTCCAAAGCGTTTGAGAGGGGAAACAGCTGCTAATCCCTAATCCTCACTCTGCCTCTCCCCCTGCGGGATTTCGGCCCTTTAAAAAGCTGTGGATGGCTGGTTACAGTGCCTGGTTGGTTGGTTGAGTGGCAGGATCAAAATGGGAGGATGGACCACGCTCACCCCTGCAGTAAGTCTCAGGGGGGAGCTACATGTGCACAGAAACTATAGAAATGGGTGGACGGATACTCCTCGTGGATGATTGTGTTACAGTTGGAATATGAGCTAATGTGATTAGAACAGTATGCCTTAATGGTGGGCTTTGATAGGGATTAATTGCGATATAGATCTCACAACAGAGTGTTAAGAATAATTATGTCGTCAACACACGAAGATGTGTTGATGACATAATTATTGATACTTTGCAGCTGATGTCATCAACAACATCCCTGTGGCTAACTGTAGGCACTGCTCTGTCTGAGGCTTTGCTAGAGTTTAATCTGAGTTTTGTTTTAACACAATCTGACCAGAAAGAACTCATCATTTTCACCTTTTTGTGAATTAAAGGGATAGTGCGTGTTTTTTTTTGTTTTTTTTTTATGTTGATCTGTATGGGTTTCCTTCTAAAAGTTACGTGTGTTGACACCGGCTTACCTCTGACAGTCTCAGCTGATCCCGGTTCAGCTCGCTTTCTGGAGCCCACGTAAGTAGGTCCGGTAACTTCCCTGGAACATGAAATAAAGCTTGTTTTTCTTCTCAAAACAAAACATTTGTTAGAAAGGTGATATATTTGCGTCCAAAACAGTTTTCCACGAAACATCCAGCAGCGTATTTCGCATTTGCGTATTGTCTCTCTCCACTCGTATCACTACGCCCATGTTAACTCTATCAGCCTGTTCACCTTCAGCGGATGTCTACGCCAAAGTTTACAAGTGAACAGGCTGATAGAGTTAACATGGGCGTAGTGATACGAGTGGAGAGAGACAATAAGCGAATGCGAAATACGCTGCTGGATGTTTCGTTGACAACTGTTTTGGACTCAAATATATCACCTTTCTAACAAATGTTTTGTTTTGAGAAGAAAAACAAGCTTTATTTCATGTTCCAGGGAAGTTACCGGACCTACTTACGTGGGCTCCAGAAAGCGAGCCGAACCGGGATCAGCTGAGACTGTCAGAGGTAAACCGGTGTCAACACACGTAACCTTTAGAAGAAAACCCATACAGATTAATATAAAAAACACGCACTATCCCTTTAACACAGGTTCCTGAAAACGTGTTGTTTAAATCCATTTCCAAAACCTAGCATACCACAGTACTTGCAGTATAATTGGCCGAACATATGCAACAATGAATAGCCTGGGTTCACCTCCCGTGCACATGTGCCACTCAAGTTGACGCTCGGTGAAGCTCACATAACCCAACAGAACCATGAGTCACGAGCATCTCTCAAGCTCTGCAGATCGGAGCAGATTTCAAGTGCATTGAATATGTCTTATGTGACCCTAACGCAGTAGTTTTCATTATCTGTGCAGGCTGACAAGAAACATGTTTTATGTTTCTTCTTTTATGTAAAAAAAAAAGTGAAGGAATGACAGAACTTTGGGTTATTTTTAATAGTAACAGTAGTAATAGTAATAGTAGTAGTTGTCCTGCATATTGCAAAAGATTAGGTTTCCATATGTTGTGTTAGGTGCCTAAAGTGGGTCAGTGGGATTTCTTTTCTCATCGTTATATGTTGTATGTAGTAATCCCTTATTACTATAGTGTTTGTTTATTTTGTGTAGAATTACATGGCATTAGAGGACAGTATAAATAATGTTTCAATCTGGCTGCATGATGGTAAAGTTGTTCCAGGTGGTCTTGTCTCTAGGTAGGTTTCATCTGTATGCTCCAGTTACCCCTATCAGCCTAAAACATACAGGCTAATCCAACGGCTAGGTACTCCTGACCAAGATTCTGGTTTCAAAATATCTGGAGATGACTGCAGGTGCTCCCATTGACGTTGAAAAATTTGATACATTTCCCTATGGGCACAAAACGTCTACCTTAAGTCTACCTAAAGTTCAAAGACAGTCCTTTTTAGGTTTAAATCAACTGGATTTCAGAATTTAAAATGGCAAACCAAATGAGAGACTCCTGTGAGGCTCATTCAACTTTCTGATTGGATCTGTCAGTTATAATAACTCCAATGTTTTTGTAATTAAGAATAAATCAGAAAAAACTCTCTGATCCAGGAAACAGGTCAAACGTCTGAAATTTAAAATCAAAAATCTTACGTAATTTCTTCTATGGTGACACTCATATCACTCTTTTGTTTCAGATAATGTCACTGCCAAAGGAGTTGTGCTTTTTCATAATATTCTGAATCAAAAAAACAAGATGTAGACAAGAAAAGTGTGTCAGACTCTGGGCCTTACACGACCAGGCTGATGAAGAAAAGGGAGAGGGGGGTGGGGAGAGAAAGAGGGAGGGAGAGAAAGGGAGCTTGGGGGGTGGATTAGAAAGGCTCTAAGATTTCAGGGTAAAAGTCAGGTGGAGAACAGGCCTGTCAAAAGTAAAGTTGGAGATGATATGAATAGGCTCCTCCTGGTACTGCAAAAAATGTAAAATATTAAAAAAGCAATTAAAATGAAAGGTCCTATAGTACACAGAATGTACTTTTGTGACCTTTAAGCATATTAGAATGTTGTCAAAAACATACCTGGAGTTGTGTTTTGTTTCATTCACACATGTTTGATTCATTCTTTATTATTAGAAAATGTAATACCACATGACATCACAAGGTGGAACAGAGAGTTTTGTGTTTGAGAGAAGAAAGAAAAATGCAGGGTTTGTGTGGCAAAATATGTGTGGATATAAATGTAATTTAAAATGTAAACATAAAGTCTACAACTAAGTACTCTAGTACTCTACTTACTTGAGTGTCTGATCTTATTATGCTATTATTATTATTATATATATTATTATTCAATAGCATTATCGTTAGCATTGGCCGAAAAAAAGACTATTTTTATAAACATAGAGTTTACAAAAAGAAGTCTGTGTATTCACCTTATTTGCCCAAAACATGTTATTAGTGACACCCAACAACAACTCGCTGTATACTGCATTAACTTTAAGTATTTATTCATTGCTGCATGACTCTGCAAAAGCTACATATACTGTATAATTGGACAGGAAGTAGTGACACTAAAAATGAGCCAAAAGTGAACTAACAGTGAGCGAGCCATTAACCTTTATGCACTGAGCCAATTGAGTACAAAATGAATGAATTAAGTACAGGGAAGTAGGTGGGGATAGGGGATAGGTGAAAACAGAACATGTCTAATTCATTATAGAATACATACAGTACACTCAAACATGCATGAATCTATCAAAATACAATTTGAGCATATGAAAAAAAATGTCATGGTTGGACGATGGAAATCTGAACTAAAGACTGACCAATCACGTCAGAGTCCTCCTTATCATATCTGCAGGTTAGGAAAGATTAGCCTACTTTTTCTGTTCTGTTTTGCAACAATGAACTCTAATGTCTGAGCATGCACTTCCTATGGTATATTATAAACATGTTTCATTTTCCAAGTAGCATCAGTACAGATGCAGTTGAATCGTGCTGTCTGAAATTCAGATGAGATTAGGTTTAGGTCCGGATGTGTTCTGTGGAATAACTTATTTTAATTCTGCGTTTACAACTCTGCTGCTTTCCAACTAGGGATGTCTCATATAAAATTATGGGTTTCAGTTTTGAGATTGGAATTTCAATATTTTTGCCTTATTTTGACATCCCTATTTTAAACATAACCTACAATCTGGTTTTCAGATTCTACAATATGCTGATGCCATAGTTGCTAATTGGGGACAAGAGCCAGATTTCCCAAAAGATTACACTGTAGTTTGTCGTGAAACGGTAAAGGTCAACAGATGTCAAATCAGATCATTTCTATTAGTGACTAGAGCCAAGATCTCACTGTATTACAACAAAACCCGACATTTTAAAGGTCCTATGACATGGTACTTGTTGATGCTTTTATATGGCTCCTTAATGGTTCCCTAATACTGTAAATGAATCCTTCTTCAAAATCAACACTCAGTGCATGAGAAACAGAGATAAGATGAGAAAGAGTCATAAATATCTCTCTCAAACACTTTATTCTGGGCGTTGTTGCTTGAATGCAAATGAGGAGAAAAGAGATGGCCTATAGTAGAGGGTGGGGGCGTGTCCAAACTCTCCGCTCTCAGCTCTCCGCTCTCAGCTGAGCGCTCTCTGATCCATTACCGCGTTTTTGCGTGGAGAAGAGATTTGAAGCGTTCCATTGAAAAATAAACACATTTCCACAGAAAATAAAATCAAACCACTGCTGTTCAAAGGTCCAGAGGCTCAGATAAAGGACTTCCGAGCCTAGAAACACTCGGACGTGCCTCCGGGCAAATAAAAAAACGTATTTTGCATTGCCTAGCGCATTCGCAGTCCAAACTCTCTGGGCGTGATTTACAGAGACGCTGAGTACAGACAGACGGGGGTGGAACTGCATTTGCATTTCTTTTTTCGATCTGACGTCAATAAGGTGCCTTGTTCAAAATCACCATGGGAGGGGGGGGGCCTAAACAGGGTTGGGGAGCTCACATTAACGCTCAAAAACCTCAGAAAGTGAAAATTTCATGCCATGGGACCTTTAAAACAAAGCTCAGATTAAATTCTAACTTGAGTAACAGAGCTTCAGACAGAGCAGTGCCTCCAGTTAACACCACACCCCCAGAGAATGTTGATGACATTAGGTACCTCACCCCACACTAGTACTGCTGGTTTGTCGTGCTCTCCAGATGAGACTGTATTGCCTGTAGATGGTGAACACAAACAGATGCTTCCACATACAGAGAGTTCTATACAAAGCCCTACAGCAGACCTCCTTTCAATCTTCCACCTCAAGTGTATGTATATTCTATGTACACATATACACACCGTGTTACAGCTGTGTGCCATGTTAATACTCTCTTTCTATGTAATCTTTCCCCAGGCTACACATGCTGTTACTGCACACAATGGCAGCGTATGTCCTCCCCACTGATCACACAGGGACTTGAGTGTTTGGGCTGAAGAGAACTGCAGAGGTCAAAGGGCACCAGAGAACAGTAAGTGGTTCCATGTGCCTGTTTTATGTACTGCAGAGGAGGCTGCAAGATATAGGCTACAGTATGTGTCAAAGGGAATCTAAACCCCACACACTTGCACAACGGCACAGCAGCACCAGTTACCGTCAACACGCAAACCAATATTTCTCATAATATGGCATGAGAAATGTTTAATGGTTGTGTTTTACACAAACTAAGTTATGTAATAGCTTACTCATAAGCAGTGGTGGAAGAAGTAAACAAATGTGTTACTTAAGTAAAAGTACAGATACCGGAGCAATAAAATAATCAAGTAAAAGTATCACATGGAAAATATCCTTAAAGGAAAAGTAACGTTTTTTACAATCTGAGCCTTATTTCTGTAATAAAACAAGTTGTTTTACTCACCCATAGCACTTTGGTGTCATATGGAGCATTTCCGGAGATGTTTTAGATTAGCGTTAGGCTAACGCCATTAGCCTAGCGCGACTTATAGCCATAGCTCAGGGCATTCCCCGAGCATGTAATATGCCCCGTGCGGGCTCCAAATAACACAAACTTTAGCACTTTTCAAATCATAGAAGCTCGATGTCTTTAGTCTACGATTTCGTGTGGTCAAAAGTGGCCTGTAATCCGAGATTTAGCCATAGTTTCGAGTAGATGAGGACGCCAGTGCGCATGCGCGGACTGTACTCTCAGCTCCCGGGACCCAAACATGGAACGCAAAGCTGTAAACTATGGATAAATCTCAGATTACAGGCCACTTTTGATTCAAACGAAATCGTAGACTAAAGACATCAAGCTTCTATGATTTGAAAAGTGTTAAAGTTTGTGTTATTTGGAGCCCGCACGGGGCATATTACATGCTCGGGGAATGCCCCGAGCTATGGCTATAAGTCGCGCTAGGCTAGCGGCGTTAGCCTAACGCTAATCTAAAACATCTCCGGAAATCTTCCATATGACACCAAAGTGCTATGGGTGAGTAAAACAACTTGTTTTATTACCGAAATAAGGCTCAGATTGTAAAAAACGTTACTTTTCCTTTAAGTAAAAGTATTAATGTACCTGTTTACAAATGTATTTAAAGAGTAAAAAGTAAAAGTATTTTGTACAGATTTTGAGGTCTTATGAAGATTCAAATGTAGAGATTTTAATAAAGATTTGTGCTGAGTTTTGTTCAACAGAAACAAGTGAATTGATATTTATTTATAGCTGTTTTTATTTGTATATTTGTGTTTACTCAAACTATGAATGTGTTAAAATGAAATGAAAATCATCCTTTTCATCAAACTTTTACTTTTCAATCCTGAAAAAAAATGTAGTGGAGTAGAAAGTACAGATACCTGCTCTCAAATGCAGTGAAGAAAAAGTATCATCTTAAAAATCTACATCAATAAAATACAGATATCTAAAATGCATACTTAAGTACAGTACTTTACAACTTTTGCTGTTAAAGGTGCTGTACCAATCTTAAAATCATGAAAAACAGAACTAGCTCCTCACTTTCTTAACACTGTAATGCTGACAACAACTAGCATGCTAACAGTGCACCAGCCTTCGCGGACGATAAAAAACACTTTATAACCCAAGAGTGCTTATAACATATGTGTACTGGGGCAGATTTGAAGAAAATGAAGAAAATGTACACTCCCTAAGATTTTGCATCGTTAATAAATAGCTAGTTTTATGACAGCGACACATCAGGAACAGTAAGAGCACGGAAATTAAAAAGGTACAAAATATAATGGGCCCATTTGAAGATGAAGATGCAAGAGATGAAGAGGGTGCAGGGGCAGGGTGGTTTGCACACTCGCCACAGAGCTCACAGTTTCAGTGATGTGTGGAGTTTGCATTTTCTTCTCATGTCTGTGTGGGTGAGAACCCGAAGAGCGCGGTTCAGTCATGGTTTAGCACAATCTGAGCCCTGTTTTAAGACCGTTTTAGAGACTAGCACTGGTGGTACCTGGACATCCAAATATTCAAAAAGGTGGTAGCTATCTACTCTTTAACTTTTCCCACCATGTGTCATTTAGTTACAAACATGCATTATAAACTTCTGTTGATTATATTCTTGTTAGATCAATGTATATCTGTCTGGGTTAAAGGTCCAATATTACACAACACTAACTCTTGTGAGCTTTAAAGGAGAATTAACGTTTTTTACAATCTGAGCCTTATTTCGGTAATAAAACAAGTTGTTTTACTCACCCATAGCACTTTGGTGTCATATGGAGCACTTCCAGAGATGTTTATATCCGTAACGCGAGCGGTCTCCAAATAACACAAACTTTAGCACTTTTCAAATCATAGAAGCTCGATGTCTTAAGCCGTTTCCCAATTCAGCGAGTGCACGCTTCTGAGCGTCCTTGGAGGGGGATGTGCGTCATATCCGCCGCGACAGCTGCTGTTCCATTCGGTTTTTGTCCCCTGCACAGTTAAGATGCGCTCTGAACAGCGCAGTCGTTTCCATGGAAATCGGGGCGTGAACCAAGCGTGCAAACATGCACGCTTCGCACACTTAAAAGCCCCAGCATGCACAGCGCGGGAGGATATATGACTACAATGATGGACTCGCCAGCGACATCGCCATGTGACAGTTGCGAAGTCACTATAAAATATACGTACTGGTTCACCTCACCTACAACTATGCTACATAAACTCTTCATAAACTACGCTAAACATGTGTGACGGTAGCCGTAACGGCATAGATCACGGCACCTGTATTACCGTTCACATGCTTTTCCCCTTACACTTCTATATTTCCTTTGCTGTTGTAATGCTGGATATTCTACAGTGTCGCCATGTCCAGCGTTTACTCTGAGCTGCGCACTGTTCGCACATTCTCAGCGCACAAGAAAACTTATGCAGCGCACTGTAAATCAGGGATGAAAGAGCTTTTAGCAGATCTCCGCTTTTTATTCAGCCGCGGGGTCAATTTTTTATATCTGCAAAGTGCGAGCCGCACGAGGGGGGGGCATTTCGGATGTCACGCACAGGGACATTAAAAACACATGTCCCAAACACATTAAAAATTAGGGGGAACATTGGCCATGTCCCAATTCCAAGTATTACTAGTCACAATAGAATAATATTTTTGTCTTTAGGGAACAAGGAGCAGACCACCCGGCTCATTGAGCTGAGGCGGGACCTGTTCCATTTCGCAGACGCCCATGTGATCCCCGGACTGCACTCAGGGCTGAGCGAGTATGCACCATCACGACTGCAGACTGAGACCACACTCCGAACCGTGCGCTCGCTGAATTGGGAAACGGCTTTAGTCTACACTTTCGTTTGAGTCAAAAGTGGCCTGTAATCCGAGATTTATCCATAATTTACAGCTTTGCGTTTCATGTTTGGGTCCAGGGAGCTGAGAGTGAAATAAGCTGTGACTCCGCACATGCGCACTGGCCTCCTCATCTACTCGAAATTATGGATAAATCTCAGATTAGAGGCCACTTTTGACTCAAACAAAAGTGTAGACTAAAGCCGTTTCCCAATTCAGCGAGCGCACGGTTCGGAGTGTGGTCTCAGTCTGCAGTCGAGACAGTGCATACTCGAGACATAGAGCTTCTATGATTTGAAAAGTGCTAAACTTTGTGTTATTTGGAGACCGCAAACATGTGCCCCGAGAACTCACATTACAGATATCGCAAATCTAAAACATCTCTGGAAGTGCTCCATATGACACCAAAGTGCTATGGGTGAGTAAAACAAATTGTTTATTACCGAAATAAGGCTCAGATAGTAAAAAAACGTTAATTCTCCTTTAAGCCATGTTATAACGTTGTTCTCTCATCAAAAGCAGACCTGGAGCTGTGTTTGTTTAATTCACACGTTTGAGTAACACTTCATTATTAGTCTGTCTATACCTCCAAACCCCAAAATGCTCCATTCCACCTTGTGATGTCATGAAGCGGTAGTTTTCAAGTTAATTAATTAACATTAATTCCAGGGTTTAAATCAAAAATAATTCTAGTAAAAGTGTATGTTTTACTACATGGGATCACAAGGGACTATGAGTTAAACATGTGAATGAAACAAAACACAACTCCAGGCATGTTTTTAATGAAGAAACATTATAACACAGATCAGAAAATAGCCCTTATAGGCCCTTTAAGATAGCTTCTGAGGAGTTCCCTTTTACCAGACTTTCATAGAAGTAAATGTATGTAACTGTTTTCAAAGTCTTTAGGAATAAATACATTTATTCTATATGATAATAAAACATGCATATTATACCACAGGTCTTCCTCTTACAGTTACAGCACACTGACTGCAACACTTTTGTGCAACCGGCTGCACATCACCCACACCCAGAACGGGTAGAAATATTTTTTCCATTTCCACTTCCCCATTTGGTGAATTCAAGGCGCTTTCATGTGGTTATTTATTGGCCATATCAGAAAGTACTGTATACATCTCATAATGTAGCAACAGAATTTTCCATTGATTGCATTGTTTAATACTCCACTGGCTTGAATACAGGTTAAAGGAGCAGTATGTAACTTTTTACTGTGTGATATGATACTGTATGTCATTGTTCTGCCTGGAATGTTCCACAGTATGGCATTAAACAGCTCTACCTTACAGTTATTAAATTATTGGTGGTTTTATAGCTCAAAAATACCTAGAAAAATACAGTGGTACCTCACCTTACGAAATTAATTCGTTCCAGAAGTGGTTTCGTAACGTGAAAAATTCGTAAGTTGAGTAGCTATTTCAATGGAAAAAGCCTGATTCGTTCCAAGGCCCCGATCCAAGTTTTTTTTTTTTTATAGTGTAACATTTTTTATAGTGTAACATTGTGTTCTGCGTCCTGATTGGTTTCTCAGACTGGATTTAAACTTTTCTCACATTTGTCTCTCGTTTAAACACTCAAACTTTCATAGATTTTCAACAAAATTATTAATAGTGAAGTGTGGGGGGAATGGGGAGGGGGGAGAAGACTGCGCTCTGACACGTGTGATAGCGCAGCATGACCCGGCGCGGGGCTGCCAGCAGGTCTAGACCTGGACTAAACCAGGACTAAACCTGGACTAAACCTGGACTAGACCAGGACTAGACCAGGTGGATTAAAGCGCCGCGCGCGGGTCTATTTCCTGGTTTCGTTTCGAGTCACAGCTGAGGTGAGCAGCCAGGGGGACTGCACGCAGTCTGAGCGCATGAACGAGACCCGTGCTGGTCTAGACCAGGTCTAGAGCAGGTCTAGACCACTGCGGCTCTTGCATGCATTCGTGGGTCTCATTCATGCGCTCATGCGCTCAGACTGCGTGCAGTCCTCCTGGCTGCTCCCTTCAGCTGTGACTCGAAACGAAACCAGGAAATAGACCCGTGCGCGGCGCTTTAATCCACCTGGTCTAGTCCTGGTCTAGTCCAGGTTTAGTCCAGGTTTAGTCCTGGTTTAGTCCAGGTTTAGTCCTGGTTTAGTCCTGGTCTAGTCCTGGTTTAGTCCTGGTTTAGTCCTGGTTTAGTCCTGGTTTAGTCCAGGTTTAGTCCTGGTCCAGTCCTGGTTTAGTCCTGGTTTAGTCCTGGTCTAGTCCTGGTTTAGTCCTGGTTTAGTCCTGGTTTAGTCCAGGTTTAGTCCTGGTTTAGTCCTGGTCTAGTCCTGGTTTAGTCCTGGTTTAGTCCTGGTTTAGTCCTGGTTTAGTCCAGGTTTAGTCCTGGTCCAGTCCTGGTTTAGTCCAGTTCTAGACCTGCTGTCAGCCCCGCGCCGGGTCATGCTGCGCTATCACACACGTGTCAGAGCGCAGTTTTCTCCCCCCTCCCCCTTCCCCCCACACTTCACTATTAATAATTTTGTTGAAAATCTATGAAAGTTTGAGTGTTTAAACGAGAGACAAATGTGAGAAAAGTTTAAATCCAGTCTGAGAAAAGCGTATAATGTGTGTGGCTGAGCGCATTATTTGAATTTTTGAGATTTCGCGTTTCGTAACTTGAATTTAAAGCCCCAGTGTGTAGGATTTGTGGCGCATAGGTGGATGGTGCTATTGCACTTCCTGTTTTAGCTACGGCAGACCTCGAGGGTCACCCGGACGCGCCGTAGCGCGGACAGCTCGCGTACCCGCGCAAGAACCTCGCGCCACTACTGTATACATAAAACGCGGTCCCGTTCACTTTTTTTTTTTTTTTTTTTCTCATGAAAACACACATTCCCGATCATGTACCATGACAATCTACACATCAAATGAAACCTTACAGTCTCCTCTTTTTGACTATGCAATTCATTTCCCTGCACAACAAAAAAAAGCACAAAACGAGGTTAGCTTACCTTAGAATGCTTTGCACAGGTCAAACTCTGTATTTCACCATAAACTTGCTCTCAATTTGTCCGTAAGGATCCAGCGAATAAAATCCAGTAAAACAATTTAGTCCAAAACACGTGTTAGATCCATTACGACGTCTGATCCGGCAGCATGCTTGTGTTGTTTACCCAAAACCACGACATTTGGGCGGAGCCCAAATGTCCTTCTGCGGCTCTCGTATTCAAAATGGCTGCCTCTGCATGGGGAAGATCCCCCTTTTATGTGACTATATCTAAGTCCAAAAGAATACTTTGATTTCATGATGGAAGTGAAAAGGCTTGGAAAACAATGTATTTTTGAATGGGTATCTTCAATTTCAGTAATTAACGGCTAAAAATCTTACACACTGTCCCTTTAACGTGAAGGCGTTTCGTAACTTGAAATTTCCGTTTGTTGGGTCAATCGTAAGGTGAGGTACCACTGTACATATTCTGACTGTCAGCGGGGGTTGCCTCTCTACAGATCTGACCTGTAACTTGGTCTTGGTCATGGAGAAAAGCATTTGACGAACCTTCTACCAGAAAAGTTGCACAATGCACCTTTAAAATTACAACTACAACTTTCAATAGTCTATTTCAAGAGGACAGCCACATTTCTTAATTTACATCCCCACATATTTAAACTGTAGTAACTTATTGTCTTAAAAATGTGAAAAACAGAATTAGTTCATGGTTTAAATAGTTTACAGAGGCCCAGAGTCATTCCTAACTTACCTTTTGCATTCCAAGCATCCTAATTATTTATTGTTTTTGTTAATAAGCACTTTTCACACACACTTCCTAATTCTTAGACAATAAACACTATATTAAGATGCAGGCAGCACGCAGCAGACATATTTCCACCTCAAGAGCCACTTATACATTGTATCTGTATTGGGGTAAGACCATTTTTGCTCAAATACATGGACAAATTAGGTACACGTCCTTTATGTATTAAAGTATGATTTTATGCAACATTTTTCTTAGCCTTTCTTCTTTAAGCCTCTCAGCCCTCCTCTGCTTTTTCCACTGGCTGTCGCTGCCTGTGCTCACTTACAGTGTGTTTAAGCTTTTGTTTAATTTCAACTTCCTGTTTTATTCTTGACCTAATCCAAACTCTCCACAGCTGTGCACTGGGCCAGGGAGAGAGGAGAGAGACAAAGAGAGGGGGAAAGAGAGAGGAGAGGGAAAGAGAGAGGGAAAGAGAGAGGAGAGGGAAAGAGAGAGGGAGGAGAGAGAGGGAGGAGAGAGAAAGGGGAGGGTGGGGGGTGGGGGGAGGAGACACAGAGACAGAGAGAGGGGTGGGGAGGTAGTGGGGGTTGAGTTGCCAGGTCCTGTTAAGTACAATCCTCCTCTATACAGCTGACCAGCCAACAGATGGATAGGAAATGGGGTTACCAGCTTGGGCTTATCTTCTCTTTGTAGGCCAGACAGACCCCCTCACAGCTCTGGTTATAATACTTTGCCTAAATCTGCACATTTGGTGTCTTTTTTCATCCATGCATGAAAAGGGTAAATCAGGCGAAATGGAGGCGCTGTCAGGGCCACTGTAAATGAAGCTCAGAGAAAGTGAGATGGCAAACCACGTATGTTCTTTGTGCTGAAACAAATGTTAAAGTCTAGACTGTGCATGGCAATTTTTGGCAAACCCAGAGCAAAATATTTCAGAATGTTATTTTTGTAATTAAAAAGACAAAATATTGTTAATCTATTTATTTGCAACTGACTGGCGTATATCCACTACTTTGGACCTGAGAGGCAAACTGAACAGTCAGGCTCTTACTCATGTCTCCATCTCATGTTTGCAGCTCACTATTAAGTCCATGTCACATGTGACCACCTCATTGCTGCAGGGGGGCAAGAGCTGTTCCGTTCCATTCTTCCACAAAACAGTTTGAAATAAATAACCAAACACAGGAACTGTCATCTGCTTGTGCTTCATTCAATGTGCCCTTTAGTGGAGTTCACTCTATGTCCTACTGCTAACCTGACACTTTACATAGAGCATTTGTTATGCAAATATGTGTTGCAATATACTAACCAAATGATGTGTTTATCGTACACTTAAAACTTACAGAATTGCAGGGGAAATATGCTTCATTGACCCCATAGGAACTTTGGCCCATTCTTCAAGGGACACAGCACATGGTGAATGCTTCTCCAGGTGTTTCTTTAGTCAGGACTCTGAGGTAGCAGACAGTTAGTGCATGTTGAGAGTGATGAGTGACACCAGAGCACCTGAAGACACAGAAAGGCCTACAGTCTGGGACTCAAACCTGAGACCTCATAGTGGGGGGGTGAGTGAATGACTCCCCAGTTGCAAAGCAATCTGTTGTACTTCTTACTCTGAGCTTCATCTCACATTGCCAAGGGCATTAAAAGCAAAACAGCACCAAGGCAGTGCTGAGTACATACAAATGAAGTACTCTATTGATCAGATTAATATTTCACAAGTTTGGCTGCCTGTACAACTCCACTAAAACTTGTCTTCAGTCTGGCCTGCTGCCTGCATACAACATCCCTTCTTTCTCTCTCTCTACTGGGCACATTCATAATTTATATCTTCCAGCCTCTCTCTCTCCTCCTCTCCGCTTCTTCCTCCAGATGAGCCAATCAGAGGCAGCCCCTCACGACTGCTGCCTACTGAATTCATGGTCGCTCTGGTTTGGGCTTTGATGTCTCTATCAACCCCACCGAGCCCCCAGTCTTCTAATAGAGCAGAAGGGGATTATGAGACTGCCATGGCTATAAAAATATATGTTAAATTTATACTTTGTTTTATTATCAAAAGACTTTGGGCTATATAAGAAAAGCAGAAGCAAAACTTGAGTCTTTGCCACTTCTTCTGCCAACTATCAGAATGACATGGAGCTTAATCCTGTTAGTCTTTGGATTTGGGAGGATGTCAAGAGGAGCACACCCAAGGCCTCAGACTTGCATCGTTCCTTGTCTCCTTTCCTTGCTTCCTTGGCTTCCTCTATTCTGGTGTTCTGATCAAGTGTCAAGCATCTGCATTATACTTCAAACAGTGATGTTGGTTTGGTTTGGTAGTGTGCGTGTAGCCAGGTGGAGTTGTGGTAGGATTAGCAAATTGGACAAATTTTGAAATGCAAGGGTTGTATTTATCTTAGTAAAGTTTGATTTAAGTCTTTTAAAGGATAATTTTAAAATGTATTCTTATAATAGTCCAGCAATATTTCAAAATATAGCTTTTTCATTTGGATCAAGTGCAAAGCTTAAAATGTCTTCAAAAATCAGGCAGCTTACAACATTTGAATTCATATTTTGGTGTTGAAGTTAAAATTAAGACGCATGAGAAGATGGGGAACAACCTTGGTATAAATAAAATATATATAGTTCAGTCAAATGCAAAAAGGGGTAAGAAATAGGTCATCTTGATTCTGGCTATTAAACAGTCCAGACTTTGTAGCCAGTGCCCAGATCATAAGGTATTTTCCCCTCCTTCTCTGTAGTGTGAATTATTAAAACTGTGCACTCTTCAAGGTCTTATATTATGCAAAATTGGCTCTTGAGATTTGAGCCATGTTAGACTGTTGTTACCTCTTCAAAAACATACTTCTAATAACACTGGTCTACAAGAAAAATGCTTCCGAAACAAAAATAGTGACATTTTTCTTGGTTTAGGTCACTAATAAAGAAAAAGTAAGCCAGAAGTGCTGATTGGCTGTAGTTTCCAAGATATAGTATTGGGTCAAAATAGGAAATTTATGCAAAATAAGGCAAAAACGGATTTATACCAGTTCTATCTGAAAGCCTGTCTGCACATTCCAATACATGTATTTTATAATGTGTAGAGTTTTAACATATCTCAATATATATCAGGGGTGTCAAACTCATTTTGGTCCGGGGGCCGTATCCAGCCTACTTTGATCCCAAAGGGGCCGGATCAGAAAACTCTTCTGTCTTCTCAATTCTCCGTTCAAGTTATTCTATTGTTTGAAATGCCGTGTCTCGTTTTGGTGTTTAAGATTATATTCCTTGAGCATCGCCACTTGTTGCAAACACACCAAGCGTACAGGTTTCCCATTCACCTCCGTGAACAAATAGGAATTAGTAAATTTTTCTTGGAAAATCCTGGACTCGGCATCCACTTTTCTCATTTTTGACATTTTGCTGATGAGGGTGTCACGATCAACAGTCAAAACGATGGTGCTTTAAGAGCGTTTGGAAAGAGGCGAGTCTTCATTTGTGCTGCTCTGGGGGGAGGGGCCACGTACAGAGGCGCTGGAGACACTGCTATGCTAAACTGGGCAAAAAAGAGGCACAGAAAATTGCCAATATTTTAATAGAAAAATCAGCCGAGGGCCAGATTAAAGGTCTTGGAGGGCCAGATCTGGCCCCTGGGCCGCATGTTTGACACCCTTGATATATATATTATATCATTAAATATCTTGAATACATTAGCTCACCAGCAGTTATCAATTGCTTTTCAGTTCATCTTATCAATATAAATGAGATTTAGCCACTTTTATCTCGGAAGCAGATCGAGTCCAAAAATTTGTAGACCTGTGTTGTTTTGTTTCATTCACACTTTTGAGTAACCCTTAGTCTGCATACATCTCCAAAGCTCAAAATGCTGTTCCAATTTGTGATGTCATGTAGTGACAGTTTGCGTTAACTAGTTTTTACCTTTTACCTCAGTAAAGATGAGCAATTCCAAGTCTCCAAATGATTCTAGTGAAAGTTGGAACAAAGTGTTCTGAGAGAAGAACTCTAAATATGCATGTTTTTGATGGGGAAACAACATAAAAGATGATAAAATAAGTCATATGGTCCCTTTAAAATGACAGTAATGCCGTCATGTTCTGGACAGAGTACATGTAGTGGTCTGATATGATGGCAACAGCAGATTTTAAGTTTGTTAGTTTTCCTCCAGTGTGAGGCGTGAGGATTACATAAGACATGAGTCAAAGCACTGGGGAACCCCACGCACAAGACACATCCGAGCTGCTGTTTAAGAAAAGACAACTTTGCATACATTTATTAGGATGGACGCCAATTCCAGTACATGCAAATCACCAGTCCTTTAAATGTAGTGTTGACATTATTGCAAACACTTGTCTCCCTGCTGTTTTGTGTATTATATTTTTATTATTTTATGATAAAAAAACATTGACAATTACATGGGTAGCCTGCATAATTTAAACACAGTGGGGATAGGAATGGCAATGCTTTAGACATCATCACAGCCTCTTCATAACCCCGCCCACCCCCAACCCACTGCCCGCATGCAGTTTGCACTGCACAAAGGCCAAAAGTCACGTGAGACAGCCTGCAAAGAGCACAAGAAGCATTCACAGTAAAGGAGGAGGATGGAGGGCGGAGAGTAAAAGAGGAGGAGAGAGGGAGGGAGGAGAGAGGAGTGAAACAAAGTGACTTGCAGCACTGGCCTTGGTTTAGACAGGAGAAGGAGCAGCATAGTCCTAGTACATCATTACAACTTCTCCCAGACTTCAACTCCCGTCTCCTGATTGTGGTAATCTTTCCATTGTCTTTGACACAAAAGTTTGTTTATATATGCATGTATATATGTATATACATATGTGTATGTATATATATATAAACACATTTAAGCTACAGCACCTTTTCCATGGGGCAACAGTGTCAATACCTCGCACATGGTACATGGCCGTGCCAAAGAAAAAAAGGAAAATAAAAAATATATTGGTCGAGATATTTCTCTTTTTTCCCTAAAGTTGGCATTTGACATGATGATATTCTATTGCCGTCTGGGGGAGGGAAGAGTTTATATTCAAGTTTTCTCCTTTTTTCGGTGGATCATTTCTTCTTCCTGTTGTGTAAAAGAATTCACACTTTGGTAATCTGTGTGTGGTGCTCTTCATCAAAAGGTTCATTTTCCGGATCAGAGTCAGTGGTGTCAGAGTATCTGTAATGATCTGGCTCATTGTCGCTAACATCCGGGGTGACTGATGTCGAAGTGCTCGCCTCCGAATTCGTGGGCTCCTCCACAGTTTTTGTAAAGTACAACTTCACCTGAAAGTCAAAGATGGACAAGAATGAGCTGAAGCGTTCACACTTATCGGACAGTATTTAGACAACAGTCACAGAATCGGGCAGAACATCAGCGTACTCAAACCCAGAGTGCAGTATATGGCGAACACGAACACACACAGACACAGGACTTGTCTCCAGAAAACAAACATCACTGGCTCTGCTTTATATGAATCATAACACTAAAAATGTATGTGCCAGTGAACAGTTCATAGCATCATTAGGGGTAGCTTTGATACATTTTTCTTTACTTCTTTGTATTCAGGAAACATAAAAGTCCAGTTAGATGTCTTTGTTTACGAGTATGTATGAAAATAGTGGCATGGTCCACATTTTCAGAAGCTGACTTTAATGTTGTGACGTGAAAACAGTGCATACCTTGAAGTTTGGAGAGAAGTAGCGGTTAGCTTTATCCTTGTTTGCCTTGTCCAGGTCATTCTTGGTTAGCGTCAGGATGAGGTAGTCCCGGTCCCTGTCGCGCTCCTTCTCCCTCTCTTTGTCCCTGTCCTTGTCTTTGTCCCTGTCCCAGACGCGCTCCTTGTCTCCATCTCTGGTGCTGTCTCTGCGCTCGGCGTTGCTCGTTGGGCCCGGTGGAGGCTGTTGCTGCTGACAGTCCATGTCGCTCACCACCGTCCCGTTCTCTTCGCGCTTCTTCTCCTCATCTGGACCCGGGATGAAGAATGTGTTCACCCAGAAGTGGAACATTTTGTCCTGGAGGAAAACAGGAGGGGGTCAAGTTGGGTTACAAAAGAGCTAAATAAATAAATAAATAAATAAGACAACAAATACGAATGGCTAGCTTATGTACTACTGGAAATGTGTGACAACTGTACAAGGAACCAGTCAAACTCAGGGCACTATAGAGGGATTAACTGTGTTAGTGGGCTGCAAACATCGCTAGCTAAGACTGCAACTTCATGTTAACTACACAGACAGTGGTGCTTTCTGCACTCAGGCTGCACGCATCCCCTGTGCTGATAAATAATCAGTCTATAGGTTGCAGTCATGTTCGAGAAAATTATAAAAGGTCTAAATTTCAGATGTAGGGCAGGGGTCTGTACAAGTCCTGGAAGATTGTTAAATAAATAATCAAACTTATTCACAAGAAGAATTTGTTGAGGATTTGCCATTTTGATGGCTTGTGGCTTAAGTGCCAAAAAATGACTATAAACAGACAATGCTATTAAAATGCCTTATAGAGATTAGTAGCAAAAAAGGTGTTTTTAGTGTTTAGTTCCACAGTTAGACAAAAAGCCTGTCCTGGGGGAATGAATACTAACAGCACCACTTCCAGAATAAATGTACTGACAGGGAAAACACTGAACTTGTGCCAGTTTGTGTTTCATGTGTATATGCAAGTAATGAAAGATGTGAACCATAAACCAAAACCAGACAAATCTAATCTGATGTTAAACAGCAAATTCTACCATAGACCTGTCCTCCAGCTCAAACTGAAAATGTATTTATTTCAGAGTGTTGTGATGTAAAGTGGACACAACATGGCCATATCAGCTTGTCAAAGCCTGATCTCGTCAGATCTCAGAGGGCCTGGTTAAGACTTGGATGGGAGACACTGGGAACTCCAGGAGCCACAGTGGGGCACCAGTAGCAAAAACTGTTGTGTCCTTAGGCAAGACACTTCACCCACATTACCTAGTATAAAAGTGGAGTGTGTGTGAGTGTTGGTGGTGGTCGGAGGGGCTAATGGCCCAGATTGGCAGCCTCACTTCTGCCAGCCTGCCCCAGGGCAGCTGTGGCTACAATAGTAGCGTGCCACCACTGAGTGTGGAGTCTGAACAGTAAAGCACCTTGGTTGTCTTGAAAGCCGCTGTATAAATGCAGTGATTAATAAATAAATTATGAATATTTGCCTTTGATATTCCAGTTATCATTAATTAAGCCATTACCAAAGACTGTATATCAGGGATGAAAGTGGCCAATCATGAAAAAAGCATTAAGTCCCCCCCCCGGAAAATTTTAAATTTCTGAAATTTGGATTTCTATGTTAGCAATAAAGTAAAAATGTACATAAAAGTAAAAAAAAAACCACATTTTATTAACAGGTACTAGTAGTATATATTGGATTTGTTTTTGCTTTGCACTTCGTCTAATCAGAGCGCACTGAGGAGGAGCTGATGCTAAAAGGCGCAGGTGAAAAAGCGAGGAGCGACGCGTTAAGTGAGGCACGGGCAGGTAGGATGAGGTATATAGGATGTTTTATAAAGTTTAACCTGTGTACACGCAATGGTACAGGCTGTTGAGAAAGAGCTGCGCTCACTCGCTCGGTCCGCGGCTCCAGACACGGGCTCGCGCCCGTGTTTAATACAAAGTTTAATACAAGATACATGTACTTTTGTTCTGAATACGGGACGATTCTGTTTTTCAAGGGACGGTTGGCGACCCTAAATACAACTATAAATATATATACACCCAAAATCTTTCTCAACGAATTTGCACAGATGTTAAAAAAACAAAAAAAAAAAAAATACCCCGCAGCTGGAAAAAAAAGCGGAGATCCGCTAAAAAACGGAACTCATTCATTCCTGGTATATATAAATGGACATAACTAACCCACCAGATGCAGCATTCCAAAGAGGAAGTGTTCATGGGGGCACTTAAGGCGATAGATTAATTCCGACTCCGAATACGGAACTCTGCTCCAAATTTGCCCCTGTAACAGCTAGCATCGTGAGCTTCATTTGACTGGAGCTGAACACTATGGGTGACATCACACTCCCTTAGTCCACTTCTTTATATATTATATGGTCATTCCATCTCTAACTATAAACTATCCCATCTCCAGACAGTAGTAGTTAGACCGCACTCACCTTCTTCATCATCTTATTCTGTTTATGGAAGAACTCCACTTTGATGTCTCCACAGACGGGCAGTGGCTGAGGGAACTCAAAGTACATGTGCTTGTCTTCGCGTCGCGTGTGAGCAGGGTTTGACGTGTGGATCTTCACCTTCAGCTGGTACACCACAAACTGAGGGTCTGTGCATGCGCAGGGGAGGAAGCAAAGGGGCATTATTATGGTTACACCCACCTACCTCCACTTTAAATGGAGAGGCAAAAGGTCAACAACATAGGATTAATATTAGGAGCAGAAAGAAGAAAAAAAGTTAAAAGAGCACAAAATGACCCAGAACCAGAGACATTGGACCCTATTCTTTTGTTTGTAAACTGAAGGAGGAGGGTGTAGGGGTGTAGCTAGTACCTGCGCCGCCTCCTGACCTGCTGGATCTCTGGGGCCACACACACACACACAAAAAAAGCAAATACGTGAAATATTTAAAATGGAGGAAAAGGCTCTTTATTTACCCCAGTGCCAATTCCCTTTCTTGAAGCCCTGAGGGGTCGGCTCGCTCCTGTTTTTTACGGTACTGTCCCCTTTGAGAAAGAGAAGGAGGTTATCACAATGGCCGAGCGGGAGGGGGAAAGGGGGGCCTGGTGACAGGGGGCTGGACAGTACAGCGAACACACATACGCACACACACAATGTATGCTGTACATTCATAAAAGGGGAAGGAAGAGAAGGCAGAAGTTGACGATGCTAATCTTTGACTTTTTAACCAGACTGAATTGTGCTGTTAAAATTTTAGCCATTATAGTGTGTATACTGTGTGGAAAAAGTCAAACTTGGAATAGGGCCTTGTTTTTAGTGAGAGGTGAAGGAGAGAGATTGATATAGTAAAAAGCTGCTGAGTACAGTGGAGTGTTACAGACTGAAGAAGCCACAAGAATAAAGAGAGGAACAGGCACTTTTTTGTGACAGTTCAGAGACAGGAGAGCACAGCAGCCAGGGCCAAGGAAAGCTGCTTCACTGCAAGCTAACAAATGAAACATCCACCTGCTAAGCCAAGATTTACATAGAGCGCTCATTTGAAAGCTGCTGGTGGATGTGATGACTCATTTGGTGCGTTTCATGAGAATACAGAGCACAGGTGGAGGAATTTAATGCACTTTGTTATTGATAGAAAACGGCAAGTCTCGCCTCCCAATGTCACGTCAGTCTGCCCCAGGGCAGCTGTGACTACAATAGTAGCTCACCACCACCAAGTGTGGCATGAATGAACAATGCTTTGTAAAGAGTCTTTGAGTGTGCAGAAAAGCGCTATATAAAACTGATCCATTATTATTATTTATTTATTTTTATTTTAGTTTTACTGCATTATACTTCTGAGCTAGCTTTTAGCCTTGTGCTACAGTATTTTGGGTTCAATATTCATGCAACTCATCAATTTCCTATTTTATTTTGTTATTCTCTGCAACAGGAACTAGATCTTCTTATCTCAGGCACATTGGGCCTGGGATAAAAGTGTACAGCCAGTTACAACCGTTCACCCAGACTAGAGGTTTGAAAAATATTGAGTTGTGAATGCAAAATATGAAAAACAAGTATATTCTAATTGAAAAAGCGCAGATTGTTAAAATTGGATTTTAAAAAACTGATTATAAAGTGCTAATTCTGCTCTTCTGTGGATTATTGTATAGTCATTTCACATTTGACTGATACTTAAAAACTAATATTTTTGAAGACCAGTTTAAAAAAAATCTGTAGGATTGACAGTCTAAATATTACAGTCTAATACTAACTAAATATAAATATTAAATATAAATATTGTGAAACTCAAAAACAAGTATTCATATTTATTTTGGTCAATATCATCCTCCCCCAACCCAGACAGTCAAATTTACAGATGTGAATCAATGCACACAAGCACTAAAACCACTTTCTTTATCCCTGCAAATCCAACCTATCGACTGAATTAGCAACAGGAGACATAACTACTGCACAGGGTGGTTCTTAAAGGGCCCATATTACACTATTTTCTGATCCATGTTGTTCAGAAGAGCTCAGAAGAGTCCATTTTCTGTAATATAGGAAGGACCCCTTTATATCAGACAAATTATCAACAAAAGACAACTAATACACAGGGTGATTTTATGGACTATGCCAAGGTAAAAGTACTGAAAAGTTGTGAGCTGTAGTGTACCTGAGTACTTCTGCATGTGTGTATGTGTATGTTTGTGTACATGAGTAGAGGATTAGGACTCACTGCAGGTGCCCCCGCTGAACATGGGGAGAGTCTCAAACACCATTTTGTGGAAGAGCAGGGCCACCGGTTTGTACTCCAGCTGGTTCTTCAGTAGGTAGTTGTAGTAGTGAACGTAGCGCCGCTGGCTGGGGATTGTGACTCCCTGAAACACACACAAATCAGTTAGAGAAGCGAAGTTCTACCAGCTGTGTGAGGCTGGATTTCTGATTTAAACATTGCAATTTATCTTTTTGAGGGTTCAAAAATTAGTGTCAAAATTATTCTTCTATTCTGTGATCAGTTCATCTAATTTTCCTGTTATAAAATTATTCCCCAGTGCCATTGATAATATTCATTCACTAATTAGAATCATCACAAAAGCTCCAATACCCAGATACAAATCCATACTAGCTCTAGTGTTTGAACCAGATACTGATTTGAGCAGGATAGAGGAAAAAAATATCATCCAAATTTGAGACATTTTCCAGTAATTCAGAATGAGTGATGCAGAACTTGTATAAGGCCAGTATAAAGTATAAAAAGATTGGTATTGAAATCTGTATCTCATCTCAATATTGAGTTTTAAATCTTAGACTCATGACTACATAATCCTCATCCTGATGTGCTCAATTTTAATCTTGTGGCCTCCACCCACAAGAACAGCACACCCAACAACTCTGTTAAATAATAATATACTGTATCTTGTATTGTAAATGTGTTTCAATTTTACTTTTCCCCCCTAGAAGTTTGAGCTCTGATTAGCCCTAGTTAAAGTTTAGTTGTTTCAGACCTGGATAATTCTTGGTTCAGCCCAAGATGAATTCTGGTTTGCTTTTGCTGTAGAACTAGTATAAACATGGTTTAGTCCTGGCTACTTGGTCCCTTTTACCAAAACTGCAAATATCATGTTTTAAGGCTGTAAACGCCTTAAAACACTGGAGTTAACATTTTCTCACATTTCTCTCTCGTTTAAACACTCAAACTTTTGTAGATTTTCAACAAAATGTATTAATAGTGAAGCGTGGGGGCTCCGCTGGGAGCCCCGCCGGACGCGCGAGGAGTGCGGAGACATGCGTCACTGGATCCGCCGGACGCGCGAGGAGCACTGCCACGTCCTGGGACGCGACGCGCACCAACCCCTTGGAGAAGTGCGCGACACGTGCACCCCTCATCGTGGTCAAATCCGTGACAGAGCAGCGTGACCGGCGCGACGCCGCGCGTACACCGGCGCTGCGAGTACGAGATCAAACCGCGCCGCCCGGACCACGTCCTCTCAGTCCGAGCCACAAACCAAACACGCACAAATGAACGCAAGAGCCGCACGAAACCAGCAAAGAGCCGCACGGAGTGATTTAATCCTGGTTTAGACCTGGTCTAGTCCCGGTTTAGTCCAGGTCTAGACCTAGTCCAGTCCTGGTTTAGTCCAGGACCAGTCCAGGTTTAGACCTGGTTTAGTTCTGGTCTAGTCCTGGTCTAGTCCTGGTCTAGTCCTGGTCTAGTCATGGTCTAGTCCCGGGCTGGTCTTAAGTCTAGTTCCAGTCTGGTCCCGGTCCCCCCGCGTCTACAGTCTCTTAGCCAATCAGGTCGCAGAACACAATGTCACACTACAAAAAATAAATAAAGTTGCACTATAAAAAAAAATAAAATAAAAAAATCCACGAAACAGCGAGGCCGCGAACAGTGAACCGCGATAGAGCGAGGGACCACTGTACTATACATTTTACTCTCCCCATTCAACATAAATAACTAGAGCTGCAAGATTAATCAAAACTGAACATTAAATTGAGGTAATTGGCAAATCGCAATTTCCACATTATGTTTTAAAAAAAGGCTCTATACAAACATTCTGAAATGTGTTTCTTGTAAAAGTTTCAGATCACGTTTCAGTCTTTTTGTTAATTCTACTGGAGGCGTTTAAATGTGAACTTTTACGTGAACTATTAAAACACAAATTGTAAACTGAATAGCAATACTTGCCAGAAGAAGCACAACTAGATATATGCTCCCTCCCACTCTCCCCTTTAGTCCTCTTTGTGTACGAATTGCGCTTGTCATGTGTGAGCTACTGTGTCCAAATAATTTCCCTTGTGGATCAATAAAGTTTGTCCAAGTCTAGCAATATCCAGCCCAATACCGGTGCCCACCTTTTTGTCCCTTGTCCTGACTTCCCCGTAGAAGTCGAGAGCTTCCTGGGCCTCAAGGAACTTGCCGCGGTGGAGAAGGTAGGCGCAGATCATGACCCCCGTCCGACCTTTGCCCGCCTTACAGTGGATGGCGGCCACGTGATTGTCGTCCTCACTGAGCCACTGGTCCAGATCTTCACAGAACGGCTTGATTAGCTCCAACTGGGGCGGGTTGTGGTCTTCAAACGGGTACTGTGCAACTGTGGAAGAGGAGAGGGGTGTGGGAGGGGCAGAGAGAGCGGTGGATTAGAAGAAATTAGAAATCGTCATAGACTGTTCAAGCATCTAGGTCTGTAGTTGAATAAAGTGTCCTGCAGATAGATTAGTTGACTATAAAGGGGGTGTGGCAAAAACACTCAAAACTATTATAACTCTGCAAAAACAATGTATTTATATCAAGACAGATTTAAAGGGATAGTGCATTTTTTTAATGTTAATCTGTATGGGTTTCCTTCTAAAAGTTACGTGTGTTGACACCGGCTTATCTGTTAACCTTTAGCGGAAGTGTACGGCAGATGCGGTCCGCCGTAAGGGGAAGTTTACAAGTGAACAGGTTAATACAGCTAATATGCGCGCAGTGATACGAATCGAGAGACACAATACGCGACCGCAAACTACGCTGCTGGATGTTTCGTGTTTGGGATATATCACCTTTCAGACAAATGTTTTGTTTTGAGAAGAAAAACAAGCTTTATTTCATGTTCCAGGGAAGTTACCGGACCTACTTACCTGGGCTCCAGAAAGCGAGCCGAACCGGGATCAGCTGAGACTGTCAGAGGTAAGCCGGTGTCAACACACGTAACTTTTAGAAGGAAACCCATACAGATCAACATAAAAAACACACACACTATCCCTTTAACTTGTTAATCATGAGCTGAATCTGATTTTTTACACATTTATCCCCAAAACTCCCCAATCTTCAACCACTCACCAACTTTTTTTTTGTGTCTGCCATATAAATTCTTATAAATAAACCAATTTGTCAACTAATACAAATTTTGGTAGAGTTAAGACCCCATTGACCAATTAATAGACTAATGGGTTAAAGCCTTACAGAAATATAAGTAACTACACTGTGTGCATAATTATTAGGCAAGTTGAATTTATGAGGATTAATTTGATAATTGAACAACTACAGTGCTCTGGGTCAATCCAAGAAGTTAATAAACCTCAAACCTCAATATTTAAGAAAGTGGGGTGTTGGCTTTCTTACTAAAAAATCAAAGTGCACAATTATTGGGCAACTAAATAAAAAAATGTACATTTTCCATTCTCACTTTTTACTTTCATTTTTCAGAATAGTAAACAACTCAATGTAGAAATAAACGTTCCTGACATTTAAAAATAAAATAAAATCAGTGACCAATATAGCCACCTTCTTCTCAGTAATGGTCATAAGCCTTCCATTCATGGAGTCTGTTGACAATCAACTTTTTTGTGCAGTAGCAACCACAGTCACCCAGACGCTGTTTAGAAAGGTGTACCGTTTTCCTTCACCGTAAATCTCCTATTTAAGAAGGGCCCACAAGTTCTCAACAGGGTTTAGATCAGGTGAGGCAGGGGGCCAAGTCATTATGTTTTCATCTTTAAGGTCTTTACTTGCTAGTCACGCAGTGGAGTACTCGTACTGCATGCGATGGAGCACCGTCTTGGATCAAAATCATGGTCCTCTTGAAAGATGAACTTTTTTCTGTACCACTATTTGAAGTGTCTTCTAAAAACTGGCAATGGGTTTTGGAATTCATTTTGAGTCCATCTTCAATCCGAAAAGGTCCAACAAGCTCATCTTTAATAATACCAACCCATTTCAGTACCCCACCTCCACCTTGCTGATATCTGAGTCGAAGTGGAGCTCTGTGCCCATTACTGATCCAGCCATGGGCCCATCCATTTGGTCCGTCAAGAGTCACTCTCATCTCATCAGTTGTCGGGTTTCAGCCTTCCTTACCTCGGCCATGTCTCTGAGCACTGAACACCTTGTACTTCTGGGCATGGTTGCAGTTCTAGAATATGACAGTGCTGGAGGATAATGGATTCCTGGTAGAGATTTGATTCTTCTCAAATCTCTTGTAGTTAATTTGCCTCTTTTTTCCGTTACACGTTTCTTGAGACACTGTTGACCATTTGCTACGAAACGTTTAATGGTTCTGTGATCACGCCCCAATATTTCTGCAATTTCAAGAGTGCTGCATCCCTCTGAAGGACGTACAATATTTGACTTTTCAGAGTCAGTTAAATTTCTTTTTTGGCCCATTTTGCCTGGGGAAAATATGAGAAAATATGCTGCCTAATAATTCTTCACACCTTTATATAGGGTGTTGATCTCCTTAGGCCACACCCTCCCTCGTTCGACAAATACACATCACCGATATGCTTAAATCCAATAACAATTCAAGTTTATACAGCTTGGAGTTGGGAGAATTTTGGATAGAATTTCAATACTCTGGTATGGAAGAACATTTTCGTGAATGTGGTAATGATTATGGTTGTGCAATTAGATTAGAAATTTCTCTGGATGACCATGAAATCATCTGAGAAACAGAAGTATGCAGAGATATGAAGGCTTGCCCACTCCTTGCCCACTAACTAAAAACAAGGCTTTGTGGAAATATTGCAATTAATTTGAGAATGTATTCTGTATGACATTGCGTTGACAAAGAAACCACAAACTTGCCTTTCTTAAGTTAAAGGTTCTATATTACGCAAAATGTACTCTTTAACAGGTTTTGTACAGACTTTAACTTAAGGTTTTCCATGACTTCTCCATTTTATAACCATTTTATTTATCATTTGGTCTTTTTTTTTGACACATTTGCTCCACTTTAGAGCACTATACAACTATATTTTGGGCTGCCTGTCAGATTAGAGGAACATAGGCCTATATCATATGTTTTGTGGCTTTGTTGGCTTATTTGTTGAAGCCTCAAAGTCTTGCTGTCCTCTGTACTTATCCGTTGTTTTAGTTGACAGCGGTCTGTTGTCAACTGACTGACATTGTGTGACTAGATGTTTTGTCACTGCCACTCATAGAAACGTTGCCTTCCAGTTTTGTACCATAATCTCTTCTCCACACTACATTGAAGGGGTTACTCCCATGGGTTAAGAGTGCGTCATGCTGTTGTCTAACATTACCCGACATGAAAGCACTTTTGAAAACTTCGCCACACCACGGAACCATTTGAGAGAATGTAGGACAATAGTATATGCAATAGACACAGCGTTTCCTCCCTATGTTGGCACAGCTATGGGGGAGAGCCCAACATTTGCCCATCAAATAAAAGTTAATTTAGCCCAATCATGCAGAATAAACAATAGTGTTTGAAACGCGCTGCCAAAACATAGGCCCATTAAATCCCAGACGAAAGCAAGCAATACAGACCCTGATTAACATTTAACTGAATTTAATCTATTTCTTACTGTTCTGAAGGCACACCATGCACGCACACGTCCATTTACTTGGTGAGGTCATGTCAGCATCATGTATCAATATTCTCACAGGATTCATAGTCCTTCATTCCTCAGAAAGTATGATTGCAGCGCTAGAAGTTTTTCATTGGTCACTTACTGCGCTGTGGGTTGCGCAGGCCTGATCCACGCAGCATGTCCTTCGTTGATGATAAAGTAATAGTTTAATCCCAGTGTCCGCTTGATGAGCGGTTTGTGTTCCCTGTGCTCTTGTAGTCCGTGATCCATAGGCACCTGCAGGAATTCCTTGCGACCTGAGCGCATCGCGTGGTCGCACGACTAGCCTCTTTCGATTAAAAAGAGAAGCAGCAGTACCTGATTCATCTTTAGATTTAGAAACTTATTGTTGGGACCCAAATATTTTCCATGACTGTATGAACACTGCTTTAAGCCATGTTACAATATTGTTACCTCATCAAAAACATACAGAGTTGTGGTTTGTTTCATTCACGTTTGCCCATGGAACCCTTTGTCTATAGCTCCAAAGCTCAAAATGCTCAGTCCTTATGATGTCATGAAGCGGTAGTTTTCAAATTAACCGCTAAATTTGATCTTTTGTTCAGTAGATTCCAGGTCTGAAATTGTCCATATGATTCTAGTGAAGGTGCATGTCATGGTGAGCACTTCCTATATTACCACATGACATCACATGGTGGAAAAGAGTGTTTTCAGTTTGACAGAAGAGCATAGCCTAAATATGCAGGGTTTACGGGTTGAAAATGTGTGAATGAAACAACAAATCCAGGTATGTTTGTGATGAGGAAACATTATAACAGATCAAAAATAGCAAAATATGCTTATTATTTTATATGGATATATTATATTTAAACAGCAAATATTACAATAGGCTTGTTATTACCTGGCCTCCATCTCAACCCCACAATACAACAACATCTAAACCACAACATATACACTGTAGTGGGTGAATCATTTAAAATCTTACCTCTGCAGTTAAATTTGGCAGCATCGTAGTGTCTTTCTGCGCAGCTAAAATAGGAAGAATGGGACAAGAGTCAGTGATCACAGAGGAAGTGGGTAAGTAAACAAATGCTATTTAGGTATGACAGTCATGCCGGGCACTTACAGGTTGTAGATTTTGTAATGGTTTTTATGCTTCGAGTCGAGAAACCTGGGGAAATAAATAAAATGCGGAGAAAAGATTAATATTTAACATAAATTACAAAATATAATTTAAATGTGCCCATGAATCTTACCTAACCACATCGTCTATATTATTTCTGTACACCCCTTCGAGCCTCTCCGCTGGGAACCCCATTGCAATAATGTTGGGATAGATATCTGTTCAGGAGGAGGTCAAGGAAATGTACAGTTTGCATGCCAGAGAAAATACCCACACAGTTAGGATTACTACAGCAACACATGTGACTTCTTTCTATACAAAACCAAACATTCCAACTGCCTTGTCACTGACTAGAAAACCATCTCATTTGACATAGGACAGTGCATACTGATCAGTCAGCAAGGAGGTTTGTCACAATTATTATGATATCAATTTATTGTTCGATATATGAAAGCTGTAACAATGCATTTTGGGGCTCATCTGTACATTTTCTGTAGTGGAGGAGATTTGAGATTTTGTTGAAATACAATTACATTTGAGCTGTATAAGATTGAATATGTGACTTTTACGGCTATTGACCAATAATAGTACATTAAAAGTTGCAGCTTATGCCTTTTAATTATACTGTAATATGGTTTACTGGGATTATCTTGCATCATTATTGTGGCAGTGGCATAAATTACTTTCAATATTACTGTTCATAGCAGTATATCTCTATACTAATATATTGTGCTTCAGAATTTCTTATGGCAGGCCTATCAGCAGCTTCAACATAAATGAGTTAGCACAATAGCAAAATTTCATCCTAGATTTTTGACCATCAGCATAGTCCATTTACTTTCCAGACAAGCATTTAAAAAACAAAACTGAGCAGCGTTTTGGTCTCTTTTACTTTAGTAGAGGTCCTCAACCACCGGCCAGGGCCCAAAACCAGGCCATGATTCATCAGGTACTGGGACCTTTATTAAAAAAAGGAAAACTCCTTTTAGTCTAGCAAAATATTTACTAAAAATATAATACATATTAACCTAAACAGCAAACAAGACCATTTTTAGCGAACTATAATTAAAGGTTCTATGCATTTAGTGCTGTGTCCTGGTCCCTCCACCAGCCCCTGAAAAAAAAAAAAAAAAATCTTCCTTAATTTATCTTCATTTATCCTTACGAGGGAAAGAAAAAGAATGGGGGCTGCTACTTAACATCAAACAAGGAAGAAAAAAGAAAAAATAACAAAACACAATCCATGTCAGCATAATCCCTCAGTTATCCAAGTAGGTTTGAATTTAAATGAAAATGTAATTTTTTTTTTATCAATCTAAATGAGGTAAAAATAGAACAGTTAGACAGTGAGAAAAAAAAAAAAAGACCCCTTAAACTCACTTCCCTAAAACTCACAGATTAGGGTCCTATTCAAGAGATTCAACATAGAAGACAAATTTTGTAGTAAGAATCTTCAAAGGTCCATCAACTTGAGAATGTAACTTCTCAATGTCGCACTGAAAATGTTAAAAGATTTGAATTCTGCAGCTGGATTAAAAACTGGGTGGGTGAATTTGTTCCTGTCTGCACATTAGAATAACACGGGGGCGGCAGTAGCTCAGTTGGCAGAGCATTTGTCCACTGATCCAAAGGTTGGCGGTTCAAATCCTCTTGACATAAGAAACATCAGTGGTTGAAATTCACTGACCCACAGGTTGGTAGTATGATTACAGATCCCCACAAATCAATGCGGTCGTTGTGTCCTTGGGCAAGACACTCAACCCACCTCAGTGACACTGGTGTGTGTGAGTGGTTCCTTGTTGTAAAGCGCTTTGGGTGCCTTGAAGGTGGAAAAGCGCTGTATTTAACACTCAGATGTGTCATGATAAATACTACATAGACTTATCTTTCAATATAGGTTAGACCAGGGGTCGGCAACCTTTATCACTCAAAGAGCCATTTGGACCCGTTTCACACCGTAAAGAAAACACTGGGAGTCACAAAACCCTTTTGAAATTTAAAATGAAATAACACTGCATATAACGTTGTTTTTTTTAACCTTTGTGCCATAGAATTACATTTTGAAAATGAATGAACTAAAATAAAATATTTTAATTAAATACAATGGTCCCTCGCTGTTTCGCATCAATACGCATTGTGTTCTGCATCCTGATTGGCTAAGGGACTGTAGACCTTTGTCTTTGTCAGTCATTCTCCTTCCTGCCATGTCTCCTGTACAGTACAGAATGCGTTCAGTTTGCAAAATTTACTTAAATGTTTGATCACGAGCAGTGGGACTCTGAAGCAGTGAGGACTGAGCGGTCTGGCATTTGGCCACATGCCAGAAGGGCCAGGGCCGTGCGTCTCACCTGGGGCCGGTTGCGCCGGTCATGCTCTGTCACGGATTTGACCACGATGAGCAGGTGCACGTCTCCACGCGCACACTTCTCTGGGTGGTCAGTGAGCATCGGGAAGTAGCGGCAGTGTTTCTGCAGAACGAACTGGTGGAACCTGGATTCCAGGCAGCGGAACCAGTCCTGAGAGCGCACGGATGCATCCTCACTACTTCTGTTTTTGAATGAGAAGCAGTCTGAGCCGCACCAGGCTCCGCTTTCAGCCCTAGTGGGTCCTTCTCTGGAGCATGAGGAAGGATGCGAAGACCAGGGACAGACTCAGCAGACTCAGTGCACGGTGCAGAGCTGTAGAACCCCTCCCCCCCGTTCCACGGTCTACGGGGCCGCTTGTAGGTGTAAAATGCCAGGGCCGATGATCCCAGCCCGTCACTGCTCTGAAGTGCTGTGTATTTTTGCAAGTTTTCTCCCCAACAAAACCAGCAACAGCGCAGCGGCGCCTCGGTCAGAGGAACTGTGAAATACATGCATATTTATACATGCAATATAAAGTGGACTACTACACGGATTTCGCCTATCGTGGGTTAATTCTACAACGTAACCCCCATGATAAATGAGGGACCACTGTACTGAGCCGCATCAGAGGGGTTGCCGACCCCTGGGTTAGACGGAACAATTATTTTATTGGCTATTGGCTCGTTCCTAGGGCTGGAACAATTCTCAAAAAAAAGATTGAATTGTTTGACTCTGGTGTTTCCCTACATGTACTTTGTTGTCATTTTAGCACGGGCAGGAAAAGGCCAAGCCTGGGATCCTTTCTTACATACAGAAAGTAAACAGCTCTATAGAGGCTTAGTGCTGCTATATTCTAACAGAGGTGAGTTTTATCCTTCAGTCACTTTTTATTTTAGATTGATAGAGTCAGAATTTACATAATATGAACATTTAAATACTCCAAAACCTTTTTTACGCCTGTCCATCAAATATGCTCTTGACTCACACTACTACGATCTTTTTAAAAACACAATCTACTTAATTTGATTGTAAATAACCCGTTTATACATCATTACATCTTATAACATGTTTAGTGGCGAAACGAAGAGAGGAGAGTGTGTTTTTAACAGGGGGAAGGGAGGGGTTGATGCTGGAACAAGGCAGAAACGCACAGATACACAGACCTGAGAGTCAAGGGGAGCAGGGACTTTTAGCCATCAAAATAAATAAATGCAGAAAACAAAAAGATTTAATGCTAATAGTCTAAGTAACATCATAAATCACATGCACCTTATGACACAGTATGTTTGGCCAACTGCTATACGTCTATTTTAGTTCTGGCAATCTTTTTTTTTTTTTTTATTTAATTTAGAAAGCTATTTATTTTTATTACAAGTCATTTATTTGATATTTGTAGTAGGAACACTAAATTGGATGACTTATTGTTCATGTTAAAAATAATAATGACTTTATTTTTTAATTCAATGTTATTATAATTTGTGTTTTATAAGAAATAATGTTAATTTAAAGAAGTTATCAAAATCGAAGAGAAGCCCAAATTTGAATCAAATCGTGACTTATTTATTCTTTTATTTAATAGGGACAGTGCATATTAATGAACATCTACAGCATTGCAGTGTAAATATGCCAGATTATAGCAGAAATGCCAATTTCCATCTGTAGTCCCTAGGCAGGTGACTTGCGTGAATCGTCCCATCCTTAACTCATTCAGTGCCGGCCTGTTTTCAGAATTCTAACCCCAGAGTGCCACAGGTTTCAGTAGAATTTCACTGATTTTCTAAGACCCACAGAATACTGAGTTCTTTGACTATATAAACATGGCACACATCAAAATAAAGTGTCGACTCTCTTCTTTCACCTGGAAAAAAAATTATGTTTCTAACCTTTTCGGTTCTCAAATAACTGATAGTAGAACATAGGGAAGTTTCAGCAAAAACACTGGTTTTTGAGCAAGAAATGGAGAAAACGGCCGTTTAGTTCAGAGAAGGATTTCGAGCAGATCAGTGACTTTGACATCAATATTTATCGATTTAGTGACACCTCAAACATCTAAAATAACAGAGAAAGAGATTTTTGATGACAAAGTACATTTTTTATTTACAAATATAAGAATATAAGGCTCTGTGAATTGAAAATTTGTTCAAATCAATAGTGCCAAGAGATGTTTACAGGATATAATATCTTTTCCTATAAAATAGAACTTTGTTGAGGATTTGTCTGAGGCCCAGAGTACAGACCCATAATAAAAACTAATACATACACACACACACACACACACACACACACACACACACACACACACACACACACACATATATATATGTACATACACACAAGCCCATGCATAAACCTTTACACACACACAGCTACACACGCGCACGCACACGCGCGCACGCACGCACACACGCACACACGCACGCACGCACACACACACACACACACACACACACAACTTCATTCATTACAATTACCATACACTGCTCACTGCTCCAAGTCAGTAAACTTCTTCTCTGGAGCTGTCGTAGTTCTGAGGAGACTCCCTGGTCCGTGCAGCGCACACAGGACACGCCCCCTCCTCGGGCACAGCAGATCTCTGCTCAGACCTCACTGCTTGATCCGGCTTGTCTCTGCGATCCTCTGATCCAGGATCCTGGGTCCCAAGAGCGATCTGATCGCTCCATAGGCGCTGATCAACAGTTATCTGCTTTTCCGGGTTCTATGGCCTCGCCATCTTACTACTCTGGCCAATACACCATACACACGCTGCACTCCTCCTTTCTTCCCCGGCTCTGATCGGCTAATAATGATACAACATCGCCATCTACAGGTTGAGAGATGTGAATTACACCTCAAAAGTTGCTCCAGGCCGTAACCTAGCAACCCCCGCTGAAAAAAGCAATTGACGTCTATAGACGTCACGGCACTCAACGGTTGGATTCGAGGGGACGTCAATAGACGTCTCCGGCACTGAATGAGTTAATGTGTAAATTTCCTTTGCACTAGTAAGGATTTTTTTTTTTTTGGTCATTTTTCATTTCTGTGGTCAGATTTGAGCTGTTAACTAAATAAAGGTGCATTGTGTAACTTTTCTGGAGGCGGGTCCGTCAAATACTTTTCTCCTTGGAGACGTTAAGCTTTGGAATGTTTCACTGCATGGTATTAAACTTTTCTATCTTCATGAAGACCAAACCAGACCGAGTTACAGGTTAGATCTGTCAGAATGTGTGTTTGTCAAGGCATTTCTGAGCAGTAAAACCATCTGTCAAACAAAGGTTGACAGACCCCCAACCAAAAAGTTACATAGTGCACCTTTAACCATATTATAAATAAAAAAGGTACACGTTTTTGGGGATAATCCTGCATTTGGGTTACTGTGTATGTGTGTGGCATAAATGTTTCAAGATGATCTTTTATCATCTATATCTTCAACAATATATGATACTTCAAAATGTGTGTGTGTGTGTGTGTATGTGTGGTGTGTGTTGTGTGTCCGCACCCCCCATGTAGTGACAATTGGCCTTGGCTGTGAGTCCTCCCGCTCACATGTGGGCGCTCCCTGACCCGTGGATATTTTTAGAGCGCAGAGTTATATTGGGAGGATGGCAAATGTTTGGCTTATCTCGTTTTGAGCTCGGCCTGACCGCTCTGGACTACATGCCAAGGTTGAACATGGATGAGTGGAGGGACAAAAAAAAAAAAAAAACAACTCACTGCACCCCCACTGATGGGAATGGGGATCTCTGCTGCATTTACTATGGGCTGTTGGATGCTAAATAAGCATAAGGTTTAAAAGTTGCATTAAAAGTTGTGTAACTTTTCTGGTGGAGGGTCCATGAAATGCTTTTCTCCATGGAGATGCTTTTGTTTTGTCTGGAAGATTCCAGTATGGTATTAAATCTTTCCATCTTCATGGAAACCAAACCAAGTTAGAACTCAGATCTGTGGATAGGCAACCTCACGTACAGTCAGAATGTCTGTTTTTCTCTGTGTTTTTGAGTTATGTAACCACTTCTGATTGAATAAATGTAAAGTAGGGCAGTTTAAAGTCATACTGTGGAACATAACAGGGAGAACAATGGCATATATATACACACGTGGACAAAATTGTTGGTACCCCTCAGTTAATAGAAGAAAAACCCACAATGGTCCCTGAAATCACTTTAAACTTGCAGAAGTAATAATAAATAAAAATGTATTGAAAATTAAACAATCAAAATCAGCCATCACTTTTGAATTGTTGATTAACATAATTATTTAAAAAAACAAACTAATGAAACAGGCCTGGACAAAAATGATGGTACCTCTATAAAAGATTGAAAACTATTTGACCAGAGTGACATGATTAACTCAGGTGTGTCCTTTAATTGACATCACAGGTGTTTCCAAACTCATAATCAGTCAGTCTGCCTATTTAAAGGGAGACAAGTAGTCACTCTGCTGTTTGGTGAAAAGGTATGTACCACACTGAACATGGACAACAGAAAGCGAAGGAGAGAATTGTCCCAGGACATCCGAAAAAAAATTATAGACAAACATCTTAAAGGTAAAGGCTATAAGACCATCTCTAAACAGCTTGAAGTTCCTGTGACAACAGTGGCTCATATTATTCAGAAGTTTAAGACCCACGGGACAGTAGCCAACCTCCCTGGACGTGGCCGCAAGAGGAAAATCGATGACAAATTGAAGAGACGGATCGTTCTAATTGTATCCAAAGAGCCCAGAACAACCTCCAAAGAAATTAAAGGTGAACTCCAAGGCCAAGGTACATCAGTGTCAGATCGCACCATTCGTCGTTGTTTGAGCCAAAGTGGACTTCATGGGAGACGACCAAGGAGGACACCACTGCTGAAAAAAAATCATAAAAAAGCGAGACTGGAATTTGCAAAAATGCATGTTGACAAGCCACAAAGCTTCTGGGAGAATGTCCTTTGGACAGATGAGACCAAACTGGAGCTTTTTGGTAAGGCACATCAACTCTATGTTCATAGACTCAAAAACCAAGCATACGAAGAAAAGAACACTGTCCCTACGGTGAAACATGGAGGAGGCTCAGTAATGTTTTGGGGCTGCTTTGCTGCATCTGGCACAGGGTGTCTTGAATGTGTGCAAGGTAAAATGAAATCTGAAGACTATCAAGGCATTCTGGAGAGAAATGTGCTGCCTAGTGTCAGAAAGCTTGGTCTCAGTCGCAGGTCATGGGTCTTCCAACAGGACAACGATCCAAAACACACAGCCAAAAACACCCAAAAATGGCTGAGAGAAAAGCGTTGGACTATTCTAAAGTGGCCTTCCATGAGCCCAGATCTGAATCCCATTGAACATCTGTGGAAGGAGCTGAAACATGCCATTTGGAGAAGACCCCCATCAAACCTGAGACAACTGGAGCAGTTTGCTCATGAGGAGTGGGCCGGAATACCTGTTGACAGCTGCAGAACGCTCATTGACAAATACAGAAATCGTTTAATTGCAGTGATTGCCTCAAAAGGTTGTGCAACAAAATATTAAGTTATGGGTACCATCATTTTTGTCCAGCCCCATTTCATTAGTTTGTTTTTTTAAATAATTATGTTAATCAACAATTCAAAAGTAATGGCTGATTTTGATTATTTAATTTTCAATACATTTTTATTTATTGTTACTTTTGTAAGTTTCAAGTGATTTCAGTGAGAATTGTGGGTTTTTCCTTCTTTAACTGAGGGGTACCAACAATTTTGTCCACGTGTGTATATCAATTAATTTCCTTCGGAATAAATACAGTACTATCTGTCCATCTGTCCATAGACACAAGCAGGTGACAGACCCAATGTAAAAGTAGTGCACCGTTAAGAACTGAATACAGCTGAACCGTATATTGATAAGTTAAGGTTTTATGCAATACAGGTTGTCAATTAAACACAAAGAAAAAAGCCTGATACACAATATGGATTTTAAATTTCACAAAGACAATTATGTCATTCTCAACACATCACCTTATAACATTACTTCATCTTACTATATTTAACAGACCAACTTCATCCTATTTGTATTTTTTTTCCTGCATACATTCTTAAAAGGGATGGTCTACAATACAATAATTATTGTATCAGTTAGTCTAGATGTTTTTTGACAACCATATCACAATGTCAGTTATCACCATGTCAAATTCGAAAAATATTTTTTTGCCCCTTCAACTCCAAGATCTTGCATCCAACAGTAATTTACAGTCCAATCCTAAGTGCCACGCCATATACGTTTAACGTCCAGTACTTGTCATGACCATTTTGTCCTTTGCCTCATCCTAACGACAACACTGAACTAGGGATGCAAATTATCAATTAAATCATTAATCTATAGTTGATTGACCTTATCGATCGACTTGCGATTAACTGATAAGCGGCGTTCACCTGAATTTGAGTGTTTCAATAGGGTCTTTAAGAATATAAGCTATAGTAACATAACAGAGTCATAAATATATCATAGTATTATTATATTGTATATTCCTCAATTATTCCTTAGTAAAAAGCAGACAAATGTATTGATGCTGAATAACAAAATACAGTGATTCCTCGCTCTATCGCGGTTCAGTTCGCGGCCTCGCTGTTTCACGGATTTTTAAAAAAATTTTTTAATAGTGTAACTTTTTTTTTAATAGTGTAACATTGTGTTCCGTGTCCTGATTGGCTAAGAGACTAGACCAGGACTAAACGTGGACTAAACCAGGTCTAAACCTGGACTGGACCTGGACTAAACCAGGACTGGACCAAGTCTAGACCTGGACTAAACCGGGATTAAACCACCACGTGCCGCTCTTTGCTGGTTTCGTGCGGCTGGTTTGTGGCTCGGGCTGAGAGCACGCGGTCCGGGCGCCGCGGATCGATTTCGTGCTCGCAGCCCCGGTGTACGCGCGGCCTCGCGCCGGTGGTGCACGTGTCGCGCACTTCTCCAAGGGGTTGGCGCGCGTTGCGTCCCGGGACATGGCAGTGCCGCTGAATGAGCGCGGTGCGCCCTGCCCAGAACTAGACCAGGTCTAAACCAGAATTGCGGCTCTTTGCGTGTCCGCGCAGCATGCAAGTTGCATGCTTTTATAATTTAAAAAAATATATGGTTTAGGTCCCGCTCTACTGTGAGTTGTATGGCAACATCCAGAGAGGAAAGGGTTATATGATGTAACACTATGGTCTTTCTCGCCAGTGAGTTCGCATCTTGTGTTCACATTCAAGAGTCGCGCCCTCTAGCGATTAGTTACAATTAATGCATTTTGTTCAGCCAACAGCTTGATCGACAATTAATTGTAAGTCGATTAATTGTTGACATCCCTACACTGAACATTTAAATAGGTCCTATATTACACAAAACTGACACTTGTGGGTTTTAAGCAATTTGCTGTTACCTCACCAAAAACATACCTAGAGTCGTTTTGTTTAATTCACACATGTTTAAGTAACCCTGTTAAGTCTGTCTACATCTCTAAATCTGAAAATGCTATATTCCAGCTTGTGATGCAATGTAGTGGTAGTTTTCAAGTTAACCCATTTACCTTTTACCTGTTGTTCAGTAGAGATTGGCTGAAATTATTCAAATGAGTCTAATGAAGGTGTATGGAGTTTAAAAAACACAATGGTGCACTTCCTGTATTACTGCATGACATTACAAGGTGATATTTGAGAGAAGAACACAGCCTAAATATACAGGGGTTGTGAGTTAAACATGTGTGAATGAAACAAAACACAACACAAACAAGTATTTTTGTGATGAGGCAACATTTTAACAAATCAGAAAGCAGTGTAATATGGTCCCTTTAACTTACTGTGTCAAATTTCCCCCAAATACTTTTCAACCATTTCACAGATTAATTCTATAGATAAAAACAAATGCACTATTATGTGTTAGTACGGTCTTGTCTATTCTTCCACTCTGACTGCTTACCTGCTTGACAGCCCCATATTTAGCAGTGGGTTGGGAAATGTCATTATGGTTATATGGTGCTATACATGCAGCGTTTAAGTCTCACATCAGTGTCAGGTTTCAAGGAAAAAGAATAATTGAGTTGGCATGTTTCTGGGCACTCCGTTGCAGAGAGCACGCCTACCTCGAAACTGCCTGCGCCCTGTGAGAAGCTTTGCAGGATTCACACTTTAACCACTGACTAAAGGGCAAGCTTTTTCAAACACTTCCTGTGCCACCACTGTGTCAAAAATAGAAGGCATACATATTTAATGAGCTCTGATTTTCATTAGGAGAGTTGAGAAGTGTGGCCAGCTTTGAAGTTTTACGGTGCATACGTTTTAGAAGGCCAAATGTAGCTATAGGGGAATTAACCTAGGCTGAAAACTTTCCAGAATGTCTACAAAAAAAGATTGCAAAAGTAGCTATATCGCAACACAATATACTCAATGTATCGTAATAACATCAAGGCTCTCCGTTGACAAAAATGCCACATCTGATACGTTTTTTTGTAAAGGCTGATTTTCCTAAACATTTTCCTTTTCAAGACTAAAATTAGCCTGGTTTTAGACCTGGTTTTGTCTCTGTTGAGGATCTATTGTGCTTGTCTGTTATAATATATGGCACACGTGCATCATGATGATAAAATTTGGATTTTTTAAAAGACAATATTCATCTAACACAACTTGACTGCGGTGCCCAATGGGAGCAGATGTTACCATAAATGTCATCACCACAAAGAGCCTTGCAATTGTCAGCACCTCCGATGCATAGCTAGATATCAGTGGATAGTTTCATTTGTACCAAAATAAAATTGCAGTGGGCGTATACCAGTGGCAGTGAAAACGGGGGCGACCAACAAAAAGACATCTAGAAAATGAGCGATTAAAAGATTCATGCAGGGTAAAGGGTAACTATAATATTGTTAAAAGCTTTAGAAAAGTTGATTTTGCTTAATACGTCTGCTTTAAGGGTTTCTAGTAAATAAAAATGCCAAAATTACATGCTTTTATTCTAACTGAAACAATAGTCAAAAAGTACTTTAAAATATTGCAAATTTGCAATAATATCAAGTTCACAGTTCTTAAACAGACATACACAAAACAAATTGTTCTAATATTGTGCCGCCTGTCTGTCCTACTGTGACAAAGGAACCCATCTGTGCAATCCCTCTAAATAAAACGTCATTAACAACCAAATACAGGTGTTCTAAGCTTTTTAACGTGCTACTGTAACCCTTGGACCTGCTGGCGGAGTGATAGTGGTCAGCCTGCTCCGAGTGTTTGGGGGAAAAAGCTCCAGCTCTCCTGGGAGAACCTCAGCCCGAAGCGTGAGGGGGGCTCGGTCTGCAGCTGGGAGGAAACGCACACGCGGGACCCCTGACGGAAGCAAGAGGAGGAGGAGGGGGAGTGAAAATAACGAAAAGAAAATTTTGCTGTTTCAGGCACGCCTTTTCTTTTTTTTTTCTTTTTTTTAAAGCCAACCCTGCCTGCCTGCCTGGGCTCCATGTGTACAGAGAGAAAAAGAGAGAAAGAAACAGAGGGAGAGAGAGAGAGAAGGAGGAGGAGGGGGTTGGGAGGACAGGAAAGGGGGCAAGTGGAAGAGAGGGAAGGAGAGGAAGAGTAGAGAAGAGAGAAAGAATAAGCACCATGGAGCTACTGGGTGAGAGGACAGTCACCAACACACAGAGCACTAAACGACAGCGCGGATACAAGATCACCGGCTACTCTATTTTAAGGGCAATTCCCAGAACTGTGATACGGCATTACATAACCGCAGCTCCATATTGTTTTTAGACACCACGCCAAAGATGACAGAAAGAAAGAGAGGAGAGTGCGAAAGAAAGGGCCCGGGTCGAGTGAACAGGGCCTTGGAGCACAGACGGATGCAGCTTGGAGGAGTCGTGCTCCTCACAGGCTCCAGCGGTGCACCACGGACCTGCAGCTAACGTGACACACAGTGGAAGAGCAAGCATATAAAAGAGACATCACACTACGCACTGGACATGTGTACAGCAGGGTACTATGCTGTTCCAAGGCTACACCAACTCTCAAAGCGCTCTCCCAGGGCTGCCCTACATTTGATCTGCATTTAGTTCAACGCGATCAGGCAAACCAGCTGTAAATCTGGCTTTATCTCCGGCCAAATGTGCATAAGTCGCTACTTTAGTGCTAGTGATAATGCACCAGGGAACCAGGTCAGCTATTATCAGCATCAATAGATGCTATGTGAGCCGTCCACTGAGCAAAACGGCTATGAACAAAGACTGTAGACTGTCCCAAGAACGTATACGTGGGAAATATTGTAATACTTTGAGTTACTGTATGGTTGAATTAAAGTTAAGAGCTTGTCTTTTGATAAGAACTCACGAGTGAAGTTCACTACTAAACGACAGACAGACAAAAATATCACTGCACTACTGTATGAGAATTAAAATCATGTTAACAAACAGATGACGCTAAAATGAGTAAAGTAACCAGAACATCTCTAAGAATCATTTTAACTTAATAGAAGACAACCCAAGATCATAAAATCCTAACATTTAAGCGCGTGTTCTGTGCATCCTAAGAAATGAGGAAGAAACCAAAAGGATGTTAGGCGCTGGATGTAAAACATGACGGTGACATTTGTGTGTGCAGGTTTGACAGATCCACCATCTTTCAAACATGCTGCTGACAGCAGTGTGCAGTCTGACCCACTAGCCATCGAGCTAAGCAGCCCCAGCGCCAACTACATTTGTGCATTCAGAAGACATCACACAATCAATCATTCAATGAGCGTTTAAGACATATCTCGAGACAAGAGACACATGGTAAAGGATACATGTCAAGTCCAGGTCGAAGCCGTCCTCCTGATATCTCCTTTTGTTACGGCTGACCATTTCTTTTATAATCGCAGCCATTGTTGCAATAGTTAATGGATTTAATTGTAAAAACGTGTTTTCTAATGTTTACAGTCTGTGTGAGTGTGTCGCAGTGTAGTTTGGCTCACTGCTGTGTGAATGTTGCAGGTCCTCGCAGTGAGCTCGCCAGCAGCGCTAACAGTCGATAGGATTAGAAAGGTTTCCTGTGGATCCTAAAGACGGGCCGTGCTCCGCTCCCCCGTGCAGGCCCGACTTTCCCAATCCTTGGATTCGTCTCACAGATCCGTACAAAACACATGCAGTAGTCCTCCGGAAAATCCCTCTACATGTCACCCCAGGTCCAGTACGAAGCCTCGACAGCGGGAGGATGGGGAACTCGCCGGTTCCCAAAACCCGTATCCAGTCACTCGGACGGAGCTAGCAGGCTAGCTAAAAGCTAGCTAGCAGCTAGCTAGCGACAATAGCTAATGCTACCCCCTTTTTCGATCCGAAAGCCTCCTAACGATTCAACATTGTCATCGACTGATTGCCAGGAACACATCCGAAAGAAAGTGACAGGCTCCACCTTAAATGTATATAGACTATACAAAGACAACTAGAGTGCAGAGATTGTCTTGACAGGTCCGTCCCGGGGAATCATGTTCTTTTTTGCGGCTGCTCTGGTGCAGCTGAGCTCAGGCTCCCGTCATGGCCTCCACCGAAGGAAAAAAAGAAGGTAGCGCAGGCACGGATTTTACAACAAATATCCCACCGCCGACGCTAAATAGTGCCACGATTTTACCGATTATCCGCCGCTGCTTTAAAAACAACCTGGACTTACCCAAACAAAACAGCACCTCACACAATGATATTACCATCATAGTTTTGTTCTAGAAAATGCTGTATTTCCATTATAGAGTCATTGCGTGACTTTGGCGGAAGGATAAAGTGAGTGTTCGTGCGGCGCTCCCTGTCAAAGTGATCACGTGTGAGTGTAATTAGGGAAGTTTCATACAGAATGTCACTTTTCGCGCTTCAAACTGTCACTTGCACATGAAAAGTCTATAAAGCCCCTATTTAAATAAAAACATGTAACAGAATATGAGATTTACATTATTATGAAAAAGTGGCTGACTTTTTCCTGCATTCTTTTAGTTGAACCCAAAATTTTATTAAAGTTGTTAATTGCATTGCAAGTCTTTGACGTCAAAGTCCAATTATTTGCGCTGCAGAATAGAGCATGTGCTCTGATGTAGCAACAAAGACCATCTCTTAATTAACTTCATACTTAGGTAGTTCTATATTGTCATTTTTAGTCATATAGGCACACTGCAAATATAAAACTAAACGGCATGATAATTTCAAAATGTATGTTGAACACTGACATGTGTTTCATTTTGGCGACACTTTTTGCCACTCAAACAGCAAATATTATATAAGCCTAATTATTTAATAACAACTTCTACATTTTGTTTTTTAATTTAACAACCAAAAATCTTTAACAAAATAATAAAGAATACTGTGGCCAATCAAGATTACTCCACAAACAAATTACGTGTCATTAATTGTTGTACCAGCAGGCGGCACTATAGTTCCTCTGGAGACAGCTCTCCTCGATCAAACTGTGATTTTCAGAGAGGGCAGTACTCACGTGACATTTACTCATTTTATTTTGTTATGAGTAGTTGTCAGAAAGCATACTGCTATAGGGTATTTGAATATAGGCTTTAAAATCGAACAGTGATATACAGTAATATGGGGGAGATCACTGTCCATGGACCTAAAAACTATTGAAAATGTATAGCCTACCTAATGAAAGAGCAAAATCTCAGCTCTTTTTGCTCTTTTCATTCCATCTTTCCATCCAGAGTTATAACACACAAGAGCTCTTGTGCCCTAAAGCAGGGTAATTTTGCTACACCACTATTTTAAACTAAAATTAATGATGATATACAATTATTTTAGTTGCAGCTTTTACAATAATTGATTTACAAAGAATTTTCATCAGTAATGACTGTACAATGCAATGGGGCATCTGAAGTTCAGCCCTCTGTTTTGAGTCAGAGCAACAAAAGAGCCATTCTGACTTAACTCAGTGGTTAGTTAGTCAATTTACATGCACACCAAAATGTCATTTTAGCTTTTTCCAGTTTTAGCTTTTTTACATGGGAACTGCAAATCAGAAGGACCGCTTTTAGACAGAAATAAGATGATATTACTGTTTGTCATTTTAATAATCTCCAAAAATGTCTTAATTCAATTTTGGCGTGCATGTGACTGCAGCCACTGAGAAAACTCTGGTTAATGTAAACATTATTAATTGAACTGTACCGTGTCCATTCCCAAAGGGGTTGATTGTGACTTGCCCCAGACTCCACAGGTACATTTCTCAGGGCTGTAACATAAGTTACTTCAATCTGACCAGTTTAATTGATCATTATGAGAAAGTTAAGAAATTATAGCAAATTGTATGCACGTTTTTTGTTGTTTTTTCACTCACTTTATCTTAGGCAAAGAAATATCAAATGAGTTTCATATTCAGGACAGAACCTATAACACACAAATCTTTGATCAAGTGAAATCATACATTTCACCTCTATAATCAAACTTTTAGTTAAAAAACAATGCAGTGTGATTATTTAACTCAGTGTCAAATCTTCAAGGCTTTGAAATTATTAGAAATTTAACCACTTGTATTTTTCTCTTCTCCTTCGGAGACTTGTTTTTCTGGTTTGTCCTTTGACAATATCAGAATTTAGCCATATTCAATTTAGCCATATTCAATGTGCTGAATAAATCAGAAGTTAGGTGACGTTTTATCTGATTGACAGTCTGAACATTGTCCAGTTACTAATTTGAGTAGCTCCCCTCACATGCCAAAGTACTGGCCTAATAACCTACTTTGTACTTTATGCTGATTTTGAAATAATGGTACTCATACTTGAGTACTATTTTTTGCTATTTACCCACCCCTGTGTATTTTAAATTAATACATAAACTTCATAGAAACAAAGTACATTATTATGTTAGCAAAAATGTAAACACAAATGTTGTATTCATGTTGAGTTTGGGCCCCTGTTTTTTAAGCAAAAGAACAACATTTTAAAACAATAACGCAGGAGAATAGGGGAAGTGCATCTTTTATTGCAGAACATGTACACTTGCAGCTTGCTGGACCGGTTTAAAACATGATGGTGATGATGATGTCACAAGATTTACATTCTTTCCTTGAACAAGCACAATAGGTACACAGTAGGTGATAGTCTCTGTCAAAATAGAATCACTTGTGTCTTTCACCCTTAGTATTACAACACATCACACACCATTTCTGTGATTAAAACATTTATACAAGTGTAAAATAAAGCTTTTAAAATATATGTTATAAGTTAATATAAAAATCACACTGGAATGTAGTTCATGTTCTGATTTGGAGTAACCTGGCATAAATTATCAAATGCTAACGCAGCATTCTACTTCATATATCATCAATCTAAAATGACATTCTATCTGACATACTTGAATTAAGTATACAGTATACAGTACAGTATATGGGGGTCTCAGAGTTACTTTTCTTTATGTATAGAGTTGTAGTAGTCCACCAAAACGTTCCAGGCTTTTGGAGCCATGAAGCCCTCTGGGGGGTTCTCTGCATTGCGAGCCAGGCTCCTCATTTTGGTACCAGATATGAACTCGAACTCTTCATGACTAGAAGTAAGAAAAATAAATAAAGCCAAGTCAGACAAATAAATAAATAAATAGTGTTGATGAATTGTAACTGCATTAACTATTCCATATGATGTTTTATTAAGACTATTTGAACTACTTTGTATAGGTATTTTATGTTTGTAACTGTTAAGCAGCTCCTTCACTTTCCTCATTGGATGACTGCCCTCTGCTGGTAACAGAGGACAGTGGAGTATATTAAAATGGCACATGAGTAACAGTTAAATTACATAAAAGTACAAAATCTGATCAGAATAATCTGAGCGACCATGTTTGGAAAGAAATCTGATTATTTTGTTGTTTATGTGTCATTTTAAAGAGGGTGCATTTTACTTCTACGGGGAATTAATTGCTAACACATAACATATTTTCATTACCATGTTACCTTTTATTGTTTTGAAAATGCTATATTTGCAAAAAACAATGTATTAACATGTTTTATAAATTTTACTTTTGTTTTTGACACTCTGTCTAATTGTCTAAGTATTGTGTTATCTGATTATTCTAGATTATTCTAGTTAGTCCTTGTAAATGTACCCAGTGTAAGTTGATGCTAAACATGTCACCCATAGTGCATACTGTGTTTGTGTCAGCTATATAGTAAAAATCTATGACACCCATTATGTTATAATTTGCACATTTTAAATCACAATATTCATCTAAAATTACTTGATAAAAGAAACAAATCCGCTGACTTCTATTGGTGCCCAATTTTGCCCCTTAAAAAAATCCTATTCATAATATAGAGCCTGACTCCACATTCGCCCCTGTAACCGTTAGCATAGTGAGCTTCAACTGAATGGAGCCGAATGCTATGGGTGATGTCACACTCCCTTAGTCCACTTCTTTATCCAGTTAATGGTTCAAACAAGCACAAATCACTCCAAATACAACTTTGGGTGACTAAATAGTGAAGAGAAACAACTATAACATGATTAAAAGTTAATTTTGCATAATAGGTCTACTTTAACAAATAAATGTTGCAGACATCAATTAATTACATGCAGCAAATGCCAAGGAAAACAATACATTTCTATGTAGCTACATATAATTTCACATAGTACATAATAATAGTATTTGGGAGGATGGAGGCTTACAGGACTCCACCCACTAAGTCCAAATGTTTGGGAGTGTGAATGTATCTTGGGTTTTAGAACTGGAGGAACAATTAAATGATGAATGATGTTTGTGCTCATAATGAAATATTTACACAGCCTTTGTGTACTTTCATTATGTCCTTTATTATGATCAAATTCATTTTTCACCTGTATTTCATGTGTATTTCAGAACACGTTTATACAGATTAGTGTTTTTTATGCAGCATAAGACACTAGACAGTACTTCAAATACTGATTTAAAAAAAATATATATATAATATATATATATATATATATATATATATATATAAAAAATATTATATTATATTATATATATATATTGTTTTGACAACACTGGCTAGGCAAAAATTATTCATACTTTTTTCTGTTTAAAGGTGCAGTGTGTGACACTTCTGCTGGAGGATCCATCAAATGCTTATCCCCATGTAAATCTTATAGTTTTATCTGGAATGTTACACAGTACGGTATTAAACCTGTCTATCTTCATGAAGTAGGGATGCAAATTATCGATTGATTAATCTATAGTTGATTGATCTTATCGATCGATTAACGATTAACTGATAAGCGGCGTTTTTCACCTGAATTTGAGTGTTTCAATAGGGTCTTTAAGAATACTGTATAAGCTATAGTAACATAACACTGAGTCATAAATATATCATAGTATTATTATATTGTATATTCCTCAATTAATTATTCCTTAGTAAAAAGCAGACAAATGTATTGATGCTGAATAACAAAATACAGTAATCCCACTTTCATTTGTGCCCACGTCTGTTGCACTCTTGAACAAATCTGCACAACAAAAGCGCACTTAAGTCACTTTATATTATATGTTGCAATAACTGTTTGTGCAATAGGGCTCGTGCAATAATTACCTGTGCAATAGGAATTGTGCAATAATTGTTCTTTGCAATAGGAATTGTGCATTATCCATTGTGGACTAGGGCTGGTGCAATATTTGGCACTTTACATGTTTCCTGGGATGAGTTCTGACTGTTATCTGTCTGTACTGTATGTGTGTGTATAACTATGTTTTTAAGCTGCAGTGAGCCCAAGACAAATTTCCCCTCGGGGACAATAAAGTTTATCTTATCTTATCTTATCTCACTCTTTTTTTTATAGTGTAACATTGTGTTCTGCATCCTGATTGGCTAAGAGACTAGACCAGGACTAAACGTGGACTAAACCAGGTCTAGACCAGAATTAAACCAGGTCTAGACCAGGTCTAAACCTGCACTAAACCAGGATTAAACCACCACGTGCCGCTGCTGGTTTCGTGCGGCTGGTTTGTGGCTCGGGCTGAGACTACGCATTCCGGGCGCCGCAGTTCGATCTCGTGCTCAGCAGCCACGCGAGTGTACACGCGAGCCCCGCGCGTACACCGGGCAGTGCCGTTGAGTGAGTGCGGTGCGCGGTTGCCTTGTTTCGTGACCACGCGGGTGCACGTGTCCGTGATTAGCTACAGTTAATGCATTTTGTTCGACCAACGTCTTGATCGACAATTAATCGTAAGTCGATTAATTGTTGACATCCCTATCATGAAGACCAAACCAGACTAAGTTACTGGTCAGATCTGTGGAGAGGCAACCCCGCTCACAGTCAGAATGCCTGTTTTTCTAGGTATTCTTGAGCTATAAAACCACCTGTAATTCAGTAAATGTAAGGTACTGATCTTTAATGTCATACTGTGGAACATTCCAGGCAGAGCAATGACATATCCATGTAAATGAGGAGCGGATGGACCCTCTACCAGAAAAGTTACACAATGTTTAACCTGATCATATCAACTTTGCCACCTAAACAGACCTGCTACTGCTACACAGTTACTTCTTACCTTATATTTTCTGGATATATACTAGAACTTACCGATCTTTGTCATAGAAGTCCATAGCCTTCTTGGTTTTATTGTATGCTGCCACTCTGAAGGGGATGATCTCTACAGAGGTGAGCCCGGGCGCCATAGTGAGGACCTTGCCTCCGTGAGTGGGCTCGTACATGTCCTTTTTGGTGTTTGGGTGGGGCATACCGGCTGGATCACGACCCACAATGTAAAAGTTAGCCCCTGCGATCATTCTCGCCCTGCAATGCCACTGAACCTAAAAGGAGAAGAGATCAAACTAAATGTTATGACGACATAAACCTACTGAAAAGATAAAGGTTCGATATTACACAAAATAGAGCCTTGAAAACTTAAAACATGTTTGAATGTTGTTTCCTCATCAAAAACATACCTGGGATTATGTTTTGTTTCATTCACACATGTTTGAGTAATCCATTATTATTATTTTGTCTACATCTCCAAAGCTCCAAATGCTCTGTTCCACTTTGTGATGTCATGAAGTGGTAGTTTTCAAGTGAACAGCTACTTTTACCAGTAGAGATTGGTGGCTCCAGGGCTGAAATTATCCAATGATTCCAGGGAAGGTGTATGGAGTTTAAAAACAGTGGAACATTTCCTATATTACCACTTGACATCACAAGGTGGAACAGGGTGTTTTCAGTTTGAGAGAAGAAAACAGTCTAAATATGCGGGGTTTGTGTGTTAAACATCTGTGAATAAACCAAAACACGAATCCAGGTATGTTTTTGATGACGTAATAACGGATTAAAAAAAAAAAAAACACAATATGAGCCCTTTAAAGGAGAATTAACGTTTTTTTTTTAACAATCTGAGCCTTATTTCGGTAATAAAACAAGTTGTTTTACTCACCCATAGCACTTTGGTGTCATATGGAGCACTTCCAGAGATGTTTTAGATTTGCGATCTCCGTAATGTGAGTTCTCGGTCTCCAAATAACACAAACTTTAGCACTTTTCAAATCATAGAAGCTCAATGTCTTAGTCTACACTTTCGTTTGAGTCAAAAGTGGCCTGTAATCTGAGATTTATCCATAATTTACAGCTTTGCGTTTCATGTTTGGGTCCCGAGAGCTGAGAGCGAAATAAACTGTGACTCCGCACATGCGCACTGGCCTCCTCATCTACTCGAAACTATGGATAAATCTCAGATTACAGGCCACTTTTGACTCAAACGAAAGCGTAGACTAAGACATCGAGCTTCTATGATTTGAAAAGTGCTAAAGTTTGTGTTATTTGGAGACCGCAAACATGTGCCCCGAGAACTCACGTTACGGCTATCGCTAATCTAAAACATGTCCGGAAGTGCTCCATATGACACCAAAGTGCTATGGGTGAGTAAAACAACTTGTTTTATTACCGAAATAAGGCTCAGATTGTAAAAAACGTTAATTCTCCTTTAACAAAACACTTTGCACAGCTATTATAGATTTTTACTTTGGAAAAATAAGTAAGTACACACTGTGCTTAAACTTAAAACACCTTGTGATGTTTTTGTACCTAAAAAATAAACACAGTCTTACTATTAAAGGTACTTGTTGTGAACAGACTGAAATCCAAACAAAGATCTGTGTTAATGATATAATGAAAAGTAGTTTTGAAACTATAATGACTATAATCATTAGTGGAAAACCAGCCAAAAAACACCAAGAGGGATGAACTTGAAATAACCTCCACATGCAAAACCAGTCCTGTTTTAGGGGTTATGTCATTGTTGTCACTCTAGGGCACTGGTGTTCCATCCAATTTCCATTAAAAGAGGTGGCATTCTTTTGTTCCTAAGACATTGCCCCGTCCATATTTGTATAGATATAAAACACATTTTTTCACATTGAGATGTGTTTTCAAAGTGTTCTTTTATTTTTTGTGAGCAGCATAATAACAAAGAGCAAAAACGTAAATAGTAATAATAATAAATTCAAAAACAGTAGCAAATTCCCCCCAACCAACCTCAGTGGGCCCAGCGTACATCATGGGCGAGGGGAAGATGGCCACTATGGTATTTTTGGGATCCAGGACTCCATCTTCTAACACAGCCGCATGCTGCTTCATTCTCCAGTCCAGGGGCACGTCATCGTCCTTGGTCCAGCCTCCGAGGGGGTGGAGGAGGAGCACGGGGTTTTTATAGCCACGTTCCAACAGACGCCTCTTCGTGTCCTGCATGAGGAGGGCGTGGCCATTGTGGACGGGGTTACGCAGCTGGAAGGCAAAGACCGCATCTGGAAAAACAATGGGTCGGTATATGACAGAGAAAGGGATTTCAAAGTTTTCAGGGCTTTGGGTCATGTTTGCTGTTTGTTTTGATTTATAAATTATTCTTGAGTTTCAGTCTTTTACTGATGATATTCTGAGGAACTTTCACCATTGCCTGACAAGTCCAGAATAGGGTTAGACTAGCGCACACAATAAATATAAATAACAAAGAGCAAAAATATAAATTGTGATGATAAATTCAAAATGAGCAGCAAAAATGGCAGAGAAAAAAAGATGAATGAAATAGTGATTGCCATGACAATCACTACTTGTGATTACGATTACATTTGCTATTTATGTTTTAATAGTGGGATTTAGTTCTAAGTTCACATTTTAAACATGTCCAGAATCATTCATATTTGAGAGAAGACTGAAATGTGAACTTCTAAACCGAGGGTGTCCAAACCTTGAAATGTATTCGAAGTGGAGAGCCAGCGATAGTTTGTCTTTTTTCTTGTAATCAGCCATATTGTTTTGATACGGACACACCATGCATTTCTAGAGACGTGTATATTCTGCATTCCAAATTGACCGTAAAAAAGACAGAAAGTGATATGTTAAACCGAATTTGAAGTAGTGTGGATAAATAGATCAAACAAAAAAAGTTGCGGATCTACTTGCTGGGACAAATCATATATACTAGTTGCAATTACAGTGAACCCTGGTTTATCGCGGGGGTTAGGTTCCAGAAATAGCCCGCAATAAGTGAAATCCGCGAAGTAGGACAATTTTATATTTTACAATTATTCTACATGTTTTAAGGCTGAAAACGCTTCACCAGACACATTATACACCTTTCTGAGACTGGTATTAACATTTTTCTCTTGTTTAAACACTCAAACTTTTGTAGATTTTCATTAAAATATATTAATAGTGCAGGAGGGGGGGGGGGGGGGGGGGGGGGCACGTGACACGCGGACACGGGTGCGCGGACACGTGCGCGCGGACACGTGTGTTTGTTTTGGTACCACATATCCATGCCATGTGCGAAAGTCGAGTGGAAAGCGACCTGGATATCATTTTGGGCAAGACTCAAGCCACTGCTAACAGTGCCAAACCGCTAACAGACGCCTCTGAGCACCAGTCCTCACCACAAGACCAGGTAAGACCAACCTGCGCTCACAAGGGTTGGTTGCATTTCACCCCGGCTCCAAAATCAGACCGCTATCAATGCGTCGCCAATACTCCACTCCACAGCTCTCTAGGACGGGGTCGGGTTCGTCCTCTCGTCCTCTCACGGGGAAGAGCCACTGTCTCCTCTGTGCGCGCGAGTGTCCTCTCCCCGCTGCGGCTCCCCCGGACGCCGCGCGGCCAGGCGCCAGGCCCGTCCATGTTGATTCTTGGCTCTTCCATTTGTCCGGCTCGCACTCACTCTCTTCCATGGCTCGTGCAAGTAAACAAAGGCCACACCTCCTGTCACCCAGGCGCTCTCGTGAAGGAAATCAGAGACTCTGTCCCTACCACCCTGTGTCACCATCCCTGGTCTAGACCTGGTTTAGTCCTGGTTTAGACCTGGTTTAGTCCTGGTTTAGACCTGCTTTAGACCTGGTTTAGTCCTGGTCTAGTCTCTTAGCTAATCAGGGCGCAAGACAGAATGTTACACTGTAAAAAAAAGTTACACTATAAAAAAAAAAAAAAAAAAAAATTGGAAAAAAAAATCCGCGAAACAGCGAGGCCGCGAAGAGTGAACCGCGATACAGCGAGGGTTCACTGTAATCTTTTTTCAGTAATGTAAAGTGTCATGAATCACTGAAATATTTCTAAATAGTACATTATTAGCACATATAAGATAAAATTCTACTGTAACATCAATGATACCAGTCATCACCAAACATGGCTTAGATGAAGACTGAGCAAAAGAAAAAACAGACCTGCACTGTCTGTTCTTTTGCACAATTTTTGTCTGAACGCTCAAACACCATGATGACCAAGCTTAAAGGTCCCATGACATGGTACTTCTTGATGCTTTTATATGGCTCCTTAATGGTTCCCTAATACTGTAAATGAATCCTTCTTCAAAATCAACACTCAGTGCATGAGAAACAGAGATAAGATGAGAAAGAGTCATAAATATCTCTCTCAAACTCTTTATTCTGGGCGTTGTTGCTTGAATGCAAATGAGGAGAAAAGAGCTGGCCTATAGTAGAGGGTGGGGGCGTGGCCAAACTCTCCGCTCTCCCGCTGTCAGCTCTCAGCTGATCCATTTCCGTGTTTTTGCACGGGGGGAGAGATTTGAAGCGTTCCATTGAAAAATAAACACATTTCCACATAAAATAAAATTAAACCACTGCTGTTCAAAGGTCCAGAGGCTCAGATAAAGGACTTCCGAGCCTAGAAACACTCGGACGTGCCTCCAGGCAAATAAAAAAACGCATTTCGCATTGCCTAGCGCATTCGCAGTCCAAACTCTCTGGGCGTGATTTACAGAGACGCTGAGTACAGACAGACGGGGGTGGAACTGCATTTGCATTTCTTTTTTCGATCTGATGTCAATAAGGTGCCTTGTTCAAAATCGCCCGTTTGAGCTCAGATTTTTTGTAACGCAGAAAAGGATCGCAAATGCTCAGTTTAGACATTTCACAACTTTTAACCATGGGGGTGGGGGGGGCCTAAACAGGGTAGGGGAGCTCACATTAACGTTCAAAAACCTCAGAAAGTGAAAATTTCATGCCATGGGACCTTTAACTAAAGATGATAAAGTGTTGTATATCACTAATTGTGTTGTGCAATTCAAATACTTAGATTTAATTTATTCTGATAAGAAATTCAAACAGTACTTCAAACTGCCTTGTCATGCTTTCACTGCAGTAACACTATTCAAAGCAGGTAAGCAGCAAGCTCTTTTATGCTCTAACAGCCGGGGAAGCGTGCCAACTGTATTAAGTAATCGGTAATCTGAAAGTGTTTTTATGATCTCACACTGCACGCACAAAACACCATGCATAACTTTACCAACTTAATTGTTGCCCACAAACTTTGAAGAATTTTCTGAAAACATAGTAGATGATTTACAATTTCCCCGTGATTTCTATCATAGACTGTTTTCATTGTAAAACATAATACAACTTCTCAAACCTGCTTTCATGTCCTTAAATTTCTCCTTGAGTTCACGCGGTGTCAGGCGGTACTGGTCCAGTCCATCGTTCCATCGGATTCGCTCCACAACCTCCAGATCTCCACCGACCAGCCAATCACCTCCTTCCATCACCATCTAAGACCACAAGTGTTATTCACATTATTCCGCTTTCGTCTCTAACGCTCTTACGCCGCACTTTTTTGTGTTGGCACTTCTCGTTAAACATGAATCCCATTTATGTAAATGGAGAATTTGGGAAATGTTTTGCATCTTAAAGATCCCATGACATGGTACTTCTTGATGCTTTTCTATGGCTCCTTAATGGTTCCCTAATACTGTAAATGAATCCTTCTTCAAAATCAACACTCATGAGAAACAGAGATAAGATGAGAAAGAGTAATTTTTGTCACTCTGAACACTCTATAATGGGCGTTGTTGCGTGAATGCAAATGAGGAGAAAAGAGCTGGCCTATAGTAGAGGGTGGGGGCGTGGCCAAACTCTCCGCTCTCGGCTCTGAGCTCTCAGCTGATCCATTTCCGTGTTTTTGCACGGGGGGAGAGATTTGAAGCGTTCCATTGAAAAATAAACACATTTCCACAGAAAATAAAATTAAACCACTGTTGTTCAAAGGTCCAGAGGCTCAGATAAAGGACTTCTGAGCCTAGAAACACTCGGACGTGCCTCCAGGCAAATAAAAAAACGCATTTCGCATTGCCTAGCGCATTCGCAGTCCAAACTCTCTGGGCGTGATTTACAGAGACGCTGAGTACAGACAGACGGGGGTGGAACTGCATTTGCATTTCTTTTTTCCATCTGACGTCAATAAGGTGCCTTGTTCAAAATCGCCCGTTTGAGCTCAGATTTTTTCTAATGCAGAAAAGGATCGCAAATGCTCAGTTTAGACATTTCGCAACTTTTAACCATGGGGGGGGGGGGGGGCCTAAACAGGGTAGGGGAGCTCACATTAACGTTCAAAAACCTCAGAAAGTGAACATTTCATGCTATGGGACCTTTAAAGTTTCATATGCATCAACATGTAAACACTGCACTGATTCTCTGGGGGTCTTTAAAACATGCAATTTTTCTATATTCTCTTATTTACTTATTTGAGTAATTTCAGCTCTGGAATTGCCAATCTCTACTGAAGAAAGGGTAAAAGGTAGTTGTTATCTTGCCTGCATGCACTTTTTTGTTCTAACTTTCTTTGCACTAAACTGCCTGGAGCTCATGTGGCAAGTGAATTTCTCCTGTGTGAGATCAATAAAGTCTTATTTTATCTGATCTTATCTCTTAAAACGGCTTTATAGACCATACTCAACTTATTTGCTGTCAAGACGGACTGCCCTATACAAAATAATACAACCCACATGATGATGGCGGCAGCCACAACAACTTCAGGTGGATAGCTCGATGAAATGTAAACAACTCACGAGCAGAAATACAATGGAGCTACTACAGGTTGGGTAGATAAACAATTACAAAATTTGTTTTATATGCTATAACAATTGTGATTAATCAAATATGATTAAATAACAATACAACAGAAAGCTAATTTTATTCCTGGTCAGCTCCAATAGCCACAGTACACGCTCAACTTGTACTGTAGCTAGGATTATTTTACAATGAGACGATTACAATTACTATAAGTGCTGCAGCTGTTTACAGACAGTAGGATTAATTTGATCTTAATTGTTAGACAAAGTGCCACGCTGAACATGTAAGTAATAAAATGTGTTAAAGGGCCTGTATTATGCTATTTTCTGATCTGTTATAATGTTATTTCCTCATCAAAAAACATATCTGGAGTTGTGTTTTGTTTCGTTCACACATGTTTAACACACAAACCTGCATAATTAACCCGAGTTCTTCTCTCAGACTGAAAATACTGTTCCATCTTGTGATCTCATGCGGTAATACAGGAAGTGCTCCACTGTGTTTTTAAACCCCATACACATTCACTAGAATCATTTGAGTAATTTCAGCTCTGGAATTGCCAATCTCTACTGAAGAAAGGGTAAAAGGTAGTTGTTAATTTGAACTTTGGAGATGTAGTCAGACAAATAATTTAGGATTACTTCAATGTGGGAATGAAATAAAACAACTCCAGGCATGTTTTTGATGAGGTAACAGCATTATAATTTGGCTTACAGCTAATGAATTTTGCGTAGGACCTTTAAGTTTAATTCATGTTTTTTAGTTTAGTTTTTTAGTGGAAAGCAGGTCATATTAAAGGGATAGTGCGTTTTATTTTTTTATGTGAATCTGTATTAAGATTAAGCCTTTATTTGGTCTCACACACAGTGACACACGGGAGAAATTTTACTTCTGCATCTGACCCATCCTTTTCAGGATGGGTGAGTAGCCATCTTTTTCGGCGCCCGGTTGGCAGTACTGTGAAGGGTCCTGCCCAAGGACCTACACTGGCTTGCTCATTGCCGGGGAGGGATTGAACTCAGGTCCCCCCGTGAAAGTCTGTGACTTACCAGTTGAGCTAACCAGCCGTTATGGCTTCCCCTTCAACAGTGTCGTGAGATTAACACTGACTTACCGATTACAGTGTGATCTGGGTCCAGTTCTGCTCCGGTTCCGTAGCTCGTGAACGTAATTCAGGTAAGTTAGCCAGGACAGTTAATAAAGCTTGTTTTTCCTTCTCAAAACAACATTTGTCCAAAAAGTGATATATTTGCATCACAAACAGTTGTCCGCTAAAAATTCAGCAGCCTAATTCGCTTTGGGGTTGTTTTCTCTCGATTCGTATCACTGCGCACAGATTAGCTTATTAGCCTGTTCACTTGTAAACATCTGCTTACAGCGGATGTCGCCGTACCGCATCCGCCGTAAACATCCGCTTACAAGTGAACTGTTTGTGACGCAAATATATCACTTTTTGGACAAATGTTGTTTTGAGAAGAAAAACAAGCTTTATTAACTGTCCTGGCTAACTTAGCGGAACTACATTTGTGAGCTATGGAACCGGAGCAGAACTGGGCCCAGACGACGCTGTCATCGGTAAGTCAGTGTTAATCTCCTTTACATAATAATAAATAATACAAAACACTTGTATAGAGCTTTTCTTGACACTCAAAGACGCTTCATGTAGTTCAAAACAAACACATTTCTTACCTTGATGTAGGGGTGCTGGGGGCAGGTGGTGCCCCATTGCCTGGCACACCGCTCCTCTTTCCTGTGTTCATAAAACTCAGGGTTCCTCATAATGGCCACGAGGGAGCCCTGGTACTCCAGACCCACAGCTGTACACCCATCCAGTTCCTCCTTAGTCTCTGTGCTCACAGCCAGGACTATAGGGATGGACTGGTTTATCGCTCCATCTGAGAACACAAGAGCAGAATAACATTCACTTTTCGGTTGGGGGGTCTGTCACCTGCTTGTTTCTATGGCTATATCATTGCTCAGCCTGAAGTGTTCCACAGCATGACATTAAACAACTCTACTTTACATTTATTAAATTACAGGTGGTTTTAGAACCCAAGAATACTTAGAAAAACAGGCATTCTGACGGTGAGTGGGGACGCCTCTCCACAGATCTGATCTGTAACTTGGTCTGATTTGGTCTCTATGAAGATAGAAAAGTTTAATAGACTACTGTGAAACATTCCAGAAAAAGCAATAACAGCTCCATGGAGAAAAGCATTTGATTGACTCTCCAACAGAAAAGTTACTCAATACACCTTTAAAGTGATATGTTTTTCTCATGTTTATCATTGAACTACAGCAGACATAGATAGTGATGTTACAATACTGATTTAAAATGGACTAAAAATGGATTTAAAATGGACTAAAAAAGCAACAGGTTAATTTATTTCCGGTCAAAAATAAGAGCTCCCACAGAGATTGAGATTTTACCAAGTTTTTTTAAAACATGTTTTTTATTTTGGAAAATTGGCTACACGACATTGAGAACCCTTCATGAATGACCTGGAGTCTGAATTTTTTAATAATCACAATTAAAGGAAAAGTAATGTTTTTTACAATTTGAGCCTTATTTTGGTAATAAAACAAGTTGTTTTACTCACCCATAGCACTTTGGTGTCATATGGAGCATTTCCGGAGATGTTTTAGATTAGCGTTAGGCTAACGCCGTTAGCCTAGCGCGACTTATAGCCATAGCTCGGGGTATTCCCCGAGCATGTAATATGCCCCATGTGGGCTCCAAATAACACAAACTTTAGCACTTTTCAAATCATAGAAGCCCGATGTCTTTAGTCTACGATTTCGTTTGGTCAAAAGTGGCCTGTAATCCGAGATTTAGCCATAGTTTCGAGTAGATGAGGACGCCAGTGCGCATGTGCGGACTGTGCTCTCAGCTCCCGGGACCCAAACATGGAACGCATAGCTGTAAACTATGGATAAATCTCGGATTACGGGCCACTTTTGATTCAAACGAAATCGTAGACTAAAGACATCGAGCTTCTATGATTTGAAAAGTGCTAAAGTTTGTGTTATTTGGAGCCCGCACGGGGCATATTACATGCTCGGGGAATGCCCCGAGCTATGGCTATAAGTCGCGCTAACGCTAATCTAAAACATCTCCGGAAATGCTCCATATGACACCAAAGTGATATGGGTGAGTAAAACAACTTGTTTTATTACCGAAATAAGGCTCAAATGGTAAAAAACGTTACTTTTCCTTTAAGTAAAGAGAAGATAGGGGGTAGGTGAGAACTGAAATTTTCTGAGAACTCAATCCTCAAACACAGGATAACACAGGATTACTCAAAAAATATATATATTACTATAATAATATAATATATAATATAGCCTATATTACTCTGGTTAGGATCATGGTTAAAAACTACATTATACACAATAGCCCCCCCTTTAACCTTTTTAAAATAAACAACAAGGTGGATGGATTAATATAATTATATCATGATATAATTATATAATTATATAATTAATATAATTATATCATGATTGATGCAGATACCGATGGCCAATGACGTCCAATATTTTCCGGCTGATATATAGAGCCAATTTAGGTCATTACTTTTCTTTTACTACAAACTGTGCAAAGTCCAATGTAGACACATATTTGCAATACGACCTTTGGACTTAAGTGTTCAAACAAAGATTTATTCATATTTTTTTAAGCATATTTAAGCACCTGGTTGGGCTAAAGTAAATAACTGCCTCTGCTAATTTAAGGCTGAGATCTGATGTGATAAAAAGTGCAAATATTAGCCAGATATTGCTAACCATTACATTTTATTACCATCGAGCAGGTTGCCAAAGTGCATGACCTGAAGGAACTCTCTCTCTCTCATGAAGCCTTTGAGTGGACTGGCCCAGCCCTCAGCCAGCACCTGCACCCACTGGAGGTCCAGCTGTGGGACAGAGGGGACAGGTTTGACATGTGCTTTACTTAAATGTCCCATGTAACGCTATTTTCTGATCTGTTATAACGTTGTTTCCTCATCACAAACATACTGTACCGGAGTTGTGTTTTGTTTCATTCACACATTTTTAACACACAATACTGCATATTTAGGCTGTGTATTTTTGGAATTGCCAATCTCTTCTGAACTAAAGATAAAAGGAGCTGTTAACTGTTAAGGAGGAACAGAGCATTTTGAGACAGCCTTATAATTAACAGTTACTCAAACCTCTGTGAATGAAACATTACAGAACTCCAAGTATGTTTCTGAGGAGGTAACAGCATTATACCATGGCTTAATGCTCACAAAAGAAGTCAATTCTGAGTAATGTAGGACCCAAAACATGCACCATAGGTAAATCCTCCAGCTTAGGTCCTGACCAAGCCGAAGGAAGAAGATCATGGAGATGGTCCCCGGGCGCAGTAATGTGCTGCCCACTGCTCCTGATAACAGGATGGGTTAAATGCAGAAATGGAATTTCCCCACTGTGGGACTAATAAAGGCATAGCTTTAAACAAATTGGCATAATGGTTTTGTGCATTAGAAGAGTAAGAAATAACAAATATTGTTTTGTTTATGTACTTTATATATGTATTAATGTAGAGAAAGTGTCATCAGTGGTCATCTGAGCACTTTACACAACTTTCAGAGACCAGAACCTACTTTTAAAATATAACCTGCAATAAATCACAGTTATATATAGGATACATAGAACAGACATGGGATACATACACAGACCATTTCACCGTCTGTATAAAATGGTGTAATCCTTTATTCATTCGGGAGTGATCCAATGTAGAAAAACTGTGGCCATCTGGACTGTTTTGTTGTTGTTGTTGTTTTTGTTTCGGCTCCCATCCAGAAGCCATTTCAACTGATGGTACTAGCTTGAAGGGAACAGAATTATACTAGTGCACTCTGAGCAACTGTCCAGGCCCAAAGGAAGGTGCTTTAGAGTTAACATCATTATGGGAGGTTACATCTATTGTAAACAGCTAGTAAATTAAAACCCAATGCCGTTCTTTTTCTTCACAAAAATAGCTTCCTTCACTCCTCGAACGAACATTTTTTTTCTTTCTGCTTAAAGGCACAGTGTGTAACTTTTCTGGTTTTCTGGTCTGTCAAATGCTTTTCTCCATGGAGATGTTATTGCTTTGTTTGGAATGTTTCACAGTATCGTATTAAACCTTTCTATCTTCATGGAGGCCAAACCAGACAAAGTTACAGGTGCGGTCTCCAAATAACACAAACTTTAGCACTTTTCAAATCATAGAAGCTCGATGTCTTAGTCTACGATTTCGTTTGAGTCAAAAGTGGCCTGTAATCCGAGATTTAGCCATAGTTTACAGCTTTGCGTTTCATGTTTGGGTCCCGGGAGCTGAGAGCACAGTCCGCACATGCGCACTGGCGTCCTCATCTACTCGATGAACTATGGATGAATCTCGGATTACAGGCCACTTTTGACCAAACGAAATCGTAGACTATAGCCGTTTCCCCAATCCAGCGACTGCACGCTTGTGAGTGTGGTCTCGGTCTGCAGTCGAGACGGCGCATAGTCGCTCAGTCCTTAGTGCACTACGTTTCTCACATGGGCGTCTGCGAAATGGAACAGGTCCCGCCTCAGCTCAGTGAGCCGGGTGGTCTGCTCCTTGTTCCCTACAGACAAAAATATTATTCTATTGCGACTAGTAATACTTGGAATTGGGACATGGCCAATGTACCCCCTAATTTTTAATGTGTCTGAGCAAACACACCAACTCCCTGAGCGGTCCTGCGCACCCCCCTCGTGCAGCTCGCACTTTGCAGATATAAAAAAAATGACCCCGCGGCTGAATAAAAAGTGGAGATCCGCTAAAAGCTCTTTCATCCCTGGTTTACAGTGCGCTGCATAAGTTTTCTTGTGCGCTGAGAATGTGCGAGCAGTGCACAGCTTAAGAGTAAACGCTGGACATGGCGACACTGTAGAATATCCAGCATTACAACAGTAAAGGAAATATAGAAGTGTAAGGGGAAAAGCATGTGAACGGTAATACAGGTGCCGTGAACTATGCCGTTATGGCTACCGTCACACATGTTTAGCGTAGTTTATGAAGAGTTTCATGTAGCATAGTTGTAGGTGAGGTGAACCAGTATGTATATTTTATAGTGACGTCGCAACTCTCACATGTGGATGTCGCTGGCAAGTCCATCTTTGTAGTCATATATCCTCCCACGCTGTGCATGCTGGGGCTTTTAAGTGTGCGAAGTGTGCATGTTTGCACGCTTGGTCCACGCCCCGATTTCCATGGAAAAGACGGCGCCGTTCAGACCATGTCGTAACTGTGCAGGGGACAAAAACCGAATGGAACGGCGGTTGTCGCGCCGGATGTGACGCACATCCCCCTCCAAGGACGCTCAGAACCGTGCACTCGCTGAATTGAGAAACGGCTTAAGACATCGAGCTTCTATGATTTGAAAAGTGCTAAAGTTTGTGTTATTTGGAGACCGCAAACATGTGCCCCGAGAACTCACGTTATGGAGATCGCAAATCTAAAACATCTCCAGAAGTGCTCCATATGACACCAAAGTGCTATGGGTGAGTAAAACAACTTTTTTTATTACCGAAATAAGGCTCAGATTGTAAAAAACGTTACTTCTCCTTTAATAGGCTATCACACTGTAGAACATTACAGGCAGAACAATGACATTCATAGAAACAAGCAGGTGACAGATTCCCAACCAAAATGTAAAAATCTGTAATTTACCAGCTGATTATAGGAATGTTCTCAGGGCAAAAGACCACAAGAGGCCAATCAGATGCTTATCACTTACATAACAACAGTGAAGGTGAAAACGCCAACACAATACGGGCCCATAATGAAGTTACTAGCTGTAAATCTTCACTCTAAAATTCCTCCCTCCCTTTGGGGCAAGTAGGATAACTTCCAATTGATTCAAGTCATAGCCAGTACAGTGGAAAAAAAAAAAAAGTTCTATGTCTCCTATATCTAATTATGTTTTATTGCAATACATGTTTTAAAAGTAGGTGCTGGTCTCTGAAAGTTGGGAAAATGAACTCACAGTATGCTTTTAAACTTTTTTATTTTCATGGACACCAAATCAGGTCAAATCTGTGGAGAGGCAGCCCTGCTCACAGTAAAAATGCCTATTTTTCTAGGTATTTTTGAGCTAGAAAACCACCTGTAATTTTTTCAGGCGACGGACCCCCAACCGACAAGTTACATAGTGCACCTTAAAAATGAACTAAATCTCACTTTATTGGCATACTCGAGCTGACAAAACACATATATAAAATTTCTGTCAGTTGAGCTGTTAGTCATGCTTTTAACAATGTTGGTATAAAGTAAGAAAATAACTTTATGTTTAAATATCATATTACACTCCATACATTATTTTCTGATTTGTTATAATGTTGTTGTGTTTTGTTTCATTCACCATTCACTGCATACTGCATATTTAGACTCAGTTCTTCTCTCAAACACATGTCACATAGTAATACAGGCAGTGCTCCACTGCTCCATACACCATCAGTAGAATCATTTGGATAATTTCAGCCCAATTTCCACTGAACTAAACTACTGCTTCATGACATCACAAGATGGAACAGAGCATTTTGAGCTTTGGGGATGTAGGTTGACTAATAAAGTGTTACTCACGCATGTGTGAACAAAACAAAACTACTCCAGGCATGTTTTTGATGAAAAGGCAACATTCTAACATGGCTTCAAGCTGATGTGAGTAAATTTTGTGCAATACAGTGGTACCTCACCTTACGAATGACCCAACAAACGAAAATGTCAAGTTACGAAACGCCTTCACGCTAAATTTTGGTCTCTAGATACGAATGAAATTTCAAGTTACGAAACGCGAAATCTCAAAAATTCAAATAATGCGCGCTCAGCCACACACATTATACGCTTTTCTCAGACTGAATGTAAACTTTTCTCACATTTGTCTCTCATTTAAACACTCAAACTTTCATAGATTTTCAACAAAATTATTAATAGTGAAGTGTGGGGGGAAGGAGGAGGGGGGAGAAGACTGCGCTCTGACACGTGTGTGATAGCGGCATGTGTGACAGCTGACCCGGCTGCCAGCAGGTCTAGACCTGGACTAAATCAGGATTAAACCTGGACTAAACCTGGACTAGACCAGGACTAGACCAGGTGGATTAAAGCGCCGCGCGTGGGTCTATTTCCTGGTTTTGTTTCGAGTCACAGCTGAGGCGAGCAGCTGCTCGCCTGCAAGAGCCGTGGTCTAGACCTGCTCTCCAGGGCCCCTCCAGGCGCGGAGCCCCAGACATCTAGGGACCCAGGGGGACACTGCCAGCCCGCCTTAAGAGCTCCCTAAGCGGGCATGGGTCCGGGGATTGTCCCGGTCACCGGCCTGGAGGTCTTGAAGAGGCCGACCTCACGGTTCTGTCATGCCGCTCTGTGAGCACCTTACGCGGGCAGGTCTAGAGCAGCGGCTCGCCTCAGCTGTGACTCGAAACGAAACCAGGAAATAGACCCACACGTGGTGCTTTAATCCACCTGGTCTAGTCCTGGTTTAGTCCTGGTTTAGTCCTGGTTTAGTCCTGGTTTAGTCCTGGTTTAGACCTTGGTCTAGACCTGGTTTAGACCTTGGTCTAGACCTGCTCTCAGCTCCGCGCCAGAACCAGGAAATAGACCCACGCGCGGCGCTTTAATCCACCTGGTCTAGTCCTGGTTTAGTCCTGGTTTAGTCCTGGTTTAGTCCTGGTTTAGTCCTGGTTTAGTCCTGGTTTAGTCCTGGTTTAGACCTTGGTCTAGACCTGGTTTAGACCTTGGTCTAGACCTGGTTTAGACCTTGGTCTAGACCTGCTGTCAGCTCCGCGCCGGGTCATGTGCGCTATCACACACGTGTCAGAGCGCAGTCTTCTCCCCCCTCCCCCTTCCCCCCACACTTCATTATTAATAATTTTGTTGAAAATCTATGAAAGTTTGAGTGTTTAAACGAGAGACAAATGTGAGAAAAGGACGCAGGACGCAGAACACATTGTTACACTATAAAAAAAGTTACACTATAAAAAAAAAAAAAAACTTGGATCGGGGCCTTGGAACGAATCAGGCTTTTTCCATTGAAATAGCTACTCAACTTATTAATTTTTCACGTTACGAAACCACTTCTGGAACGAATTAATTTCGTAAGGTGAGGTACCACTGTACAGGACCTTTAAGAATGATGTTATGTATTATGAGTAATGTGTGTAGTGTTACCTTATTGATGCTGATTTTGGGGAGGGTTTTAGCGTCTGCCAAAACCAGATTCAGTTTATTTTCTGGTACAAAGAGTTCTGTCACCTCTTCCAGGATTTCACTGGGTACAATATTCTACACAAAAGAAAACTTATCATATTACATAAGGAAAGCAGACAGAAAAAAACATGTCGACAGCAGATTAATAAACAACATTGTAACTCTGAACCACCAAAGCTGAATAGACAAAAATATGTGTCAACGTGTCAAAGGAGAGGTTATTTCTTCACCAAGAACGTTTGGCATTAAGGCGCTTTGTGTTACATTTTTTTGGGTATGAAAAGCGCTTTATAAATAATGTTTGATTGATTGATTAAACCAATTTATCTTGATAGAAGCAGGTGATGTTAACCAATCCAGGTTACAGGTCAGATCTGTGTTAGTTATTTTATTATCACTTTATTTATTGCTATTTTAGTCATGTTTTTATTAAGTTTTATTGATCTTTTGTGCAGCACTTTGGAAACTGTCTTTGTTTATAAAATGTGCTATAGAAATAAAGTTGGACTGGACTGGATGTTTTTCAAAGTAGTCTTTAAGCAATAAAAGCACCTAACCTGCAATTTATTAACCACAAGAAGGATACATTTAATGCTCTACTGCGGAACCTTTCAGGCCAAGTTATAACAGCTCCATGGAGACAAGCAGGTGACGGACCTTCCACCAGAAAGGTTACATAGTGCAGCATTAAATTCTAATGCAATAATGAAATGCATGAATATGAAGAATCCCTTAATGTCATTTAGATTAAGTTAGAAACATTTTTATAACTCTTGAATATTGCTAATAATGAAATTCACAAAACGTATGTGTAGCTATACATATTTTAAAGGTGCATTGTGTAGCTTTCTTGGTGGAGGGCCTGTTGCCTGCTTGTGTCCATGGAGATGTTATTGCTTTGCCTGCAATAATATGTCAATAAAATGATCCATATCCACTAGGCCACTTTACAGGTGAGATCTGTGGACCAGTGACCCATTCGCAGTTAGAATCTGTGTTTTAAAGGTATTTTTGAGCAATAAAAACACATATAATTGAATAAATGCATCTTATATAAGTTTAATATTGTGGAACAGTACAGGCAAAGCAATAGCATCAATGGTGGCAGAATACCAACCTGAAAAGTTATGCAGTGCACCTTTAAGAAATACAGTGGATCCAAGCTAGACAAACTTTATTGATCCACAAGGAAAATTATTTGAACACAGTAGCTCACACATCACAATATAATATAATAACAAAGATCAAAAAAATATGAATGGTAATAATAAATTCCAAATAAGAAGGGAGACTGGTGTCAAATAAGGCATAATTACTGTAGATGTATATGTATATACAATATACAAGATCTAGTCTAGGAGTAAGTCTAGTCATGCAGTAAAATGTGGGTGTGAAAAAGGTGTGAAGTGTCATCTATTCTTATGAAAAACTTGTGATCTGATTCCAAGAAAGTTTTGACACAGTGCCTCTATTGATGTAGGTGAGAAGTAATCATAATTTAATAAAATAAGTGTAATACAATAACTCAATCACATTTGCCCTGAAGCCTTTAACATCTATGGCAGCCATTCATGTTTACGCAGTATTATGCTCCTTAGACAACTATACTAGTTCATGAAACCGTTGAGGCTAGTTAGCAAAGGGTGTGGTGTGTGGTGTGTGGATTCTAGTGGATTATCTCCTCACCTGCTCTCGTAACAGGTCCAGTAGTTGTTGGAGGCATTCCTTCACTGTCAGCTCTCCGGTTTTAAGAACCAGTTCTGGAGCTTCTGGCCTTTCGTAGTTAGAATCAATACCAGTAAATCCTGTTAAATATTATACATCAGAAAATACTTAAAGGAGAATTAACATTTTTTACAATCTGAGCCTTATTTCGGTAATAAAACAAGTTGTTTTATTCACCCATAGCACTTTGGTGTCATATGGAGCACTTCCAGAGATGTTTTAGATTAGCGATCTCCATAATGTGAGTTCTCGGGGCACATGTTTGCGGTGTCCAAGTAACACTAACTTTAGCACTTTTCAAATCATAGAAGCTCAATGTCTTAATCTATGCTTTCGTTTGAGTCAAAAGTGGCCTGGAATCCGAGATTTATCCATAGTTTCGAGTAGATGAGGACGCCGGTGCGCATGTGCGGAGTCACAGTTTATTTCGCTCTCAGCTCTCGGGACCCAAACATGAAAGCTGTAAATTATGGATAAATCTCAGATTACAGGCCACTTTTGACTCAAACAAAAGTGTAGACTAAGACATTGAGCTTCTATGATTTGAAAAGTGCTAAAGTTTGTGTTATTTGGAGACTGGTCAACCAAATAAACTAGTATAGTTGTCTGGTGTTACAGATCTCGCTAATCTAAAACATCTCAAGAAGTGCTCCATATGACACCAAAGTGCTATGGGTGAGTAAAACAACTTGTTTTATTACCGAAATAAGGCTCAGATTGTAAAAAACGTTAATTCTCCTTTAATATGTAACAGGGCTGTGCAAAGTAGAAATATTTAAAGGCCCTTTATTACTCAAAATACTGTGAGCTTGAAGTCATGTTATAATGTTGTTGCCTCCTCAAAAATATACCTGGAGTTGTGCTTTCTTTCATGTATGTTTAACTCATTAACTCAAAATGCTATGTTTCACCTTGTGATGTCATCTAGTGGTAGTTTACACGTTCATTCAGTGGAGATAGGCAAGTCCAGGGCTGAAATGATCCAAAAGGCTCTACTGAATGTGTATGAAGTTAAAAACACAGTGGAGAACTTCCTGTATTACCTCATGACATCACAAGGTGGAACTGTGTGTTCTATTGGAGAGAAGAACTCTAAATATGCAGGGTTTGTGTGTTAAACATCTGTGAATGAAACAAAACACAAGTCTAGGTATATTTGTGATAAGGAATCAACATTATAACATCAGAAAACAGCGTAATATGGGCCCTTTAAATAAAAAGCACCACAATAAGAATAAATATGGTCTGAATGATGAATGCCTATGGTTGCTAGGCGATACCTTTGATCTCTCCAGCCCGGGCTTTCTTGTACAGTCCTTTCACGTCACGTTTCTCACACACTTCCAGAGAAGCGTGGATGAAGACCTCAAAAAATGGCAGCTTGGAGGTGCCGTGGATCTTCCTCGCCTCCTCTCTATCCTGTAAAAAGTTCATTTCAGGTTGTATTAGTAAAGAACATGGATTATTCAGTAACTAGAGGTGTGTGATGTAATTATTAGGATCAAAGGACAAATGCACGAGGGAGCCAAGTACGCAACAATTTTTGAAGGTTGATAGATTACTGAAGTAAATATAAACAATAATAATACTGAAACTAATCTATGGCACTGAAAATCAATCCGTGAAACAGGTCAACAGGTTAGAATGAGCCATCAGTCCTTTATCCAAGATTAAATCCTCAACAGCACACACTAAATATTTAATGTTGGCTTTATCAAGGTAGATTAAAAAAAAAAAATGCACAAAAGTTAAGATAATTTGGATCAATTCATCTGGAAGTCTGAGGGCCACAAACTGGACCCTTTAACCCAGGGGTCGGCAACCCGCGGCTCCGGAGCCGCAAGCGGCTCTTTGATCCCTCTGATGCGGCTCAGTACAGCGGTCCCTCGTTTATCGTGGGGGTTACGTTGTAGAAATAACCCACGATAGGCAAAATCTGTGAAGTAGTCAGCTTTATATTGCGTATATAAATATGTGTGTATTTCACAGTTCCTCTGACCGAGGAGCCTGGCGCCGCTGCGCTGTTGCGGGTTTTGTTGGGGAGAAAACTTGCAAACATACAGCACTTCAGAGCAGTGACGGGCTGGGATCATCGGCCCTGGTGATTTACACCTACAAGCGGCCCCGTAGTCTGTGGAACGGGGGGGAGGGGTTCTACAGCTCTGCACCAAACACAGAACTGTAGTGAGAACGCATCCGTGCGCTCTCAGGACTGGTTCAGCCGCCTGGACTCCAGGTTCCACCAGTTCGTTATGCAGAAACACTGCCGCTACTTCCCGATGCGCATTGACCACCAAATCCGTAATAGAGCACGGCCTCGGCCCTTCTGGCATGTGCCCAAATTCCAGACCGCTCAGTCTTCAGAGTCACACTGCTCGTGATCCAACATTTAAATAAATGTGGCAAACTGAACACATTCTGCACAGGAGACACGGAGGAGAATGACTGACAAAGACAAAGGTCTACAGTCCTTTAGCCAATCAGGATGCAGAACACAATATGTGTTGATACACTATAAAAAAATCAGCGAAACAGAGAGGGACCACTGTATTTAATTAAAATGTATTTTATTTTAGTTCGTTCATATTCAAAATGTAATTCTATGTCACAAAGGTAAAAAAAAAAGCCGTTATATGCAGTGTTATTTCATTTTAAATTTCAAAAGGGTTTTGCAGCTCCCAGTGTTTTCTTCACTGTGTGAAACGGCTCCAAACGGCTCTTTGAGTGGTAAAGGTTGCCGACCCCTGCTTTAACCCCTTCTTAGGGCAGAATAATCTCCATATATAATGCCAACATATATTAACACTTGCATTTTCCAATACATTACAGTATTTGTGTGGTCATTTAAAGGTGTACTATGTAACTGGCATTTTAGAACTTCAGACATGGCAAATTGTGGAACAGTTTTTGCACACCATATACTTTTTACTTGAAAAACACTAAAAATGAAGTCCATGAGTATTTTTTGAATATAAAACACCTGTAATTCCATAAATGCCACATTGATATGGGTAATGCCATACAGTGGAACATTTCAGGCAAAGCAATATCATCTCCCTGGAGACAAGCATGTAGCAGACCCTTCACCAGAAAGGTTATGTAGTGCATCTTTAACCAAATTGATCTTTTCATAGATTCTGAGTATATGTAATGAGCAGAGCAAATAACAAGCCCCTTAGCAAACACCATAAAAAGACTTGCACTATTTTCTGATCTTGTTTTAATGTTGTTTCCTCATCACACACATACCTGGAGGTGTGTTTTGTTTCATTCGCACACATTTAACACACAAACTCTGCATTTTTAGATTGTTGTGGAAAAGGGAAAACACCCTGTTTTACCTTGTGATGTCATAAAGTAACACAGAAAATGTTTAGCTGTGTTTTTAAACTCCATATGCCTTCACTAGGGCCTTGGAATTGTCCATCTCTAATAAATAAATGATTCTAACATGGCATAAAGCGCACAAGAGTCAATTTTGTGCAACATAGGATTCATTTCATTCATTATTTTTTCATGAATCCGCTAAAAAGAAGTTTTACAAACCTTGGCAAAAGGAGAAATGAAACTAGTGACGCAGACCAGACCGGCATCAGCGAAAAGTTTAGCCACCTCCGCTACACGCCGGATGTTCTCCTCGCGGTCCTCGGCTGAGAAGCCCAGGTTCTTGTTCAGTCCGTGTCTGATGTTGTCTCCGTCCAGAGAGTAACAGGGAATAGCGTGAGACACCAGGTATTCCTCCAAGGCAAAGCTCAAGGTGGTCTTTCCAGCACCGGACAATCCTAAGGGAGAGATTGGGAGAGAATGAATGAACAAACGAATAATGAAATAAAATAAGTTTAAAGGTGCATTATGTAACTTTTCTGCTGGAAGGTCTGCTACCTGCTTGTTTCTATGGGTATTCACAGTATCACATTAAACAGCTCTACCTTATATTTATTCAATAACACCTCAAAAATACCTAGAAAAACAGGCATTCTGACTGTGAGTGGGGGATGTCTCTCCACAAGTCTGACCTGTAATTTGGTCTGGTTTAGTCTCCATGAAGATAGAAAGGTTTAATACCACTGTGAAACATTCCAGACAAAGCAATAACATGTCCATGTAGTTAAGCAGTAACGTTACACCTGTAAATTAAAATTCTGGGAGGTAGGATAGTAAATGGCCACATTTTTATATTGCGCTTTTCCACGTTCAAGGCACTGAAGGACACACACACATTCATACAACAGTGTAGTGTCAAGTGTCTTGCCTAAGGACACAATAACAACATTCATCTTTGAGAGCTTGACTCACACCACCAACCTGTACGTCAGAGAATCTAACAAGTCAACCAGTGATCAAGAGTGGGAATCCTTCCTGGAGATCACTGCAGTTGGACTTGCGGTCACCTTTTGCCCTATTCCAATAAGGGCTTTGACCACTTATTTAACACAGATTAGTCAGACTAAGTGTTTCATAATATCTGTATAACCAAAATAGTAACTTATTAACAACTTGATTTGTCAATTATTATTTAAAGGTCCCATATTATGCTCATCTGATCTGTTTTAATGTTGTCCTCATCAAAAACATACCTGGTGTTTTGTTTCATTCACATTTAACACACAAACTCTGCATATTTAAACTTTTTTCTCGCAAACGGAAAACACCCGTTCCACCTTGTGATGTCATGATAATACAGGAACTCCATACACCTTCATTACAATCATTTTGATCATTTCAGCCCTGGAATGTTCTCTATTCTCTATTGAACTAAAGGTAAAATGTAGCTATTAACTTAAGAACTACCACAGAATGACTGCAAAAAGTGCACCTGAGCATTTTTAGCTTTTGAGATGTAGACAGACTAATAAAAAGGCTTACTCATTACTGTGCGAATGAAACAAAAACACAACCTCAGGTATGTTTTTGATGAGGTAATGACACTCTAACATGGCTTAAAGAGTCCATTTTGTGTAATATAGGGCCTTTAAACAGTAATTAGTATTTTTGTCTAATATATTTAGGCAACAGAAGCTCAGTTTGCCGAGCAATTGCCCATTAACCCAAAGACTAGTAGTAAAGTAAGTACTGTTGTTGTGTCCTGAAACACCTCCCATATCTGTTTACACTGACATACTGTATGAATGTGTGTGCTAGAGGGTCAGTGCTATGCCCCAGATTTCAACAACATAATTTCCTCAAATACACACACATGCAAAAATGACCGTTAGTTACCAGTTAGCCAAATGGTACATCCTCTGAAGCCTCCCCTTGTGCCCACCACTTGGCCTCTCTTGTTGCGGCTCACATGATGAGCCTGGTAAACCACATTGGTCGACTTGGTGACATCCTGGAATGGAAGAACAAAAGACCTATATCAGCAAAGACATCCGGTAGAACAGGTCTTTTTGTACAAGCAACCCAAACCTACAAAACAAATAATATTTGTTTTACACATGTCTTTTACGTGCACTCAGGGAGGCAGGTGAGGCCATGCCACACCTGTCATCACAGAGAAAAAATAAATGGTTATATTTATCCAATGATTTGTACTATAAAGTCATTTTCTGTTTAACTTTGCCATTTTAATTAATTTTTTTATTCAAAATCACTGAATTTTCACTTTTACCGTTGAAATACTGAGGAGCGACATGCAGAGAGGCACCAGCCGTTCGTGCCTCACATGGACTGACTGCTGTAGCTCAGCAGTGACCGATACTGCGCTCATGGTAGAGGCACTCATGAGCCCAGGGGTTCTTCTGCAACTCCTGGGGCAGCAGATTAGAATAAGTGACAGCAAACTACAATTTAGAGTTAAGTCAAGTTTAGCAATCAGTTCACTTTTTTCTTCTTGTCTGGCCCGACTTTTTAAGTGGAGGAAAATTTCATATTAAAGCTCAAACAGTTTTCTAAACTGGACTTTCGGTCGAAGCTGGAGTTTATAATTGAAGGAAGACCAACGCCGGAGCTAAAGGGTTTGCTCCAGACTACGGGACAAAAGACTCGCTCTTTTCAAACAGCGTGGTAAGAAATGGTCTTTTCTGCTCTTCCTGCCTTCTTTTCTCAACCTGTTGTGACAATGTCTGGACTCAGGTGGGATATTGTGACCTGAAAAATGTACAAAGAAGCCTCGTTAAACATGAGCGGTCCACCACTCACATTCAGAGCCAGATCATGCTAAAAACTTCGCAATTTTAATTTATGACGCTACTCTGTGCGCTCTGGAAAATGCACTAAACAATAATTATTAATTTTCAGCTTCACATCAAAAATATTACAAGCTCCAGTCACTTACAGGGAGAGAAACTGGCCCGGGGCCAAATTTACATATTTGTAAATTTGATTATGATGACGTCAGTGGTGCCATGATGCTCACTGGACGTCATTGTGACGTGTATGTTTGTGTATATAATCTATATTGGCTTAATACAGTTTAATAATACAAATGGATCCACTGACTTCCTGTTCAAAACTTCTTATGTTGTAACAAGCAGCAGGTTGTAATCCAGTAAAGCACTTTAGGCGTGGATGGCGATAGGTGAGAACAGGATTTTCAGGGCACTCAAGGCTTGATTGCATGACAATAGAGGATTACTCAAACATGCATTAATCCATCAAAATACAACTTTGGATCAATTAATGAAGAAGGAACACGGTTACAGGGCTGTAAGCCTTAAAGGTGCATTGCGTAACTTTTCTGGTGGAGGATCCGTCAAATGCCTTTCTTCATAGAGACGTTATTGCTTTGTCTGAAATTTTTGACAGTATGAACCCATCTTCATGAAGAACAGACCAAGGTACAGGCCAGATATGTGGAGACACTAACCCGCTCACAATCAGAATGCCTGTTTTATAGGAATTTTTGAGCTATAAACCCACCTGTAATTTAATAAATGTACACATTCCAGGTAGAGCAATGACATCGTCATAGAAACAAGCAGGTGACAGCCCCTGAACCAAAAAGTTTCATAGGGCATCTTTAGGTCATTTAGTTGATTAATTCCATGGAGTCTTAGTCGACCAAAATCTATATAATTTTATTCAGATTATAGGGACAACAGCAGAAAGGAGACGTTAGTGAGTGAGAGAGTTAGCTGAAGATTTGGTATTTTTTCACATTTGTATGTAAAAAGTCAGATTATGAGTCAGTCATCATTCGCAAGTTTAATCTGTCTTGATATAAATACGTTGTTTCCTAGTACTTTTTCAGCATAAATAGTTGTTTTGCATAAACTCGATGCAGTTTGGATCAGATACATAGAGATATGTAAGAGTTTTGAGAGCTTTTGCCACACCCCCTTTGTAGTTAAATAATATATTGGTATTCTTTAGTCAACCAATAAGTTCCTCAGTCATCCACAGCACTATTAATGAGATTAAAAGATGTGGGATAACATAACACACTCTCCTTCATGTAAGCCCCATATCTCACACTGTGCTGGACTCGAGGGGAGTTACGTGGAGCAGAGATGGAATGAATGGGCCTGTCTTGATAGTGACTGAGTGGGGGAGAGGGAGGAGAGGGAGGGAGAGACAGAGAGACAGTGTGACCAGTGTACTGCCAGGACCAGGAACCCAGTGATGATGTGGCAACGCTCAATGACCACAAGTTCAGCCTCTGCCCTCCCACCCAACACTCCCCCATGCTAACTCGCCTTCTCTTTTTCATTGCACCAATCGATGTAATACTAAGAGGACTGTTCACCACTGCATTGTGTAACTTTTCTGGTGGACGATGCGTCAAATGCTTTTCTCCATGGAGATGTCATTGCTTTGCCTGGAATGTTTCACAGTATGATATTAAACCTTTCTATCATCATGGAAACCAAACCAGACCAAGTTACAAGTAAGCTCTGTGGAGAGGTTACCCTGCTCATAATCAGAATGCTTGTTTTTCCAGGTATTATTCAGCTATAAAACCATCTGTAATTTAAAGGTCTCATGGCATGAAATTTTCACTTTCTGAGGTTTTTGAACGTTAATGTGAGCTCCCCTACCCTGTTTAGGCCCCCCCAATGGCTAAAAGTTGCGAAATGTCTAAACTGAGCATTTGCGATCCTTTTCTGCGTTTGAAAAAAACACAGCTCAAACGGGCGATTCTGAACAAGGCACTTTTGTTACGTAACATCGAAAAAAGAAATGCAAATGCAGTTCCACCACCGTCTGGATGTCCACCCCCTGTCTCTGGAAATCACGCCCAGAGAGTTTGGACTGCGAATGCGCTAGGCAATGTGAAATGTGTTTTTTTATTTGCCTGGAGGCACGTCCGAGTGTTTCTAGGCTCGGAAGTCCTTTATCTGAGCCTCTGGACCTTTGAACAGCAGTGGTTTAATTTTATTTTCTGTGAAAATGTGTTTTTTTCATTGAAATTCCTCTCCTTCCTCCCTCCGTGCTTCAAACGCGGAAATGGGAGCCAGCGCACAAAGCAGCGCTCCAGCGACGCAGAGGAGCGGGTGGGGCCCCCTCTCTAACCCAATCTGTGTCCTTCTCATTTGCATTCAAGCAACAAGGCCCAGAATGAGCTGTTCAGACAGAGAGATTCTGACTCTGACTGTGTACATGTGTCTTTCTCATGCACTGAATGTTGATTTTGAAGAAGGATTCATTTACAGTATTAGGGAACCATTAAGGAGCCATATAAAAGCATCAAGAAGTACCATGTCATGGGACCTTTAATAAGTGTAAGGCTGTTTAATGTCATACTGTGGAACATTCCAGGCAAAGCAATAACATAGAAACAACATAATAGAAACAAGAAGGTGACGAACCCCCAACCAAAATGTTATATAGTGCACTTTTAAGACACTGATGGGGTAGATATACAGTATTGTAAAGGAAAATAAAATATTGTGTTTTATTTTATATTAAGAATAATTTTGGTTTATAGACAGAAAACTTTTCCTATAACAAATTTTGTCCCACCTTGCTTATTCATTTGCTTGGGCGTGACAATAGTATTTTGACATAGACACAATCAGAACAAGTAGGGCCTACATTTCAAGGGAGATACAATCTTCCCTGAAATGTACCACATTTTATATTGTTCTAATCCAATATGTTAATCCTGAGGCCAAAAATATATAAATTATTTCCAAACATACACATTGCTGAAAAGAAAATACTCTTACTAGGCTACAATTTCATTAACTGTTGTAGACTTGGGTTTCACAAGATCTGTTGTTATTAAGTTATATGATGCATCAGTGAATACTCTTTTTAGTTGTTTTAGTCCTGTCCCGACTAGTTGGTGTGTAGGAGTGATTATTTGTGGAAAACCAAAGCCCTATAAGCATGAACCACCCCAAGACGATGAACTAAAGAACTAATTCAAATAAATAAATAAATATAATAGAAAAAATGAAAAAAGAAATGTTTTTTCTTGAGCATAAAGCAAGATAAAACAGGATATACATGAGACACTGGTAGGTTTAACCCTATTATGAATAATTACTTTTCGTGCAGTTACAACATTTGTCGTACAGGTGTTCAATATCCTCCTGAGACCCGGCCCATTATTTTGTGTCCTTTATAGTGGACATTGAATTAACCAGTCTTTTAAAGGAAAAGTAACGTTATTTTACAATCTGAGCCTTCTTTCGGTAATAAAACAAGTCGTTTGACTCACCCATATCACGTTCGTGTCATTTGGAGCTGTTTGAAGAAAGTTATGTTGTAGCGTATCCGTTAACATGAGTACTCGGGGCATTACTTTGCAGTCTCCAAATAACACAAACTTTAGCACTTTTCAAATCATAGAAGCTCGATGTCTTAATGTAAGATTTCGTTTGAGTCAAAAGTGGCCTGTAATCCGAGATTTATCCACAGTTTTCAGCTTTGCGTTTCATGTTTGGGTCCCGGGAGCTGAGAGCACAGTCCGCACATGCGCACTGGCGTCCTCATCTACTTGAAACTATGGATAAATCTCGGATTACAGGCCACTTTTGACTCAAACGAAATCTTACATTAAGACATCGGGCTTCTATGATTTGAAAAGTGCTAAAGTTTGTGTTATTTGGAGACCACAAAGTAATGCCCCGAATACTCACGCTAACGGATACGCTACAACATAACTTTCTTCAAACAGCTCCAAATGACACCAAAGTGATATGGGTGAGTCAAACGACTTGTTTTATTACCGAAAGAAGGCTCAGATTGTAAAATAATGTTACTTTTCCTTTAAGTGTTTAGAGATACTCTAGTTTGTGGCTGCACTATGATAAATAAATACATAAATAAACCAGGTCTCAACTAGGACTAAATCAGGAATAAACCGAGACAAAACAGGACTAAACCAGGAGAAAATCAGGACTAAACCAGGTCTAAACCAGGACTAAACCACATATGAACCAAATTTGAGTCAGGTTTAAACCACATCTAAACCACATCTAAACCAGGTCTAAACCAGATCAATACATAAATAATAATATAATACAATAAATAAATAAGAAATTAAAAGGGAGTCTAAAAACTTTTTAAGAAACTTGTCAGAGATGTGTTTTTGTTAGGTTGTTAACTTCACATGAATTGAACACTATTACAGCCCATTACAGAGGCACGTTACAACATTATGAATACACATAAAATGAACAAAATGTAAATGCTCAGGTGTTCATTTACCTCCAAATAGAAAATCACAAAATACAATGTCAACTGTGCATCCTACTGAAACGTCTTAGTATGCTTGGTTCATCTTTAAGCAGACGTGGATGCCCGTATTTTTCCAAGTGTGCAACTCAACTTCAGTGACACAGTGACTCCTTTCTCCCACTCAGGCTACGTTACTCCAACAAGCAGCCTATTCACGAGAAGCTTTTCACAATGTCTCCACACCTGGGGTTTTACGCATACATCTAATCAAAGATCGCCAAGTGTCACACCGCCAGTCATTCAGTTTTGTTCAAAAAATGTGTCTTTTTAATCAATATAGGTACTTACAGGCTACTTACAACACTCTTACCAACTTTGAGATAAGTTGATGATAGTAACGCCAAAGCAAAAGGCGTTGGAAAAGGCTTTTACGCACTATGTATTTATGTATTTATTTTTGCATTTAGGCGGCGTACTTTCCCCAAACACTGCCAAGCAAATCTAACCTTATCTTACATTGTAATTACGAGCACTTTTATCTTCACATCTTTACGTACCGTACGAAGTTTCTTCACGCCGGACATGTCTTCCTTAATGTGGCACAAAAAACAGAACGCGGCGCAGGGGCAAAGATCACGACAAACAAAAAAATCACCGCCCGAGATTCGTCAAACTTCGAGCTAACCTCCAAAGTTTAGGACGGCTAAAAGGAGGCGAGGGGCTTTAAAAAGGGACCTTCAAGACACGTAGCATTCCTCTCGCCCAGCCTCCACCAGCCCAGCCTCCATCAGCCCTCCTCCGCGTAATGCGAAGAACGCGCAGCCAATGCGTGTGCGCGACGACACCGCGAGGGACGATCTGGGAAAGTTGCAAGTCAAGATAGAAGATTAAGTAAGATAACAAAGTAGTTTCGTCCGTTTTATGTTTTGCTTCGTGACGCGAATACCAAAGAAATGCAGTTATGCAGGCTATGCGTTTAATGTGAAGTCTTGTCTTGTCATCAGGGGCAAACACAAATAACAATCATCAACGAATACGTCGCTAAGAAGTCATTTAATTTATTATGAATTAGGTTAGCGGACAAGTTTTCAGGTCAAAATGTGAATATTTTAAGTAGCCTACTCTTAAACCAGTTCGATTTGAAAGTACTGTATAACATTAAAGGTCCTGTATGACACAAAATCGACTATTACATTAAGCCATGTTGTAATGTTCCCTCCTCAAAAACATACCTGGAGTTGTGTTTTGTTTCATTCACACGTCTGAGTAACCCTTTATTATTAGTCTGTGCATCTCCAAAGCTCAAAATGCTGTGTTCCACCTTGTGATGTTATGAAGTGATAGTTTTCAAGTTAAAGGGATAGTGCGGGTTTTTTTTTTTTTTTTTTTTTAAATATATATTAATCTGTATGACCCAGGACGCACTGGAGGGACTATGTGTGGCCTGGCCTGGGAACGCCGTGGGGTCCCCCCGGAGGAGCTGGAGGAAGTGTCCGGGGTGAAGGAGGTCTGGGCGTCCCTGCTTAGACTGTTGCCCCCGCAACCCGGCCCCGGATAAGCGGAAGAAAATGGATGGATGGATTAATCTGTATGGGTTTCCTTCTAAAAGTTCCGTGTGTTGACACCGGTTTACCTCTGACACTCTCAGCTGATCCCGGTTCGGCTCGCTTTCTGGAGCCCACGTAAGTAGGTCCGGTAAGTTCTCTGGAACATGAAATAAAGTTTGTTTTTCTTCTCAAAACAAAACATTTGTCCGAAAGGTGATATATTTGCATCCCAAACAGTTGTCAAGGAAACATCCAGCAGCGAACTTAGCGATCGCGTATTGTGTCTGCCGACTCGTATCACTGCGCTCACGTTAGCTGTATTAGCCTGTTAACCTTTAGCGGAAGTGTACGGCAGATGCGGTCCGCCGCAAGGGGAAGTTTACATGTGAACAGGCTAACTTTTAGAAGGAAACCCATACAGATTAATATTAAAAAAAAAAAAAAAAAAAAAAGCACTATCCCTTTAATAGCTCCTTTTACGTTGACTTCAGTAGATATTGTCAGTAGATGTTGTCAATTCCAGGGCTGAAATCACCCAAATGATCATTGGTAAAAGGAGAAATTCAATTTGTCAACTGGACAAAGTTTATTTGGTCGAAGACGTGTTGTTTTGATGGAAGTGTGTTCGAAGTGTGTTTTTTTGATGAGGAAACATTATAAAAGACGAGAAAACATCTTTAACAATTTACTGTGGCTATTATTTATTATTCAATTGTTTATTCTGTTGATTATCTGCATTTTGTCATTTGTTTGGTCTCTTACAACAAGAAGGTGCAATTTTACTCTGAAACTGATTTGGATCTTTTTGTGAGGAATTTGCATATTCTCCCTGGAACATGCACACTGTAGGTAGGCCTATATGTAGCTTTTTTAGTTCTGCACTCTGGTTTGACTATTTAAATGCATTGATGTTGTTCACGGTCAAACATTTCCTGGTCAATAATGAATTAATAATTTTGTGTAAGTTTTGTATTATTGCCCTGACTGGGTTACAAGTTACAATTTTATTATCTTTGTCCTCATCTGGAACCTGATTTAGGCCAACTGACAAAGGGTTATGGTGCTGGTGCTCCTATCTGAAAGTGAAATCTATCTACTCTTTCAAGCCATTATACTGTAAACTTTATGAAAACAGTACTAAGAATCATACCAAAAATAATACACAAACAAAAGAGGTGTAATGCATTTCTTTAAAACCCATTGTTCAAAATGGTAAATTAAAAAATAACTGGATAGTAATACAAAGTAGTAGCAGTAATTCTGGTCCTATCACCACATACTTAAAGGAGAATTAAAGTTTTTTACAATCTGAACCTTATTTCTGTAGTAAAACAAGTTGTTTTACTCACCCATAGCACTTTGGTGTCATATGGAGCACTTCCAGAGATGTTTTAGATTAGCGATATCCGTAATGCGAGTTCTCGGGGCATATAATATATGCCCCCAGCGGTCTCCAAATAACACAAACTTTAGCACTTTTCAAATCATAGAAGCTCATTGTCTTAGTCTACACTTTCATTTGAGTCAAAAGTGGCCTGTAATCCCAGATTTAGCCATAATTTACAGTTTTGAGTTTCATGTTTGGGTCCCGAGAGCTGAGAGTGAAATAAGATGTTACTCCGCACATGCGCACTGGCGTCCTCATCTACTCGAAACTATGGATAAATCTCGGATTACAGGCCACTTTTTACTCAAATGAAAGCGGAGACTAAGACAATGAGCTTCTATGATTTGAAAACTGCTAAAGTTTGTGTTATTTGGAGACCGCAAACATGTGCCCCGAGAACTCACATGATGGAGATCGCAAATCTAAAACATCTCTGGAAGTGCTCCATATGACACCAAAGTGCTATGGGTGAGTAAAACAACTTGTTTTATTACTGAAATAAGGCTCAGATTGTAAAAAAACGTTAATTCTCCTTTAAAGGCCTCATATTACGCTATTTTCTGGTCTATGTTATAATGTTGTTTCCTCATCAAAAACATACCTGGAGTTGCATTTTGTTTCATTCACACATGTTTAACACAAATCCTGCATATTTAGGCTGTTTTTCTCTCGAACAGAAAACACTCTGTTCCACTTTGTGATGTCATGTGGTAAAGGAAATGCTCCACTGTATTTTTAAATTCCATACTCCTTCACTAGAATCATTTGGATCATTTCAGCCATTGAACTGACTGTCTCTACTGAACAAAAGGTAAAAGGAGCTTGAAAACTATAGCTTCATGACATCACAAGGTGGAGCAGAGCATTTTGAGCTTTGGAGATGTGGACAGACTAATAATAAAGGGTTATTCAAAGATGTGAATGAGACAAAACACAACTCCAGGTATGTTTTTGAGGAAGTAACAACATTCTATCATGGCTTAAAGCTCAAGAGTCAACCATCAATAATATGATAGGTGAATACATATTTGTTTCACCCCCGGTAAATCCACGGCAAACAATTTAGTAAGGAAAGTATTTTGGACTTTCTGATGAAAAAAAAAAACAATAAGCAAACAAACAAACAAACAAAAACACACAGACACAAAATACCAGCAGAATCCTCATTATTGGCTTAGTTCAAAGTTTTTCTTGACACCATAGACTGTATATATAGACATAGCTCACCCCTAGGTTAGGACGTCACACTCCCTTAGTCCACTTCTGTCTGTACAATGCATTGTAATTGTTGCGGCCAAAAAATAAATCAACAAAGTATTTATCCATCTATTTAAGTTTATCCATCTATTTATCTATCTATCTTCTTTGCACAGTCAATGCTTGATACCAGTATTTTGTTGATATCATACTGGGTCAATTTTTGAGACAAGTGAAATTAATTTACAACTAGGACATTTTGTAGGATTTTCATGGATATTTCACATCTATAGTCTTATTTCTTCTTCTTTGGTTCAAACAGTTGACACTCTGTCTCAAAGTCACACCCCTGCAGCAGCTCCTTGTATCTCTCCTTCACATCTGCATACAGAGGCATTGAGCTCTGCGTGTCACTCAAACCTGGAAACGCCACAGTTTTTTCATTGAGCATCGGCTGCAGTCTGAGCTCCCCTCCTCCACAGTCATACAGCACTAGGACCAGGTTAGCAGCGTACGGTAGCATGTGGCTAGTGCGGAAAGAGCGTTTGGTTTGAGAGGCGTAGTTCTCAGATTTGAGAGGTTCACCATCCTTAAAGAAGCCCAGTAATGTAAGGAGAGGCAAGAGGGTCTCAGCATGGCCAATCTGGATATTCACAGCTTCAGTCACTTGAGAACCACGCCTAAAAGAAAAAAACAAAACACAAAGTCCATGTGACAGGTTATACTCGTATCATTATATTTATTTCATTTCAAAGATTCAAAGCTTTTATTGTCATATGCACAGTAAAGAAACACGTTTCCCTGTACAATGAAATTCTTACTTTGCTGCCCACACTGGATGCCAAGAGCATGCAAAAAAAATAAAAATAAAATAAATAAATAAATCTGTCTCTGTGCAGCGCTTTGGAAACTGTCAGTTTATAAAATGTGCTATACAAATAAAGTGGACTGGACAATTCCATAACTGTTACCTGGCAACCATAAAGTAAACAAGGGCCAAAATGTATAAAATGCACAGTATAATAATAATAATAATAATAATAATAATAATAATAATAATAATAATAATAATGCATTAGACTTATATAGCACTTTTTCAGATGCTACAATGATATGATACAATGATACAATTTGGCATTTATTCAGTCTCAGACTAAATACAAAGATATCAGAGCTTTATTATCTAGCAAACCTGTGTTTTTAAATTAAGGTTTAAACTGAAAGAAAAATGTGTTGCTTGGGAAAATAGATATGCATTCTGGATGGGAGTTTCTGTATTCAAGAGAACGTATAGGTATGTTATCATATGTAGGTAACATATAGGTACAGATATTTAGGTTTTAAAACGCTCTGTGACTTCCTGTATTTTTGTACTCCTCAACTTCTTTTCCCACAAACCTACACTTAACTAATGTAAAAGTACTTTATGAAGTTGTGAATCCAGTTACACTAAACAGGCTATTATACGTGTATATATTTGGAAAAAATAACTAGGTAAATGAAGTCAAAATGGTTAAAACTGCCAACATGGTTTTTATTTTATTTGATCATGATCATTCGTATGTACCCCTCTACAGAGCCTTGTGAAAGTATTAGCCCCCTTGAACATTTTGACCTTTTGCCACATTTCAGGCTTCAAACATAAAGATATAAAATTTGATTTTTTTGTGAAGACTCAACACCAAGTGGGACACAATCGTGAAGTGGAGCGAAATTTTTTAACTTTTTCTTTTTTTTTTTTTTTACAAATAAAAAACTGAAAAGTAGGGCATGCAAAAATATTCACCCCTTTTTCTCTCAGTGCAGCCAACTGACTCCAGAAGTTCCCTGATGATTTCTGAATGATCCAAAGTTGACCTTAATGACTGATGATGATAAATAGAGTCCACCTGTGTGTAATCAGTCTCAGTATAAAAGGCTCTGCTCTGTGATGGTCTCAGAGGTCTGTTAAAAGAACACTGGGGAGCGAACAGCATAATGAAGGCACACCAGGCAGGTCCGGGATGTGGAGAAGTTTAAAGCAGGATTAGGATATAAAAAGATTTCACAAGCTTTAAACATCTCATGGAGCAATGTTCGATCAATTATATTGAAATGGAGAAAGTATCAGACCACTGCAAACCTACCACGACCCGGCCATCCCTCTAAACTTTCAGCCCAAACAAGTAGAGCACTCACTAGCGATCCAGCCAAGAGGCCCATGATCACTCTGGATGAACTGCAGAGATCCAGAGCTAAGGTGGGGGAATCTGTCCATAGGACAACTATTAGTCGCACACTGCACAAATCTGGCCTTTATGGAAGAGTGGCAAGAAGAAAATTTCTCAAATAAAATCATAAAAAGTCCTGTTTGAAGTTTGCCATAAGCCACGTGAGAGACACAACAAACATGTGGAAGAAGATGCTCTGGTCAGATGAGACCAACATTGAACTTTCTGGGCTAAATGCAAAACATTTGGTGTAAAAGTGGGGGGTGGTGGGTGAATATTTTCACATGCCCTACTTTTCAGTTTTCTATTTGTAAAAAGTTTAAAATATCATCATCATTTCATTCCACTTCACAACTGTGTCCCACTTGGTGTTGATTCTTCACAAAATTTTTTTATATCTTTTTATATCTTATATCTAATACTTTCACAAGACACTGTACATTTATCATTCAATAAATGATAGATGGAAAAATATATTTTGGGGCTCAATATTTATTCATATAATGTTTATTTCATGGCACCAGCAGAGAATGTTGTCTTATTTTGTGTTGTATACTGTATGATAATACTTAAAGGTCCTATATTACACAAAATGTATTCTTGTGAGCTTTAAGCCATGTTATAATGTTAACCTTGTCAAAAACATAGCCGGAGTTGTGTTTTGTTTCATTCACACATGTCTGAGTAACAATGTATTAGTCTGTCCACATCTCTAAAGCTCAAAATGCTCGGTTTCACCTTGCAAACAGAGCATTTGGAACAGATGGCAAGTTTACAAGTTAAGTAGTTAAGTAGAGAGGCAATTCCAGGGTTGTTACAAATGATTCTAGTGAAGGTGTATGAAGTCTAAAAACACAGTGGAGCACTTCTTGTGTTACCACATGTGACATCACAAGGTGGACCAGAGTGTTTTCAATTTGACAGAAGAACTCAGCCTAAATATGCAGGGTTTGTGTGTTAAACATGTGTGAATGAAACAAAACACAACTCTAGGTGTGATTGTGATGAGGAAACATTATAAAAGATGATAAAATAGCATAATATGGGCTCTTTAAGCTGTAGAAGGTGGAATAACTATCTTCTGTGACCCATTATAGATACTAACCAACTAGTATTTTAGTACAGTAGTTTCAATATTATCGTTGTTGGCTTATTGAAACAATATATCACACTTCAAATGGCCTAATAGGAAGATGAATTTATTAGCAAAAATAATCTCTCTGCCTTATTTAAAGGTGCAATATGTAACTTTTTGGTTGAGGATCTGTCACCTGCTTGTTTCTATGGATTTGTCATTGCTCTGCTTGGAATGTTCCACAGTATAACATTAAATGGCTCTATCTTACATTTATTAAATTACAGGTGGTTTTATAGCTTGAATAAATTCAGAAAAACAGGAATATGACTGAGTGGGGTTGCCTCTCCAGAGATCTGACCTGTAGTTTGGTCTGGTTTGGTCTCCATGAAGATAGAAAGGTTTAATATGATACTGTGAAACAGTCCAAAGAACATCTCCATGGAGAAAAGCATTTGACACACCCTCCACCAAGCAGCACCAAGTTACACAATGCACCTTTAAACAGCCCTTTAATTGCTTATAATGGTGCGTAAATATTGTTCAGTCAGTGAGAGATGGTTCACATACTGGTTTTCATTGGCTGCCTTCTCCAGTCGACTGAACACATCATGGAAGAGAATGCAGCTGGATTTGCTGTTGATGTCGTAGCCATAGGCCCTTTTCCAGAACTGCTTCAAGTCATTAGCATACTCCATAATCTGTAAGGAAAATATGTACATTTTTTTTGGGCAATTATCTTATCTGGCCCCCAGGAAGAATAGTGCCAGCTTGTCTGCACTAATGGGGAACCTATCAATAAACAATAAACAATAAATAAAAAGTAGTACATGGCACACTGCAAAGCCTTATAACTAGTGCTGAACGATTTAGACAATATTGTTATTTCCAACACATGCACACGATAATTCTTGTTTATTAACCATGTGGTCTTACACTAGTTCTAATTAAATGCAAGAGAAAAAATGTAATGTTGTGTAATGTTAATGTTCGGGAAAGGTTAAATTTTATCCAGTCAAGTTTTATTGCTTAAATCTGGTTTCAATCCTAGTTGTATTGATTAGTATATAATTTTCTAGACTTTTTACAACCCTAATATGAATTCCATGCATTTCAGAACATGTTTGCGTGATTTTTTTTTTGCTATTTTTGTCATTGCATGTACAGTTATGGGACAATCACATGATTCTTTGCAGTCGAAAAGCCTTGGATAGCTCTCTTTTCATTAAGGGTTAACATTTGTTTTTATTATTTTGCAAAGCTTTTTCAAATTAAAACAAAGCAAAAATAAATAAATAATTACACAACTAGAAGAATTCAAATTGGCAAGTCTTATACAGAATTGTACAGATTTTCCCCCAGTGGTCCAACATGAATGCATATTAGTGGAGTGAGGGCCAAACCTGTTAATGTCTTTCATGAGAAAAGTTTGTCTGCAAAGGTATTTGTGATTAAATGGTGTTAAATGATTGTTCTTTTTAGGTGGGTAGACTGGTGTGAGCTTCCTTTCATTCCTAACATTCTTTTCAGTGCTAAATTAAATCAAAAATAGACTTTACAAAGCTAAACAATCCTTGAAGGGCCAAATTAGACTCCTTGGAGACCCCCACTTTAGGCGGCCCTGAATCAGATGCTTACAGAGGAAATGCCGTCATTTAAATACATGCATTGTTTGTAATTTGATTATTGTGACCACTAGCGCAAATTACCTAAGAGTAAATAGATAAATGGCTATTTATCTGACTGGAGAGAATAGTGCAGTGGAGCAAAGTGAAACAAACGTATATAGCTAAAAGTAATGGCTGACATGTTAAAGGAAAAGTAACGTTTTTTTTTTTTTTTTAACAATCTGAGCCTTCTTTCCGCAATAAAACAAGTAGTTTTACTCACCCATAGCAGTTTGGTGTCAATTGGAGCAGTATCGCAGAACTTATGTTGAGCCGTTCTGTTCTACTAATGATCCCGTATCCGTTAGCGTGAGTGCTCGGGGCATTACTTTGCGGTGTCCAAATAACACAAACTTTAGCACTTTTCAAATCACAGAAGATCGCTGTGTCAGGGTAGACTTTTAGTAGATTCCAAAACGGCCTGAAACCCGATATCGCAACAGAAAAGTAAAGTTCAGAGCGGTGTTAGCTTCTTTCGGACTAGCGGTGTTTACAAAACAGCTGAGTTCACGCATGCGCACTGTCCTCTCTGATGACGTCATCAAATGAAACTATAGCTGCATATCGGGTTTCAGGCCGTTTTGGAATCCACTAAAAGTCTACCCTGACACAGCGATCTTCTGTGATTTGAAAAGTGCTAAAGTTTGTGTTATTTGGAGACCGCAAAGTAATGCCCCGAGCACTCACGCTAACGGATACGGGATCATTAGTAGAACAGAACGGCTCAACATAAGTTCTGCGATACTGCTCCAATTGACACCAAACTGCTATGGGTGAGTAAAACTACTTGTTTTATTGCCGAAAGAAGGCTTAGATTGTAAAAAAACGTAAATTTTCCTTTAAATCTATAGAATTACTATTGATACTTTGCAGCTGATGTCATCCACATTCCCTGGGGGTGTGATGCTAACTGAAGCACTACTCTGTCTGAAGCTCTGTTACTTACGTTGAGTTTTATTTTAGCACAGTCTGACCAGAAAGAGATTAATTTACTGGAACTACAAAAGTGAGCTGATCTCTCGCACATAAAATTACAGCTAACATAAGCCAGCAGTTTGTCAGTTAGTTACTTTTACCTTTCTATTAAAAATTAAACACCTAAACAGGACCATGAGCATTCATACTGATCACAGGCTCCTGAAAATGTGCCGTTTAAATGAGATGAGAATGAGTTTTCAGACAATCGTAAATGTTTTTTGACATTGGGTCATCATGATAACCCCTAAACATTCTGCCCATAGAGGTACAAGCAGATCCCATACCTGTGCATCCACTTCATCAAAAAGCTGACACCAGGGTGAGTTGACTGTTTTGATGGCAAATTCATAGGCACACAAGTAAAAGGCCGCGTCAGCCGAATCTGAAAGACAGTGTCCACAAATCTATAAGAGCTGTAGGTAGTTTATTTTAATTTGGGGCTACTAAAACATAAAACACAATATACTGGATGCAAAAAGTGTACAGAAAAAACATCTCTAATGGATTAATATTCAAAATAAGTAAGCTAAAATGGTGTGTTAAAAGTATAATAGGTTACATAGAGTGAACCAATTGGTAAATGAACATCTAAGATTTGACAGGAAGGTCCATCTGCTGGTATCCATGGTGATCTTATTACTTTAGCTGAGATGTTCAACAGTATGGCATTAAACAAATATATCTTGTATTTATTCAATTACAGGTGTTTTTATTTCTCAAAAACATTATTCCTGTGAGCGGGTCCTCTTCTCCACATATCTGACATGTACCTTGGTTTAGTGATGTGACCTGCTTGGAGTCAAGCAGGTGGTGGACCCCCTACCAGAAAAGTTACACAGTGTACCTTTAAAGGTCCCATGACATGGTACTTCTTGATGCTTTTATATGGCTCCTTAATGGTTCCCTAATACAGGGGGTCCTCGGGTTACCACGTTGATCCGTTCTTAAGACGCGCCGTAACCCGAATTTCGTCGTAAGTCGGATTTTGCCTTTGATCTTCCAACCAAAGCACCAATAACCTTTCCATCTCAATAATTAGACCACTACGCTGCTTGGTTATCACTGTGGCTTTCATAGGAGCAGATCAGAGCCCACATCAGGTACTTCCGCCCACATTGGACACGCACACGAGGCCGTCTTCTTCTCCCTACAACCACAACAGAGCGTATTCTTCCGCCGTGCGCCGCGCGCCGTTCGCGTTTTTTACGTCGCTTACCACGCTAAACCGCGTAAGACGGAATGGCGCGTAATATTACAGTATTTTTTATTTTTAATGGGGGCGCGTTCGTAACCACGAAACGTCGTAAGTCGAGACCGTCGTAACCCGAGGACCCCCTGTACTGTAAATGAATCCTTCTTCAAAATCAACACTCAGTGCATGAGAAACAGAGATAAGATGAGAAAGGTGTAATTTTTCTCTCTCTGAACACTCCATTATGGGCGTTGTTGCTTGAATGCAAATGAGGAGAAAAGAGATGGCCTATTGTAGAGGGTGGGGGCGTGGCCAAACTCTCCGCTCTCAGCTGTCTGCTCTGATCCATCCAACCAAGAGATAAGAAGCACATTTCCACAGAAAATAAAATTAAACCACTGCTGTTCAAAGGTCCAGAGGCTCAGATAAAGGACTTCCGAGCCTAGAAACACTCGGACGTGCCTCCAGGCAAATAAAAAACCGTATTTCGCATTGCGTAGCTCCTCCGCAGTCCAAACTCTCTGGGCGTGATTTACAGAGACGCTGAGTACAGACAGACGGGGGTGGAACTGCATTTTTCAAGCTGACGTCAATAAGGTGCCTTGTTGAGAATCGCCCGTTTGAGCTGTTTTTTTTTCTAACGCAGAAAAGGATCGCAAATGCTCAGTTTAGACATTTCACAACTTTTAGCCATAGGGGGGGCCCTAAACAGGGTAGGGGAGCTCACATTAACGTTCAAAAACCTCAGAAAGTGAAAATTTCATGCCATGGGACCTTTAATTAGATCACACTGACCCTGAAGAGTTTCTCACACGTTTAACAAAAGTATAACAAGCACAGCAGATTTAGCAGACCTCATCACTTCAGCTGTGAAAAACGTTGGATTTTCTGGAATGCTGCTGAACATACACATCAAACATGGAAATGAACAACTACTGAGGAAGAAAATAATGAAGTGAGAGAATGCAGAAACTCAACCTGGTATAATTACTATATTGACTTGTCTTTCAATATGTTAGATGGAACAACAGTTTTTCGGGGTCAATATTTTTTGTGCAGTTTTTGGGGATAATCCTGCTTTAGGGTTATTCTGACATTACCGTAATTCACTTTCATATCATCGTTTACCATCTATATTTTCTTCAGCAATAACGCATTTCAAAATTTCATATCGTGACCTTTATTGCAGCAGTAACTTTTGTACAATAAAATAAAATAAATCCCAATAAAAATCTCCAACAGGATTCACGATTTCATAAACAATTACAGATTCACCAGCTAACACGTAAGCAGGGCAAATATGAGAGATCCAATAAAAAGAACACAAGATTTTCCCATAAACCAGACTTATCTGTTGTAAACTTGGATACTGGAGACAGGATTGGCTTCTATATCATGAGTCATCTGAATTTATACCATCCTCTGAAACACTGACAATGTTTGGAGGAGATACGGACAGAAATTGATTCCATCTGAAGAGCCAAGACAACTAGTGACAGAAGAAGAGTAAAGCACCTGAAAGCCACGAGGAGCTCATTCTCCAACAGGCTCCTACAGCTCAGACAGTGAGAGATACAGGACGACATTCATACCATACTCCATACAAGTGTACAACAACTCACCTTTATGTAATAGATAACCCTCTGTCCTGTCAATCATTATTTCAGCTTTGCACTGTTTTGTCCTTACGATATTTTGTCCTGTATAGAGCTGAGAGATATATTTGTACAACAATATCTCTATATTTTATGTATTTATATATTATATTGTATTTATTATTATTTGTAGATTTGTAGATAATATATATATTAGTTTGCCTGGAAGAATCCATGACTCATCGCTGTACCAGCGAGTGAGTCTGGTAACGTTTGATCCACAGAATACGCTGCGGTTGCGCGTAGACAGACAGCTAAGTGAACCAATCAGAGATTGCGCCATCTTGATTCAAAACTGAGGCGGAACTTCCGCTGCCTAAGAGTGACTTTGCGGGCAAAGGCGGGTGCACTGACGTCACCATCTTTGAACGAATCAGAATCGCGGAGTCGGTTTGGAACCGGAGGAGCGAGAGTGGATGGAGAGTGTCCAAATGGTATCGCGCTGTATAGGAAATACAGAGAGATATCATTTGGCTGGCCAGGTAATATATTAGTATAATTATGCCTTATTTGACACCAGTCTCTTGCTATTTTTTTGCTCTTTGTTATTATATTATAATATTTTTTGATGTGTGAGCTACAGTGTCCAAATAATTTCCCGACTATTGTTTATTAGTCGTTGGAACTACAAAACAAAACCACAGCCTGTCAATCCCTGTGATTCCCCTGGCCCTGCTGTGCCAAACTGTAACCAGTCAGTCTGAGGGAACCTTAAGAAGAGATTTTTTTTCTGGTTTGACTGTCCTTCTGATTTAACATTTGCCTGGTTTACACCAGACCATATCACAGTGATATATGGTCTGGGGGCACCTACTGAATATCTCGTAGTGGAGGTGTGGTTTGCGATTGCCAACGGCCGTTTATTGGGCGTTATGAATGTCTATCATTTGGCGTATACGTAGCCCAGAGCCAATCATGTCAGTTGTCAGTTCAAACTACAAGTTTCTGTTTGTCGCGTAGTACACGTCACCGTCTTTCCACCCCTCCCCGCTCTCTGATTGGCTCCCCAAATCAGGAGCCCTCGCTTAGCCTCGTTGTCAGGCTGTCTTTTAGATCGGAACATCGTGCAAAGCAGCCTGGGATTTCCCAGGTTAATTTAACATGATAACTATCTGATAATCAGCAGAGATACACTGAGGGAAACATCACCTACCCCACAGATCAGTGCTGAATGTAAAGGAAAAAGTAAACTGCGAAACACTGTAAAAGTGAAAGTGGGTTTAGTTTTGCTACACTTTGCCCTTTGCCTTACATATTATCTACCACTGGGACATACTTGAATAAAAAAAAAAGTCACTACAGCCAAGTACCTGAAATCAAATTCCCTGGGTGAATTGTAACTATGCAGAAAACAGTCAGACGGGTGAAAGTCCGTGATGTATCGAACAGTGACTAGGTGAAACGCCAATCTAGGGTTATTGACGAGTAAGAGGCAAAAGTGTGAGATTGCCTTGAATTAGGGATGTCAACAATTAATCGATTAACGATTATTTGTCGATTAAGACATTGGTCGAACAAAATGCATTAATTGTAATTAATCGCTAATCGCGGATACGGGAGGCAACCGCGCTGCACCAAGCTCGACTCACAGCCGGTCGCAGGCGCCAACGGCACTGCTCAGCAGCCTCGGGGGTACGCGCGATGCGAGATCGAACCGCGGCGCCCGTAGTCTCAGACCGAGCCACAAACCAGCCGCACGAAACCAGCAGCGGCACGTGGTGGTTTAATCCTGGTTTAGTCCAGGTCTAGACCTGGTCCAGTCCTGGTTTAGTTCTGGTTTAGTCCACGTTTAGTCCTGGTCTAGTCTCTTAGCCAATCAGGACAAAACACAATGTTACACTATACAAAAATGCTACACTATAAAAAAAAAATTAAAAAAAAAAGTCTGCGAACCGCGATAGAGCGAGGGATTACTGTATTTTGTTATTCAGCATCAATACATTTGTCTGCTTTTTACTAAGGAATAATTAATTGAGGAATATACAATATAATAATACTATGATATATTTATGACTCAGTGTTATGTTACTATAGCTTATATTCTTAAAGACCCTATTGAAACACTCAAATTCAGGTGAAAAACGCCGCTTATCAGTTAATCGTTAATCGATCGATAAGGTCAATCAACTATCAATTAATGAATTAATCGATAATTTGCATCCCTACCTTGAATGTTTTTTTCCTTTCTTTCTTTTCATTAAATGTACATGTTTTGAATGTCTGACAAGTATAGGTTGTGCTTTCTTAAATTTTAAAATGTTCAAATAAAGTAACTCACCTCCGTCAGGTCTAGGAATGGATACATTATGTGTAAATGTATGTAATGTCAACACTATGATGGCATTAAAATGTGTCAAATGTTGAACATTTTGGGATTATTATTCTGTAGTTGTGAAGAACTGTGGCAAGAAAAAAAATAAAAAATTCTGATTCACGTGCAGAAAATGTGCTTAATTACACAGTGTGAAACCAGGAGTGAACTGTGCATTTGCGCTCTACAACAGGTGAGATGTGACTCAGGTCATGTGAACATGTGTATGTATATCTGTTACGTCTATTTTTGTTTCAGCAGGATCAACCTGAGATTCAGTAAAATCCAGTCCATCCAGTGAAACGTTAAACGCAGTGAGCATGCACTCTTACGCACACACTCACACACTCACTCACACACACACACACACACACACACACACACACACACACATACAAGCATTGCAAGTGCATTACAAAGTCACATAAACACACTCAGACATGTAATAATATATGGTGCCATCTAGAGGAGAAAACATGCATTTTAGCTCCACCCCCAAAATGGAATTAGTGTCACCAAGTTTGATGCTTCAATTCTCAAACCCAAGAAATCAGAAATTGCATAATGTATACTTTGGAGCTAAAAGACTAAAACTGGTGTTTTTCATGGGAGTCTAGTCTTTTGGAAAAGGATGCGAGTCTGACTGCTTTCTTTGTTTACAATGATCTTCCATTATAATAGTGGCAGTCTGGGAGTGCAAAGTAAACCCAAACAGGAACAACTTTTATGAACTGACACCATGAGAATTATGAAAAGGCACATTTTTTTTTAATTACTGAAGACCCCACAGCTAAAATGTGACTGGAACAATTAAAGTGAACAGCACAGCAGTAACTTCTTTACCTGCTGAGAATGATTTGGATGCAGTTGAAATCTTACCATGTGTGATGTGACTATAGGGCACTCCCAGGCGGTCCGCAATCTTCTCCCGGACTCTCCTCATCTCTGGCCCCTCGTTGAACTCGTCCATTTCATACAGAGCTGTGGGGTTGTCACTCACTTCCTGCACAAATTTAGTGCACTGGTCGAAAAAACGCATAAGAGCATCGTTCACCGTGTGCTCAAACTCCACGTCTGTAGAAAGAGGAGGTATGTTTTATGAAGTCAGTTCCTTCAGTTAGTGTGGTTGATGACATAAGTAGATGTTTAAGAACTCAATGCTGCATTTTTGTACTTTTCTTTTCAACTTTTTCCCACCACCACTTTTTTCCTGCCACTTAACTGCAAAACTGACATATATTCACCCATCAAATGAAGTAAGCTAATAATTAGAAAAACTATGAGGCAGTTTTTTTTTTTTTTTTTTAATCAAACCTTTGGTCATTCCAGTTAGGCAGGCTGTGCTGTGTTCATTCTACACACAAACTACATATATGCTAACCTACTGCATTCTGCATTATACAATTTGCATAATATCCTCTTGAGACCTGGCCCATACATTTGTGTCCTTTATAGTGGACATTGAGTTAACCACACTGTCTTTTAAGTTTAAGTTTCTAGTTTGTGGCTGCACTTGGATTAAAAAATAAATAAATACAATTTAATAATAATAATAATAATAATAATAATAATAATAATAATAATAATAATAAATAAAAATACATAAACATGTATAAATAAAGAAATATATAAATAATACATAAAAACACATAAATACAAATAAATCAATAAGAAATTAAAAGGGAATATAAAAACTTTCGAGGCGACTGTAGAAGCTTGTCAGAGATGTTGATCATCAAAATGAAAAAATAAAATAAAATAAAATTTGTTAGGTTGTTAACTTCACATGGATTTAACACTATTACAGTCCATTACAGAGGACATGTTACAACATGTCGTTTCGTTTGAGTCAAAAGTGGCCTGTAATCTGAGATTTATCCATAGTTTCGAGTAGATGAGGACGCCAGTGCGCATGTGCGGAGTCACATCTTATTTCACTCTCAGCTCCCGGGACCCAAACATGAAACGCAAAGCTGTAAATTATGGATAAATCTTGGATTACAGGCCACTTTTGACTCAAACGAAAGTGTAGACTAAGACATTGAGCTTCTATGATTTGAAAAGTGCTAAAGTTTGTGTTACTTGGAGACCGCACGGGGCATATGTTATATGCCCCGAGCGAACTCGCGCTACGGCTATCGCTAATCTAAAACATCTCCGGAAGTGCTCCAAATGACACCAAAGTGCTATGGGTGAGTAAAACAACTTGTTTTATTACCGAAATAAGGCTCAGATTGTAAAAAACGTTAATTCTCCTTTATTAACTTGAAAACTACCACTTAATGACATCACAAAGTGGAACAGAGCATCTTGAGCTCTGGAGATGTAAATAGACTATGTAATAATAAAGCAACAGGTAAGTTTTTGAGGAGGTAAATAACAGGTTTAACACGGTTTACAGAATATTTAACAGCTGAAGCAAACAGAATGTATTTATCTGATCTGATCTATTTATATTGTCAATAAATAATCGTTACCTTGGATGTCCCAGAGTTCAGTCAGTCCCCTCTTGAAGGCCAGGGTGCTGTTAACACACCTATGCTTGGAGCTGGTGATGAACTTGATGAGTCCTCCTCTGAGCTTCTCCTCTGATATGAGTTTGGGGAACAGTTTGGACAGTCTCACCGCCAAATGCCTGTGGTCCTCGATGCCCTTCTGCACCAGGCGGCCGTCCATGTCCTCCGTGTACCACATGGTCCACTCCTCTCGGACCTCCCGCAGCCAGCCCTCGTCCCCTGGAGTGGCCGCGGACTTTTTCACTATGTCGTAAAACTCGAGCATCTTGATTACGTTTTTAGCCGTGGGGTATCTGGTGCCATGTCTGATTACGGCAGAGAGGTAGATTTCGCGACACTGGGGAGAAGGAGGCCGAATAATAGAAGTGTTCACAGCCAGAATGTCCTCTATGAGGTGCGGGTTCACTTCCTCGTACCTCCCTTTGGTGCTCAAGTATTTAGCGATTGTGGGGATACTGGGAATATCCAATGAGTTTACGCGAAAACAGCACGAAAATAGAATGACTAAAGTGGTTAAAAAGACAGAGTTACAGTCGCTGGACATCATAGCGGTACAGGTAACGCAACGAATGGACTTTGCACTTCCTACAAAAGATAAAAGATAAAAGATAACGGTCAGCGGAAAGTCACGTCAAGGTTCAGGTCTGCAAAAATGAACAAACATAATGGGGGAAAAAAATCGATATTGTTTATTAGCATTTGAGGGAAGAGCCTATATTCTCAAAGAAAAAACATCCCACTGTAAATAAGGAAGTGGTGGTCAAACATCTGGCCACTCATCGTCCAACTTTCAAGTTGCCAGATGCGAGAGCGCTTTTTCCGCTAAATGGAATCATGATTAAGCTATTGTTTATTAGTCAATTAAAATAGTAAGTAACGTGCCCATTAGGCTTAGAAAAAAAATCAAACAGGGGCAGAAGAGCAAAATTGTAAAGCTGATATTTACTTTGGAAGTTTAAAATGATCATGCTTATACGTTATTAATAATTACTAATAGCCTATATCTTAACACTTGGTTTAAATACACCCAGCATACACTTATAGCGTATTAGTGGGCAATGCCCGAATATCCTCCTGGGACCTGAAGAAAAAAAGTGTACCTAAATTATTATTATTATTATTATTATTTTAATTTTCTATTTGGAGGTAAACACCTTAGCATTTCCATATTGTTCATTTTATTTTTTGTCATAATGTTGTAACATGTCCTCTGTAATGGACGTCGGGGACATTTTAGTGTTAAATCCACGTTAACAACCTAACAAAAACTTTTTTTTTTTTTTGATGACCAGCATCTCTGACAAGCTTCAACAGTCACCTCCCTTTTAATTTCTTATTTTTTTATTTTTTAAAATATATTATGTATTTTTTATTTATTTATTTGAGTATTTATTTACATATTTATTTATTTTTTATGTGTTATTTATTTATTTATTTATTTTTAGATTTTCTTTTTTAGTTTTTTTTTCTTTCTTTTAAAGGGATATGCCACCCCCAGGTCAAATTTGGGCATCTCCCCACAGTCCAGAGACTAAAATAAGTGGTGGAAAGCGTTTTCCTGCTCACCCAGCCATTGTCCGAGTCTGTCGCCACTGACCGCCGCGGTATCTGCAGCTCCTCCGCCTTAGACTGGAGTCTAACGTCGCCAGAGAAAGATTTCGGCCAAAAGGAATTAATTTGCTCGATGCGTTTCCTAATTACTTTATGTGTAGTGCACATTCATATCGAGTGCAAATAAATGTGCAAATCAACACCGAGAGCTTGACTTGGTCATTTTGGGTGGGAACTATTTTCCAGTGCGGAAGAATACAGTCGAATCACGCAGCACGCTGCCAGGGGAATCCCAGTTACGCACCGGGAAGGGAGTTCCCCTGTTGCACAACGTGGTGCGTGATTCGGCTGTATTCTTCCGCACTGGAAAATAGTTCCCACCCAAAATGACCAAGGCAAGCTCTCCGTGTTGACAATGGCAGAAAAACGCTTTCCACCACTTATTTTAGTCTCTGGACTGTGGGGAGATGCCCAAATTTGACCTGGGGGTGGCATATCCCTTTAAATATGGAAGCCCATTCCCGCCAGTAAAAAAGAAAAAGTTGGTCACACTAAGTCATAATTATGAGATAAAAAGTCAAAATTATGAGATAAAAAGTCAAAATTATGAGATAAAAAAGTCGAAATTATGAGATAAAAAGTAAACATTTTGAGATAAAAAGTCAAAATTTTGAGATAAAAAGTCAAAATTATGAGATAAGAAAGTCGAAATTATGAGATAAAAAGTCGAAATTATGAGATAAAAAGTCAAAATTTTGAGATATCTAGATAAACTTGTATCTCAAAATTTTGACTTTTTATCTCAAAATTTTGACTTTTTATCTCATAATTTTGACTTTTTATCTCATAATTTTGACTTTTTATCTCATAATTATGACAGTGTGACCAACTTTTTTTTTTTTTTACTGGCGGGAATGGGCTTCCATATTTAAATCATAGTCTCAAAACAATTAAAACACAGACTGGTTAACTCCATGTCCACTATAAAGGACACAAATGAATGGGCCGGGTCTCAGGAGGATATACTGTGCAAAACTTTGATACGTAGTTCAACAAGGCTAGGCATTTTGGATAAGCGTGCCACAAGTTGGCATTTTTCTGATTTCTGAGTGACTGCCCTCTGCTGGATGCAAACACCATGACATAGGTAATGGACTTTTTAATCATGGAACTATTTTTAAAAAATCTTTTAACTAACTTTGAATCTACTCCATTTGTATTAGTACATTGTAAAATCCCATACCACTGATAAATATAAGCATTTAAAAATATAAAATACAAGAATATACGTTTAAAAGACCCATATTAAGCCATTTTCTGATCTATGTTGTTGGTGTTGTTGAGTTTTATTTTATTTCATTCGCAAATGTTTAACACACAAATCTTGCACGTTTAGGCTGAGTTCTTCTCTCAAACTCAAAACACTCTGTTCCACCTTATGATGTCATGGAAGTGCTCCAGTGTGTTTTTAAACTCCATGCCACTTCACTAGAATCATTTGGATGATTTCAGCCCTGGAACTGCCCGTCTCTACCGAACAAAAAGTCAAAGGTAACTGTTAACTTGAAAACTACCACTACATGACATCACAAGGTGGAACAGAGCATTTTAAGCTTTGGAGATGTAGACAAACTAATAATAAAGGGTTACTCAAACATGTGTGAATGAAGCAAAACACAACTCTAGAAATGTTTTTGATGAGGTACCAACATTATAACATGGCTTAAAGCTCACAAGAGTCAATTTTGAGTAATAAAGGACCTTTAAGCATACATAGGCCTATTATTATTAGATAATTTTGTATTTAAACAACACTATGAACTTGTTCTATTATTGAGCATACTGGCTGTGAACTAATATTTTTTATCACATTTTAACAGTCTTCCTAACTTGTGAAAAGCTGACACTCTGTCTCAAAGTCACAGCCCTGCAGCAGCTCCTTGTATCTCTCCTTCACATCTGCATACAGAGGCATTGAGCTCTGCGTGTCACTCAAACCTGGAAACGCCACCGTCTTTTCATTGAGCATCGGCTGCAGTCTGAGCTCCCCTCCTCCACAGTCATACAGCACTAGGACCAGGTTAGCAGCGTACGGTAGCATGTGGCTAGTGCGGAAAGAGCGTTTGGTTTGAGAGGCGTAGTTTTCAGATATGAGAGGTTCACCATCCTTAAAGAAGCCCAGGAGAGTGAGCAGTGGAAGGAGGGTATCTGCATGACCAATTTGGATAGTTGCAGTATTAGTCACAGGCTCACCAGACCTGTAGGGAAAAAGAAATAAGAACATTTTTTATTCCATACTCTTCTCTTTTAAAGGTCCTGTATTATGTAAAATTGACTCTTGTGGCCTTTAAGCCGTGTCATCATGCTGTTACCCTCTTAAAAACATACATAGAGTTGTGTTTTGGTTCATTCACACATGTTTGAGTAATCCTGTATTATTAGTCTGTCTACATCTCCAAAGCTCAAAATGCTCTGTTCCACCTTGTGCTGTCATGAAGCGGTAGTTTTCAAGTTAAAGGTCCCATGACATGAAATTTTCACTTTCTGAGGTTTTTGAACGTTAATGTGAGCTCCCCTACCCTGTTTAGGAAATCTGTGGAAATGTGTTTATTTTTCAATGGAACGCTTCAAATCTCTCCCCCCGTGCAAAAACACGGAAATGGATCAGCTGAGAGCTGACAGCGGAGAGCGGAGAGTTTGGCCACGCCCCCACCCTCTACTATAGGCCAGCTCTTTTCTCCTCATTTGCATTCAAGCAACAACGCCCAGAATAAAGTGTTTGAGAGAGATATTTATGACTCTTTCTCATCTTATCTCTGTTTCTCATGCACTGAGTGTTGATTTTGAAGAAGGATTCATTTACAGTATTAGGGAACCATTAAGGAGCCATATAAAAGCATCAAGAAGTACCATGTCATGGGATCTTTAACAGCTAACATTAACTTTTAGTTCAGTAGAGACTGGCAATTCCAGGGTTGAAATGATCCAGATGACTCTAGTGAAGTTGCATGAGTTTAAAAATGCAGTGCTGTGTTACTACATGGCATCAGAAGCAGAGTGTTTTCTGTTTGAGAGAAGAACTCAGCCTAAATATGCAGGATTTGTGTGTCAAACAGGTGTGAATGAAACAAAACACAACTGCAGGAATGTTTCTGATGAGGATATTATAAAAAGTCATAAAATAGTGTAATGTCTTCAATTATTTTTGATTGTAAGTTGCAGTAGTAGGCGGTGTAACTTACAGTATCTGATTTGTGGCCTTGTCCAGTCGCGCGAACACATCATGGAACAAGATGCAGCTGGATTTAAAGTTGATGTCATGACCATAGCCTCTCTTCCAGTATTCTCTCAAATCACTAACATACTCCATCACCTGTTAATGCACATACAAAAAGGGGCAAAAACAATATGTAACTCAATATAACTTAGCTATATAACTTTTACCTTGGCATCCTCCTCTTCAAAGAGCTGACACCAGGGGGAGTTCCTGTTCTTGATGGTAAACTCATAAGCGCATAAGAAAAACGCAGCTTCAGCCATATCTAAAAGGCACCGTTTTGAAATTTAATTAGGGATATACTGTGTAACTTTGCTCCATGCTTGCCATGCAATGATTAAATGTTCCGTAATAGGGTATTTAATGTATCCATCTTGCATTTATTCAGTTATAGAATCTCCTATGTTAAAGAGCCCATTACACCATTTTTTGATCTGTGCTATAATCAGAAACATACCTGGAGTTGTGTTTTGTTTCATAGTTGTGTACTCTGCATAGTTATAGGCTGAGTTCTTCTCTCAAACATAACGCTGTGATCCACCTTGGGATATCATGCTGTAATACAGGAAGTGCTCCACTGTGTTTTTTAAACCACAGACACCTTCACTAGAATCATTTGGATGATCAGCCCTGGAATTACCAACATCTACAAACATGACATCACAAGGAAGAATGGAGCATTTTGAGCTTTGGAGATGTAGACAGACTAATAATGCTCAGGTATAACTCCATGTATGTTTTTGATGATTAAACAACATTATACCATGGCTTAAACCTCACAAGAGTTAATTTTGTGTATTATTGAACCTTTAAATGATGCCAATCCAAATATCCAAACACATATGCAGCCATTTTTATACTGTACTGGCATGGCATATCTGAAAGAGTAATACAGACAATCAAGATATGCATATTGAATCTTATGTTAAATATTACCATAAGTTATATATCTGTGTGTAACATTGAGTTTGTCTGCCATTTTCTCCAGAACCCTGCTCATCTCTGCTCCATTCTTGAACTTGTCCAGCTCCACCACAGCTGTAGAGTTCTTCTCAACATCCTGCACAAACCTGGGACAGTGGTCGAAAAACCTCATGAGGGCATCATTTACTTCATGCTCAAAATCCATGTCTGTAAAGAGAAGAGCACAGATAATGTTTCAGGATAACCAAATCTGTGTACACTTTTAATCTAAGATAAGACTTTATTGATCTCACACAGGAGAAATTCACTTGCCACATTAGCTCCAGGCAGTTTAGTGCAAAAGAAAGTTTGAACAAGAAAGTGCAGCAGACAAGATAAGTAATAATAATAAAAATAAGTAAATAAGAGAATATAGAAAAAAATTGCACTTTTAGACTATACAGTGGAGTTATACAGTCTGATGGCGGTGGGGATGAAGGATCTGCAGTAGCGCTCCTTCTTGCACTGGGGGTGCCTCAGTCGGCTGCTGAAGGAGCTGCTCAGCTCCTCTACAGTCCGGTGCAGAGGGTGAGAGGTGTCGTCCATGATGGACGTGAGTTTGTCCAGCACCCTCCTCTCAGCCACCACCTCTACAGAGTCCAGAGGACAGCCCAGGACAGAGCTGGCCCTCCTGACCAGCTTATTAAGTCTCTTCCTGTCCTGTTCTGTGCTGCTCGGGGCCCAGCAGACGACAGCGTAGAGGAGAGCAGAGGCCACCACAGAGTCATCAAAAGTCTTGAGCAGAGGCCTGCACACTCCAAAGGACCTCAGTCTCCTCAGGAGGTGGAGGCGACTTTGGCCCTTCTTGTACAGGGCGTCGGTGTTGTGGGACCAGTCCAGTTTATTGTTGAGGTGAACACCCAGGTACTTGAAACTGTCCACAGTCTCTATGTCCTGCCCCTGGATGTTCACTGGTGAGTGAGGTAATCTAATCTCTATTTACTTGTCTCTATTTGGGCATGTTATCAGTTTCCGGTCCAAAGTATGGCATTAAACATACCTACCTAATTTAATTCAATTACAGGTGTTTTTCTTGCTTATAAATACTTGGAAAAACATACATTCATATTGTGAGAGGGGTCAGCACTTTAGAAATGTGACCTGGATCTTGGCCTGGAGGTACTACCAGCATGTTTTCACGGACATAGATACATGTAAAGTCATACATCTCCACAGGTAAAAGTGGATGCAAAAGTAGATTGACTGTTGTTTTTATTCAGGTTAGAATCTTACTACCTCCTCAAAACATGCCCAGAGTTGTGTTTTGTCTCATTCACACATCCTGGTAATCCTGGCTTATTAGTCTGTCTACGTCTACAAAGATCAAAATGTCCTGTTCCACTTTGTGATGGAGTAATTTTCAAGTTAATATCTATCTTTTACCTATTCCAGAAAAATGAAGTTTACCACACACTCACTTGACTTTATTCTTATTTCTTTATTGGGCTTAGAGCGACCAACGCGTTTCGCTTCTACAGCGTTTAGTTTAGTTTAGTTTAGTTTATTAAGGACAGTGTGCAGTTTCATTAAAAAGATGTCTGTCTCATCATCCTCTGATGATGCTGTAGAAGTGAAACGCATTGTTCGCTCTAAGTCCAATAAAGGAATAAGGATAAAGTCAAGCAAGTGTCTGGTAAACTTCTTTTTTTTCTGGAATTGTTCAGTGTTCCTGCTTTTATCAGCACCTGGAAGCTGTGCATGGAGTTTTGAACTTTTGAATCTATCTTATACCTTTTGTTCAGTCGAGATCGAAAATATGGGCGTAACACCTTTGTTTTTCATTGAAAAAAACCCTTTGATCCATCCTTCTTTATTATAAGTCAAAGGCGGAAACCAGAGTATTAAAGCCTCTCAAGGAGCACTCTTTGTGCACCATAACAATATTCAATCTGAAAACAACCCCTTATCCTCCAGATACTGATGCAAATATTATTTGTGCTGTTTTACTATGTTCAGTTGTGTTGTGCCTCGATGATGAACAGTTGTTGAAGATGTTTCTTCATCAAAAACATACCTGGAGTTATGCTTTGTTTCATTCACACACAACACACAAACCCTGCATATTCAAACTGAAAACACTGTCATGTTGTCATACAGGAAGAGCTCCACTGTGTTCATTTTGGTTCACTGAAACTGAAATTTCCAATGTCAAATTAATGTAGACAGATTAATAATGCAAGATTACTCAAACGTGTGTGAATGAAACAAAACACAACTCCAGGTAAGTTTTTGAGGACGTAACAACATTATAACACGGTTTACAACTTACAAGAGTCAATTTTGCGTAATATAGGACCTTCAACAACTGAAGCAAATTTATCTTAATATGTTTTATCACATATTTATCATATCTGAAGTTATTGCCAATACATAATAGTTACCTTGGATGTCCCAGAGTTCAGTCAGTCCCCTCTTGAAGGCCAGGGTGCTGTTAACACACCTATGCTTGGAGCTGGTGATGAACTTGATGAGTCCTCCTCTGAGCTTCTCCTCTGATATGAGTTTGGGGAACAGTTTGGACAGTCTCACCGCCAAATGCTTCAGCTCTTCCTCTCCTTTCTCCACCAGCCTGCCGTCCATGTCCTCTGTGTACCACATGGTCCACTGTTCTAGCAGCCTGCTCTTCTCACTGGAGGTGTTGCTAACGATGAAGTTGTAAAGATGATGCATCTCCTTAATATTGTTAGTAGTTGGATATCTGGTTCCATGTCTTATAATTGCAGTCATATGCAGTTCTCGACATTGAGAGCTTGGAGGTTGAAGCATAGATTTGTTTATAGTGAGCGGGTCTCTCAATAAATACGGATTAACTTCCTCATACCTTCCTTTAGGACCAAAATATCTTGCAATTGTAGGTATTTCATAATCTTCAGTGAGGGCATATCCAAAAAAGAAGTGAATGCAATAAAATGATATTGCAGTCTTAAAGTTTGATGTAAGCATTGTTTAGTGATCGCGGTTTAGACCAGATCCAAATTTCGGAGAGGTCAGAGTCCAGAAGAGAACGTGACTTGCAATGCAAACAAACTTCAGCCTAGTTTCAGACAAGACAGAATTCAAATCTACAATTCAAATTCAAGTTAAGTTAGGTGATAAAAGGAGAAATTCAATTTGTCAACTGGACAAAGTTTGTTTGGTCGAAAACGTTTCGGCGCTCATCCGAGAGGCTTCGTCAGTTCTGGTCAGAGTGCTGGTTAGACACTGCTTATATCTAGCTGCAGGGAGGAGCTCACTACACTGAATTCTTCTGAAACTATCTCAACTAATTTGTATTGCGATTCTCTCTTTTGTATTTCAAATTTCTCTGGCGTCTAGTTTAGCATACCTATTCAACCCTAACGACCGTCCCCACACCTCTGGCGCTGACCTGTCTGCCCTATTGTTTCTTTTGTCTGTTTTGATTTCGGTTTGAGAATGGAATTATAAATGGGAGACAAGTTATGTCTGACTCCCCCATTTCTGTTTAAAGAAGGATTCTCTTTTTTGACAAATATTGCCTCTTTAACTCCCCTCTCAAACCAATTCTTTCCCCTGGCTAAGATCTGAACCTCACTGTCCTCAAAAGAATGGCCCGTGGCTTCTAGGTGAAGATATACGGCAGACTGAGGTCCACTCTGGCACGCCCGCCTGTGTTGGTACATCCTCTTGTGAAGTGGCTGTTTTGTTTCTCCAATGTAGCGCTCACTGCAGTCTTCACTACATGAAGCCTCTCGGATGAGCGGCGAAACGTTTTCGACCAAACAAACTTTCTCCAGTTGACAAATTGAATTTCTCCTTTTATCATGGATTCTACCTGGACGACTGAGGGATTCTTCACGCATCTTGACTGTATGTGCGCTTTTGAGGAGGCTCACATGACAAGGACGTTGACAAACAAAAACAATGTTGTTTAAGCTACAAAACATACAAAAGCACTGTAATGTTGGGACCGAGAGCAGCCGCTGACATCTTACTCCATAACAAAAAAATCTAATAAAAGCAAGCGTAATGAAACATTATATTATTTCCACAAATCTGATCCTACATACAAAAAATGCATTAGGGTATAATAGGGTTAAGAAAAAGATGTGTCCTATTTGTATTACTGTATTATTATTATTGCTATTTTAGCATTTCTGCAGATATGCTTGATAACAGGCTAATTTTAACCCTTGTGCTATCCTCAATTTAAATGTACAAATGTACCCCTCTGGAGTTAAAACAGTTTCCAAGTAAATAAAGGGCATAAACACCACAGGGCGCATGAAGAATGGAGACTTTGACCACCAGAGGGAGACAGAGCAATATATACACATGTAATATAAGCTTTGACCACCAGAGGGAGACAGAGCAATATATACACATGTAATATAAGCTTTGACCAACAGAGGGAGACAGAGCGAGCCAAGGTGGGTCAGATCAGTATATTGGATGATGATGATGATGATTATTATTATTGGGGGCCAAGCACCGAAGGTGCTAGGCACCACAGTGTTTCTACTGACTTCAAAGCGAGCACACGTACATACGGCGCGCTCCGCCGGAGCGGGCCCAGTTTGGTGTTTTTTTCGTTTCCTTCTTTGAACTTTTTGGACAATTTTGGCTTCTCAGCTCCTTTCGGTTGTTGGCTCACCTCCTCCCAGCGCCCCGGCTGCGGGGGTGGCGGATTCACCGTGTTCCGCGAGCTCTGCTCCCCCCCGGGCGGGCAGCGCGATGACAACCCCCGCAGGGCCCCAAGGCCCGCCTGAGGACGCGGGTGGTAAGAATGAGGATCGTGCCAGGAAAAATGGTGGTGATGCGAGGGAGGATATGGATGTAGAATACCGTAAAGATCTGACGGTCCTTCTGGACCTGGTGGGTGGAGCGGGCCTGTCCCCTATGGCCTTGCTGAAGACCGCGCAGGAGATCTGTGGGTCTGTGCTCGCCTGCCGCATGGTGACCAAGGACAAGTACGAGATAACGGTGGCGTCCCAGGCAGCCAAGGAAAAGCTGCTGGATGGGTTCCGGATCGGCGACACCAGGGTCCATGGGCGAGCCATCGGCAGGGACGAGATGGTGGTCTCCTTCTTGGGCCTGCCGGCGTATGTCCGGGATGTGGAAATCGTGCAGAAGCTCAACTCCTGGGGAGTCTCCGCTGTTTCCGGGATACGGAGGAAAGTGTGGCCGGGGACTGGCATCGCGGACGGCACCAGGTTTGTGAGGGTGCGTTTCACTGCCGCTGTCAGGTCTCTGCCGTATTCTGTCAGGTTCGACACTGAGGAGGGGCCTGCGTACTTTAGAGTCATACACGACAATCAGGTGAAGCTGTGCAGAGGATGTCTCCAGCCGGGCCATGTGTTGCGTGAGTGCCCTGGCTTCCTGTGTAGGAAGTGTGGGGGTCAGGGGCATTACGCCCGAGAGTGCGCGGGGCCCTGGGCCGAGTGCTCTGGCCAAGGGGAGCGGAGCGCGGGAGGTGATGGTGGCGGCCCTGCAGCTGGGGCTGGACCCGCCCCCTCCTCCGTCACCTCGAGTCGGGACAGTGAGCCTGTCCAGAATGCTGCGATTCAGAGTGCACAGGCACTCGTGATGGCGAGGGATGAGGGGCTGCCTCCACGCGCCTCCTCTTCCCCCTCCTCCGTCGCCTCGAGTCGGGACAGTGAGCCTGTCCAGGATGCTGTGATTCAGAGTGCATAGGCACTCGTGATGGCGAGGGATGAGGGGCTGCCTCCACGCGCCGCAGAGCCCCCTCTGGGCCCAGCTCCTTTAGCCGTGGCGGCGGGGGCTGAGCCGAATGCTGCTACGGATGCTGCTGTGGTCCAGCACCTCACCCCCGGAGCGGGGGGAGCGGCGCGGCCCGGGGTCCGGGCCCCCGGGTCTGGCCGCACCCGGAAGGCGAACGGGGCGAAGCTCAGATCTCAGACCATGGGGGACGAGTCCCTCCGGCCCTCGTCCGCTCCAGCCCCGTGTGATCAGATCTCCGCTCCGGGCCCGTGTGGTCCGGCCTCCGCGTGCCCCTCTGGGCCCGCTGCGGACCTTGCGGACCTTGATGATGTTAGACAAAGCGTTAAGAGGCTCCGGACGTCCTCTGAGTGCTCCGTGACTCCGAGGCGCGTCTGATGGGTCCCCTGGACGATCCCAGCTTCATTTGGAAAATGGAGAGGTTATACGACTGTTTCGATACTGAAATTGAAGTGTATGATTCTCTGATAGACTGGTGGGACGGGGCGAAAGCCCGGATAAAGAGACTGGCCATCCGATGGCAGAGTAAACACAGAAATGTGTTTGCACTGCATCACCTTTGCTCTCCCCCAGGCCCCTTTCTTCATCCCTTTGGTCCTCTACACTCCCCCTGTTTCTCTTAGCCCTTGGGCCCAGTGGTGTTTATTCCCGTGCCCGCATCCCCCGATGTGTCTTCTGAGTGCTTTGTATGTTATTGTGGTGATGAAATATGTGCTGTTATGTACCTGAAGTGTGTATTATCGTGTACCTTGTAATATTAAAAGATAAAAAAAATAATAATAAATAAAAAAAAAAAAAAAAGTGTTTCTACTGATTCTTATTATACATTATGTTACTCATCATGGGAGTCTATGGCAACCCCTAGAACCGTCTGGTAAAAAGTTGTGACATTTTGCATGCACATTCCAGCCAGTCTCCTCATTACCCACAGCAATTTATAGGCCCCCCACCCCCAACCATCTAGTGCCACCAGCAGGTCAAAGTTGCAGGAATTTTCAGGAATTTTCTGCGTTGCTAGGCAACGTACCTAGCAACCTTTGATCTGTCTTTGATGTGTCTTTGATCTGTTAAACCTTGTTAGACCTTGTCAGACCCTGTCAGACCCTGTCAGGCCCTGTCCGCACGACAACGTTCCTGTTTTGTTTTGTTTTTACCCGGAGTGAAAAAAAGTCTTGTCCACACACGTGTTGGATCAGAAAACATTTGTGTCAAGATGAGCATGGAGCGATGAGTGAAAACGATGTAGTACATATGTCACACCGATAAGTGGCGCTGTAAACCAGAAAGAGCCAGAGCCGCCGGAAACACAAGACTACAAAGAGCACATGCGCAGAAAGTCCTTTCTCTTTCGTAAACAAGCAAACACGTGTACTTTAGGGACCGTCAACAAACGCGAATTTATTTTGTCCCCCTGCTCCACCAATGCAGCAGCGACTCACTCCGGTAATGTGAAAATGTTGACAGTCCCTAACATAGACAGACGCTACAGAACGAAGATTTGCGCTGCGTGAGCAGAGTTTTTGCCTATAAATCGATAGTTAGTATTACTTGCTATCGTTTTATTAGATAGACATTAACAAGTAGAACTCTCATTAACCTTGCTCGTGTTATTTATACAAAATGCTTGTTTGGATCTTAATACGGGAATGTTAAACATACTCAGACATTATGTTGGCTTTTCTGCGAGAATATACAACCGGGGACCATCACCATCAGGCAGCTATATAGTTGTGTGAATTTGTGTAACGAAAACAGAAATGCTTTCATACATTTTTGTGTGTGATACTACATGTGCCTGTTTGTAAAAGGTAAATTTTCATTCAATAAAAAAAGACAAGAAATGGTTGCTCTATTTCTTTATTTACAGCACACAACACACTCAAATTGGTATGGGCTCCTCATTGTCCACTATCTGCCTTTTCATTGACGGGATTTTTCCAGTTTTAAAATACGTGTTTAGCTTTGAATTGGTAAACACTCGTGTGTTGTGCGTACTGTGCGCAGGGTTACCTTCTGGTCACAGATCACGTGATGATTACGGCATCGCAACATCATCATTATCCCAAAAGTCGCATTTTTTGCCGCCCACACGACAACGCGACCCCCGGCGTTCTCCAACTTCTCCACTCTGGAACCCGTTTTTGAAAAACACAGTTTTCACCCCCCCCCAAAACGCCGGCGCCGTGTGGACGACAGGCGCAAACGAAGACAAACTTCCCCGTTTCCACAAAAAAACGTTGTCGTGCGGACAGGGCCTCAGACTCTGTTAGATCCTGTCAGACTCTGTTAGACCCTGTCAGACCCTGTTAGACTCTGTTAGACCCTGTCAGACTCTGTTAGACCCTGTCAGACCCTGTTAGACCCTGTTAGACCCTGTCAGACTCTGTTAGACCCTGTCAGACTCTGTTAGACCCTGTCAGACCCTGTTAGACCCTGTCAGACTCTGTTAGACCCTGTCAGACCCTGTTAGACCCTGTCAGACTCTGTTAGACCCTGTCAGACCCTGCATGCGGCCTACATGCTGAGGCCTACATGCACCTTCAGTGCTTGGCCCCACATTGCTGCTTGCAGCTATATTTATTATTATTATTATTATTATTATTATTATTATTTGTAACGAACAGGCCGTTCGTTACGGAATGAGTATCCACACATGCACTTTCATAGACTTTGCACTTTATATATATTTACATTGCACCTTTAGAGCACGGAGCACTTACAAGATACGCTAATTTGCACATATAAGATTGCACACATTTGTATTGTTTTAAAGTATTTATTGAAAACATTTTTAGCGTTTGTCACGGAGTCCGGTCGGGCGGGTGCTTCCGGTAATGGTGGCCGCCGGTCTGTGGAGACAAACAACAACAATCAATGTGCAATATGTGCCACTTTTTAAATTAGTTGTGTCTTGTGTGTGTTTGCGTGTGTGGGATGTGGATATTTTAAAGTGTTATGCGTGGGTTGAGTTGTGGTTTTACTTACCCGTGTCTCATGTCCAGGTGTCTGGCCAAAAGATTCCCCGGGGGACCAGACACCATTTAAGAGTTCCGGGCCAGCTCAAGACAGCGGACATCGGGGGGAGGAAATGCCACCTATTTTAATTGGGTTTATTTATTTTATACTTTATTAGGTGTTTGGTTTCTAAGAGTTTATTTTTGTATGTGGGTTTTATATGGTTTATTTGATGATGGGTATTTTATTGGAGGATTTTAACTTAGTTTTAAACAGCTAATGTTAATTGTACACCCCTTGGAGTTTTTATGGTTTTACCCAGCACTATTTAAGCCACCTGTATCCTATCATTGATTGCTCTGCTGCTGGAGAAGAACCACGCTCCTATCCTCCTTGCACCTTAATTTATTTTGCACTGCACTTTTGCACGTGAGCACTTTATGTTTTTTGTGCAAACTGAAAAAAACATTAAAAAACTGTGGACCACGTCAACCCTGCCTCCAGTATCTGTTTGTGGAACTCACTGCAATCCAGCCGCTCTACCCGTCTTGGTCACATTTGGTGTCAGAAGTGGGATCCCGCCATAGTGGTCACATTTGGTGTCAGAAGTGCTGCCCCGCCACAGTGAGTCCGCAAATTAACATGATGCTAAGAGGAGGAAGAAAAGCTGAGGAGCCAGATGAAGGAAATGCTGTAACATCTGACCCCCAAGAGGGCACAAGTGGGTCCCATGATAAAGTGGAGGAGTTGATTGCTCTCGTGAAAGCATTGATCGAGAGGCAAGATGCCAGAGAAAGGAAGCAGGGGAAAGACCAGCTTCAACAGGAGCAGCGCTGGAAGGCCATGCAGCGGCAGTTCCAGCAAATCCAGCAGCAGCAGAGGAGGTCCGAGCACTCTGAGTTGTATGTGCAAGGACAAAACTGAGCCATCAGGTGACTATGATGAGGATGATGGTGGTGAAGATTATGGCCCGGACCCTGGCGGCTATGGCTACAGACCGCAGAGGGAGCCCAAACTGCCAATCTTGACCCCAGAAGATGACATTGAACATTTTTTAATCACATTTGAGCGGATGGCCCAAGTTTGTCATTGGCCAAAGGAAGAGTGGGCGGTCCGCCTTGTCCCCCTATTGACTGGCAAGGCACGCAGCGCTTTTGTGCAAATGGACATTCGCCACTCCAACAATTATCAAAAAGTGAAGGGAGCAAAGGCATTTTTGTGATTAAACCTGAAGATGAAGATATTCATACTGCTAATGAGAGATGATTGAAGGAGCTAATTGGTGTTCCTGCAGGCAAGCTGCATACTGGTCGTAGCAGAAATGACCAGGTTGTTACTGAGCAGAGATGTGGAGCGGTTTCAGGAGATCAACAAAAGAGTTAACATTTTGCCTCTAGGAAGTGGTGCTCTTGCTGGTACACCATTTGACATTGATAGGAATCTATTAGGTAAAGAGTTGGGTTTTACCAGCATCAGTCTTAACAGTATGGATGCAACAACGCCAGAGGAGCTACAGGATCCCTGAGCGGTTGGTCCCTGTGTTGCAAAAGGAAATCAAGCTAATGTTGGCGCTAGGAATGATTGAAGTGTCAAGTAGTAAAATGGGCTGTTGACTCTCTCAGATACTACCTGCTTGGACGTCACTTTCTGTTGGAGACAGACCATCGCGCTCTCCAATGGCTGCATAAAATGAAGGATGCCAACAACCGCATCACTGGATGGTACCTCTCCTTGCAGCCATACAACTTTACAGTCCAGTACCGGCCCGGAAGAGATAACATGGTAGCGGACTGTCTCTCCAGGAGTGCTGAGGAGGAGGCTGCACCTTAGGAGAGGGAGGGGGAAATGTAACGAACAGGCCGTTCGTTACGGAATGAGTATCCACACATGCACTTTCATAGACTTTGCACTTTATATATATTTACATTGCACCTTTAGAGCACGGAGCACTTACAAGATATGCTAATTTGCACATATAAGATTGCACACATTTGTATTGTTTTAAAGTATTTATTGAAAACATTTTTAGCGTTTGTCACGGAGTCCGGTCGGGCGGGTGCTTCCGGTGATGGTGGCCGCCGGTCTGTGGAGACAAACAACAACAATCAATGTGCAATATGTGCCACTTTTTAAATTAGTTGTGTCTTGTGTGTGTTTGCGTGTGTGGGATGTGGATATTTTAAAGTGTGAAAGTGGTATGCGTGGGTTGAGTTGTGGTTTTACTTACCTGTGTCTCATGTCCAGGTGTCTGGCCAAAAGATTCCCCGGGGGACCAGACACCATTTAAGAGTTCCGGGCCAGCTCAAGACAGCGGACATCGGGGGGAGGAAATGCCACCTATTTTAATTGGGTTTATTTATTTTATACTTTATTAGGTGTTTGGTTTCTAAGAGTTTATTTTTGTATGTGGGTTTTATATGGTTTATTTGATGATGGGTATTTTATTGGAGGATTTTAACTTAGTTTTAAACAGCTAATGTTAATTATACACCCCTTGGAGTTTTTATGGTTTTACCCAGCAGTATTTAAGCCACCTGTAACCTATCATTGATTGCTCTGCTGCTGGAGAAGAGCCACGCTCCTATCCTCCTTGCACCTTAATTTATTTTGCACTGCACTTTGCACGTGAGCACTTTATATTTTTTGTGCAAACTGAAAAAAAACATTAAAAACTGTGGACCACGTTAACCCTGCCTCCCGTATCTGTTTGTGGAACTCACTGCAATCCAGCCGCTCTACCCGTCTTGGTCACAATGATGATAATAATTGCATTTTGTTGGACACTTGAGCAGCTTTTAATAAAAAAAAAGAAAATCATTTATTGGAAATTGAATTAATAATAATTAGTAATAATAATTGATAGCATTTATATAGCCTTTCATTCGACACCCAAAGAGCTTTCCAGTTCATTCTTCATTCACTCCACACTTGGTGGTGGTAAGCTACTTTCTGTAGGCCTCTGACCACCGCCAACACTTTCATACTAGGTAATGTGGGTGAAGTGTCTTGCCTAAGGACACAACGACTGGCACCCCACTGTGGCACCTGGAATTCCCAATGGTTTCCCATGCAAGTACTAATCAGGCCCTGCCTTGCTTAGCTTCTGAGATCTGACGGGATCAGGCTTTGACAAGCAGGTAACACAATTACAAAACATATACATAATAATACTGATTGATGAGACTGCAAAGTTGTGACATGAGCACCCCAGGTGTCAGAAGCAAGAGGCTTTTCTTGATTATGGCATGTTGTCATCACAACATGACAGCTTTCTTAATACATGCCCATCTCATGTGGTAACATGTCCTCATACACATTATCTGTAGGAGTAGCTGGTTCATATTTTCACTCACACAAACTCACACACACAAACTCACTCAAACAAACTCACTCTCAAACTCACACACACAAACACACACTCACTCACTCAAACTCACATACACAAACACACACTCACTCACTCAAACTCACATACACAAACACACACACTCTCACATACACTCACTCACACAAACTCATTCAATCACTTGCACAAACACACACACAAATTCACTCACTCACAAAGTCACTCACACACACACACACACACACACACACACACAGTATTAGTCCTGTTTTAGTCCTGTTTTAGTCCTGTTTTAGTCCTGTTTTAGTCCTGTTTTAGTCCCGCTTTAGTCCCGGTTTAGTCCCGGTTTATTCCTAGTAGAAATAGGCTAGGCTGCATGCACACCGGTTAAAGTTTATTGCTGACGGCAGCGGCCGTAATGAAATATGATTGCCACACGAAACATGTCCTAAAGTCTATAAAGTAAATGTGTTCCTGCAAACATTATCGGGCACACTTACTTGCCTCGTTGTCCGATTATTCACATATCCACGCTCTTTCGCCAGTAAAGTATCCAATCACATTCTGTACATAAGATTTTGAGAAACGGACGTGTCCCAAACGTGTCCCGAGGAGAGACTCCTTCCTTCTTATGTAGCATTTCCAGTCAAAGTTACGCGGAAAAAGAAAACAAAAGAGCGCTAATGTCAGGTGATTGGTCCACAACGGTAGGATGGAAATTTAGACACGCTTCGATTCTTTTCGAAAAACAAGCCAATTTCACAGACAAAATGTATGCTTTTCAAGCAGCCAATGCTGTTATCTGAAACATGGAGTGGCTTCTTCATGATCTCAACTAGCACATTCTGCAATAAAACGACAATCACAAATTTTGGAGAAAAAAAAACCTTCTAATGCAAAAATCTCCGTTTCACTCATTTCGAAATGCGGCCTACTTTGCCGTTCTCAGTCACACACACAAAAAAATGCTTATAACTTTGACATAGAACAGATAGAACCAAGATTGTAAATGCATTTTGTAAAGATTTAGAAGCCTTACTTGCACAACAAAAATGGCAGTTATCTGGCAGATATCTCTTATAGTTTTTCAACAATTCCACAATTTCCACAATTTCACTTTTGAATTTATAAACTCTCCATTGGAAATGCATTAAGAGAGCTGGGACAGCAATGGCTACAGTGTTGTGTTTAAAAGTGAGCTCATGCTTGAAATAATGTCTATTTGACAGGCGAAGCCCCTACATAGTGTAGTTTGCACATTCTTTTACATTCTGATGTAGTTGGTCTAATTGTTCAGTACAGCCACTGAAAAGCATTTTGCATTCATAAAAAAAATAAAATGCTTATAACTTTATAAAATGCGTATAACTTTGGCATAGAAGCAGATAGAACCAAGATTCCAAATGTATTTGGACAGGTTTAGAAGCCCTACCTGCACAGCAAAAATGGCAGTGATATCTCTTATAGTTTTTCAACAATTTCACTTTTGAATTTAGGACGAGCCAAGCCAGCCATAAGAGGAAGATGGAGCAACAGCTACAGGAGAGGAACATCCAGGGGGTGTGGAGAAGTCTCAAGACCATCTTAGGCTTCAAAGCACCTCCTGCCCAGACCGAGGGGGACCTGCAGTGGGTGAATGACCTCAGTTCTCACTTCTGGAGATTTGATCAATCACACACCCCTCCCCCACCCAGCTGCCAGCTCTCACCTCCCTGCACCTCTTCACACCTCTGCCTCTGCTCTTCAGCCCTCCACCACGCATAAGAAGTGAAGTGAACTTTATTGATCTCACACTGGAGAAATTCTTCTCTGCATTTTAACCCATCCTATATATATATATATATATATATATATATATATATATATATATATACATATACATATATATATATATATATATTAGGAGCAGTGGGTAGCACACACATTAGGGCGCCCGGGGACCATCTCCATGATCTTCTTGCATCGGTTTGGTCAGGACCTAAGCTGGAGGTACCTATGGAGCATGTTTTGGGTTGGTGGGGGAAACCGGAGTGCCCGGAGGAAACCCACCCAGACACGGGGAGAACATGCAAACTCCACACAGAAAGGCCCAGGCGACCCGGGGATCGAACCCAGACCATGCATGCAAACTCCACACAGAACACACTTTGAAAGGCCTGGGCGACCTGGGGATCGAACTCGGAACCTTCTTGCTGTGAAGCAAGAGCACTAGCCACTCAGCTACCGTGCCGCATGGACTCACTCATCCCCCCAGCCTGCCACTGTCATTCTCTACAGCCCAGGTGAAACGGGAGCTCAAGAAGATTAGACCGAGGAAGGCAGCAGGACCAGACAGCATCAACTCCAGGCTCCTTAAATCCTGTGCAGATGAACTGTGCGGAGTTATGGAGCATGTCTTCAACATGAGGCTTAAGCTGAGGGTGGTACCACAACTCTGGAAGACCTCCTGCATGGTACCAGTGCCTAAGACACCGCACACTAAAGACCTCAGCAGCTTCAGGCCGGTGGCTCTAACATCCCACCTGATGAAGACACTGGAGAGACTGGTCCTTGGCCACCGTGAGCTCAGCGATGGACCCGCTGCAGTTTGCGTACCGGCCTGGCATCGGAGTGGAGGACGCCGTCATCTACCTGCTGCATCGCTCACTGTCTCACCTGGAGAACCCCGGCAGCACTGTGAGGATTCTCTTCTTTGACTTCTCCAGTGCTTTCAACACCATCCAGCCACTGCTCCTCAGGGACAAACTGGAGACCGCCGGTGTGGACTGTGACCTGGCAGACTGGATCCTGGACTACCTCACAAACCGGACCCAGTTTGTGAGAGCCAAGAACTGTGTGTCTGACCTCATGACCTGCAGTGTGTCAGACTGTACAATTAACACTGTTAAAATGTCATTCAACTTTATCTACACTACAATATTCAGCTATACTCGAGAGTGTATTTTTAGGTCTATTTTTAAATTATTTTAAGCCATTATTTATTATCTTGTTTTATTGCATGCTACATTTTCCTGCTGTTCTTGATCTGTGCGTTGCAACACTGGAATTTCCCCACTGTAACACTAATAAAGGCATACCTTACCTTATACACTCTCCATTGGAAATGCATTAAGAGAGCTGGGACAGCACTGGCTACAGCGTTGTGTTTAAAAGTGAGCTCATGCCTGAAATCAGCCCCTACATAGTGTAGTTTGCACATTCTTTTACTTCTAAGGAAGGATGATGTAGTTGATCTAAATGTGCAGAACAGCCGCTGAAAAGCATTTTGCATTCATAAAAAAATAAAACGCTTATAACTTTGGCATAGAAGCAGATAGAACCAAGATTCCAAATGCATCTTGTACATGTTTAGAAGCCCTACTTGCACAACAAAAATGGCAGTGATATCTCATGTAGTGTTTCCACAATTTCACTTTTGAATTTATACACTCTCCACGGGAAATGCATTAAGAGAGGCTACAGCGTTGTGTTTAACCCTTGTGCTATCCTCAATTTGTAAATGTACAAATGTACCCATCTTGGTTAAAGCTGTTTTCAAATAAATAAAGAGATGGACCACGGAGAACTGAGACTTTGACCACCAGAGGGCGCAATATACATGTCACACACGCACACACACACACAGAGTGAGAGAGAGAGTGAGTGAGTGAGAGACAGAGAGTCAGAGAGAGAGACAGAGAGTGAGAGAGAGACAGAGAGAGAGAGCGAGAGAGAGTGAGTGAGTGAGTGAGTGAAAGAGAGAGAGGGAGAGTGAGTGAGAGCCAGAGAGAGAGTTAGAGAGAGACAGAGAGAGAGAGCGAGAGAGAGTGAGTGAGTGAGTGAGTGAAAGAGAGAGAGGGAGAGTGAGTGAGAGCCAGAGAGAGAGTTAGAGAGAGACAGAGAGAGAGTGAGTGACAGAGAGTCAGAGAGTGAGACAGAGAGAGTGAGACAGAGAGAGAGAGTGAGAACCAGAGAGAGAGTGAGAGACAGAGTGAGAGAGAGACAGAGGGAGTGAGAGACAGAGTGAGAGAGAGACAGAGGGAGTGAGAGACAGAGTGAGAGAGAGACAGAGGGAGTGAGAGACAGAGTGAGAGAGAGAGTGAGAGAGAGACAGAGTGAGAGAGACAGAGAGAGTGAAAGAGTGTGTGAGAGAGAGACAGAGAGAGTGAGAGAGAGAGTGAGAGAGAGACAGAGACAGAGTGAGAGAGACAGAGAGAGTGAAAGAGTGTGTGAGAGAGAGAGTGAGAGAGTGAGTGAGAGAGAGAAGGTTTAATACCACACTGTGAAACATTCCAGACAAAGGAATAACATGTATATGAAGAAAAGCCACACGGAAAAGTTACACAATGCACCTTTAACAATTACTTTTACATTTTACAGGGAGACTGAGCCCACACACCTGCTGTGAGTGAGACAATATGGCTTCAGAAACGACCTGTGAGGACTGCGGGCTCTGCTTCAAATCCCAGGATGAATTAAAATTACACGAGAAGATGCAGCACCAAGGTGCACGGCTGCACACATGTCCTGAGTGCTGTAAGATTTTTACCCTGAAATCTGACCTCAAAAGGCACCAAGCAACTCATATAACTGTGAGCTTCCTGTGTACGCAGTGCAACGAAACCTTTCCGAGTTTGCCCAAGAGGAGAATTCACGAAATGAGCCATAACCAGTGTTGTGCTAGTTACTGAAAAATAGTAACTAGTTACAGTTACTAGTTACTTTACTCAAAAAGTAACTCAGTTACTCCTTGATTACTTCAAACTGAAAAGTAATGCGTTACTGTTGAAAGTAACTTTTTAGTTACTTTTTAAAGAACATTCTTTAATTCTCCCATTAATGCCTTTATAACTTAATTTCAGTGTTGCATGGAAAATAATACACTGTTGATCAGCTTAACAGTTTTTATTCATTAGCGTTCAAATCACTAAACTCTGTTAACCATTATGGTCTATATAATAGGCTACAACACAAAACCTTTTGATTGATTTTTACACTAATTTCTATAAGTCAGACTAGCACTAACTGAAAATTTCACAAGGATTTCTGAAATAACACAAAACAAGCTGAATAATATCTTTAGAATATCAATCAAAACATAAAGTGGCTTCAGAATTATAAAAGCTGTTTTGTGTAACCCTGTTCCACAGCTTAAGTATGAAACTTGCAACAATGTACAACAATGTACAACATTTAAATAAAATGCTGCTCAAAAATGAAATCTCTAAGCAAAATTAGTTGCATGTCAAGTTCAACAACTTTGAAAGTAAGCTATGTGTAATTAAAGGGCAATATAAGTTGCGTAAGTCTATTAAAAAAATATTCTTTGCAAAAAAAATTACTAGCAAGATTACTAGCAAGGACCTAAATGAATGTTTGAGTTGAGTCTTTGCCTTCAAACCAGTGGTTGTACCGCATGAGAAGAAGTCTCTCAAACCTTTGGTCGGACAGCTTGTTCCTCTTTGGAGACAGTACCAGACTTCCCAGGCTGAAAAGTCTCTCAACTGGAGCACTGGATGGGGTAACTGCATTTTTCTTCAGAGAAATTTCCTTTATTGTGGGAAACTGTTTGAGAATTTCCATCCCTGTTTCGGCTGTTCTCAAGTACGCCATTACTTCAGTTTCCACAGTGCTGAAGGTATCGTCAGCCTCCTCAAAACAGAAAAAGTCCTGCACGTTGCATGAGCTTAATTTTGATGTTGTTGGAGACGCAGGCATCCTGGCAGCTTGCTGCACAGGGACAGGGCGATGGATGAACTTGTGACACTCTGCTGTCAACATTCCCTTGACCGTCTCTTTCTTCCTCTGGTCTCTCAACCATCGCAATTTGAACATGAGAAGTGTGACTGCCGCTAGTATGGCATCATTGCTTTCCAAGGTGGATGCAAATCGTGCTTTGATTGCCTGAAAAAAACAAAAAACAAACAAAAAAAAAAAAACAGTGACACATATTAGAAAAAGTAAGATTCCCTGCTGTATGCAACTATTTCTGATAGGTATGAGTTATAAAATCATTTAAGAATCACATTAAGACATTGAGAATATATGTGGAAATGATTGGACATAACTAAAAATTAGGAATTATGGCAATAGCAAGTGCAGTGTGTGTTGTGCGGAATAAATCACTATTTGCACTTTCTTTATTTTCCTATCTTATTGCTTGCTCAGATAAAAATATTAATGTTTACATCCATAAATTTCACCTTTGATAAACACTCCCAGCCTGTGTGATTTTAATATACTGTAAATGCAAATGTGTGATCACCACTGATTGAATACATTGTTGTAATGTGAGGAAGGAAAACCAGAAAATGCCCAATGTGTTAAATGTTGACGAATGTTTCTTACCTCGATTATGGCATCAGGTAGGCCAGTTGCAATACTCAAGCTTTCTTTCACTTCCAGTAGCTTCAACATCAGTACTTCTATTGTGGGCAGGAGGGTGCCATAATAACAGTTCTCCTCTCCTTGTAGGATATCAAGAGCAACTGTGAGAGGCTTCATAATCTTACAGTATTCTTGTAGAAACTGAAGCTCCCTCTCACTAATACATTTCAGCTCTAAATGATTAGACATGGTATTCAAGTCAGCCATGGGTATTTCAACAAGTCTTGCAACAGCATCATAGAATGAATTCCATCTGGTGGAGCATGGCACAAGTAGTTTTTTGCCAACCAAATCGCCCACTAACTCTGAAGCCAATGTCGACCTGCTGGCCTTACTCCACAATGCTGTGCACTTAGCAGTAGAGCTTCTGTAGATCCCCTTAGTCCCAGGATTTGAAAGAAGCCACTTGTCCACATCAGAGCATGAAATTAAGTTAAGTGTGTGAGAGGCACACCTCTGGTGTGGTGGTAAAAGGATACCCTCATCTGTGGCTGTGCCGAGTACGTCTGCCACATCTATGAAGGTAACCTCTTCATCCTCTTCATCGTCGTCGCCATCAGAGACCGATTCCGGCTGATACATTTGAAAGGCTTTTACAAAGTTCGAACCATTATCAGTAACTGTAGCTATAACTTTCGTTGACAGTCCATACAATGAATGAATGTGGTCGATCTCAGCAGCAATTACATCATATGTGTGCCTACCCTTGATCCTTCTACAGGCCAATGCAGCTTTCTGGCGTTGAAGAGTAGTGGCATTTATCCAGTGTGCGGTCATGCCAAGGAAGCTTCTGTTATGAACAGACCAAATGTCTGCAGTGGTCGCGATGTAGTCTTGCCCCTCAAATGTTGCCTTTAGCTCACTTTCCATTTTTGAATATTCTTTATCCAAGAAGCTGGAAAAAGTCTTTCGTCCCATTTGCCGTGTTCCGCCTGGACATGCTATCATGCTAACAAGCTGCCTGAAAGCGGGTGACTCCACAGTCGAAACTGGCAGCATGTTTTCCACAACATACCGTGCGATGGCTTTGCTTATTTGTCCCTGGCTAAAAGCTCGGTTGAAATCTAGCCGCTGTTGTTTGGGCGGAGGGGCTAGACTCACTTCGTGTGTGTCCGGGTTAGCTTCTAGCTTCGTGGAGGCATGTAGCTTCTGGAGGTGTTTTGACAGGTTTGAGTTGCTGTTTGTCGCAGTTGATAGCAATTTCGAACCCGAAAGACATAGCTTACATTTAACTAAAATGTTTCTATCTTTCTGTTGCACAAAAGTAAAATAATGGGCGTATTTCCATTTCGAGAAACTCGCCTTGCCTTGACTCTCCTCCATGACTGTCGCATAAACTTGAATAAACGTGAGCACGCACACCCACAATGCATGCGTCTTCTTCATTAGTAGACCTAAGCTACACCGCAGCCAAATAAATAAAAACATTTACCAAGTAACGGAGTAACGCGCCGTTTAGTAACGGTAGCGGAGTTCCTTTATTTTGAAAGTAACGCGTTACAGTATTAGTTACCGTCAACAGTAACGCGTTACTAGTAACGCGTTACTGCACAACACTGGCCATAACATAGTACATGAGGTGCGAGGATTGTGAGAAATGTTTTCTCTCAAAGTACAGACTAAACGTCCACAAGAACCTGCACACGAAGGAGAAGATTCTGTACAAGTGTGATCAATGTACGAAGGAATTTTTAACCGAAGCAGAGGTGAGGGCTCATCAACGCACTCACAGCAATGATAAACTATTTTGTTGTGACATTGAGCTTCTATGATTTGAAAAGTGCTAAAGTTTGTGTTATTTGGAGACCGCTCGGGGCATATATTATATGCCCTGAGAACTCGCGCTACGGCTATCGGTAATCTAAAACATCTCTGGAAGTGCTCCATATGACACCAAAGTGCTATGGGTGAGTAAAACAACTTGTTTTATTACCGAAATAAGGCTCAGATTGTAAAAAACGTTAATTCTCCTTTAAAGGAAATGTAAAATCATGTTATTGTTTTACACTAAATATCCTCAAAAACATGATGTCTTATTTAGATGATTCTATTGTCACCTGGTCCCTTACTTTAATGTTGTTGTTTTTTTGTTTTGTTAGAAATTTGACTACGACAGCAGCACAGTGAGCTGCATAGTAAAATAAATAAAATTCATTTTGACGGGAAAAGTGGAAACAGACTTTCCACTTCCACTGAAACAGAGAGAGAGAGAGAGAGAGAGAGAGAGAGAGAGAGAGAGAGAGAGAGAGAGAGAGAGAGAGAGAGAGAGAGAGAGAGAGAGAGAGAGAGAGAGAGAGAGAGAGAGAGACAGAGAGAGAGAGAGAGAGAGAGAGAGAGAGAGAGATTATAAAGAAGATATTGTCAAATTACCAGGAATGCACATTATGTAGTGGGCATAAGGAATCTTCTAAATAAAATTCATATATTTTATAACACGATGGGGTTGTTTGTTTCATCTATTAATTTCAATTATCTTAAGAGGAGGGTCACTTATAAGCCTTTTGGGTTTTTTGACCTTTCCTGCACTGATATGTTTTTTGTTTTTTTTCCCATATGTGTACTTTTTGTTATTTTAAATGTTGGTTGCAAACATTAGTAAATAAATAAATAAAAACAACTGCAAATAAATGTATATTAGTCTATACTAAAATGGAGCATAGGTAGTTTACACTTTTTAATGAGCAGCACCAAATTCCTGGGGGTGCACGAACACTGCCTCACTGGCAAAGAGGGCTCAGAAGCGCCTCTATTTCGTACACAAACTGAGAGCTGGAGCCCCCCCACCCATCATGACCACCTTCTACCGAGGCGCCACTGAGAGCGTCCTGACCAGCTGCATCACTGTGTGGTACGGGAGCTGAACAGAACAGGAAAGCCCTGCAGCGCATAGTGAATGCAGCTGGGAGGATCGCTGGTGTCTCTCTCCCCTCCCTCCTAGACATTTTTAACACCGCTCACCCGCAGAGCGTCCAGCATTGTGGGTGACCCGAGCCACCCCGCACACAGCTTCTTCAGCCTCCTGCCCTCAGAAAGAATAGATCAAAGATCAAAGATCAAAGTCAGCTTTATTGTCAGTTCTGCCATATGTGTTCAACATACAGGGAATCGAAATTTCTTTTCTCTCTGGCCAAGTGCAAAAAATATTGGACTACTACTTTGTACTTCTACTTGAGTCAAATTATTCTGATTATTATTATTATTTTAATTTTGGGCTCTCATGCTCTCTCCCCGCCTCTGATGCGTAGGAAGTCTTTTATTTTTAATTCATGTTTGTAAACTATGTTTACTTTGAAAACCAGAAGCAACGTGATTCCCCTTCAGGTTGGACAGTTTATTTGCTCAGTTTAGCGCTGCCCAAAATATAGGATCGGCTAACAGGAGCGCCCACTGCCCTCAAACCAGTGCCTCTCTCGGAGTCACCGGCTCTTCACCGTAGTCGTCGTTGAGCCCCGTTTCGCAGAGATGACTGAGCTAAGGCACCGCGGAGCTAAAGACTGCGACCCGACCCTGGAGCAGCAACCGTCCGAGGACAAGGTACGGGTCCGCTGCGTCGAGGGTAATGTTATCAGGCTAACTACGGGCTCATCCACAAGATAACCAGATCAAACTAGCTTTATCTGGGATATAAAATACGTGATGCTCATGATTTGGTCCATTTGTTGGTATTTTAATGATTGCCACGTTACATTCAAAAATTCATTTTGCATGATTTTCAGTCTGTATAAAATGTTATCTCAGAACAAAAAAAAAAAAAAGGTATTGGTTAAAATCGGTATCGGCCGATAACAGCAACATCAATATCGGATATCGGTATCGGCTAATATTTTCACATGGGTGCATCCCTATTCCATAGTGGTCCCCATGGGCGTATACTAGTCCATGTGCTCTTATACTTGTTCTGATACAAATCAAGATCATTGTGAAACTATTCAGGAAAGGTTCATTTCTGCCCTGTGAATGTGACTTTTTTAGTATCGATCCCTGATCAAATGAGTAAATGAGTATCTAGTTTCGATACTAGTTTTAGTATTGATGTGTATTTGACAACCCTATGCAATGTAATGCAATAGGTCGCAAAGTCATTTTCTAAGTATTCTTCCTATGTAAAAAAACAAACAAAAAAAATGTTGTATTTAAAGGTCCCATGACATGGTACTTCTTGATGCTTTTATATGGTGCCTTAATGGTTCCCTAATACTGTAAATGAATCCTTCTTCAAAATCAAGATTCAGTGCATGAGATATGACTGACTGTCTTCATGAGGCTAAATATGTCTCTGGAACGCTTTATTCTGGGCGTTGTTGCTTGAATGCAAATGAGGAGGACAGAGACAGGCGAGTGCAGTGGGTGGGTTGTGGCTTTTTCCTGGATTAGCGGTGCGCTGTGCGTCACCCACTTCCGTGTTTTAAGAGCGGAGGAGGATATGAGATGCTTTCCATTAAAAAAAACACATTTCCACAGAAAATAAAATAAAATTAAGGTAGGGGAACTCACATTAGCTCACAAAAACCTCATAAAGTGAAAATTTCATGCCATGGGACCTTTAAGAACTGGTATAAGTAGTTGTATAGGCAAACAGTGCATGGAAGTGAAATAAGGATTAAGTTAATTTTTACTTAAAGGGATAGTGCTTTTTTTTCATGTTAATCTGTATGTGTTTCCTTCTGCCCAAAACAACGTACGGGGCGTGTGGAGAGGACTGAGGAACATGTCTGGTTTTGGACAGAGTGGCAGAGGGACAGCTGATGGTGATCAGCGCTGGGCGGACGAATTAAACCGTTACTTCAACAGGTTTGACTCGCCCCCCACCCCCTTTGCCCCTCTGCCGACTCCCCCCTCCTCCTCTTCACACCTCCCCGGGCCAGTGGCCACATCCCCCTTCCCCCTCACACGGACCCAACCCAGCACCAGCACCAGCCCCCCTCCACCCCCCACCTCCACCAGCCCCTGCAGTCCACCCCAGTCCCCCCCTCTCCCCCCTCTCCATCACACCAGACGAGGTGAGGAGGGAACTTAGGCGGCTCAACCAGAGGAAGTCCACAGGTCCTGATGGTATCTGCCCCAGGCTGCTGAGAACCTGTGCAGACCAGCTCTGTGAGGTTCTCTGCTACATGTTCAACCTGAGCCTCAGCCTGGAGAAGGTCCCCGTCCTGTGGAAGACCTCCTGTGTGGTCCCGGTTCCCAAAACAACAAACGCCAGGGAACCGGCCCACTACAGACCAGTCGCCTTGACCTCCCACCTCATGAAGACCATGGAGAGGGTGATCCTTAGCCACCTCCGCTCTGTGGTGAGCCCCACCCTGGACCCGCTGCAGTTTGCCTACAAGCCAAACGTAGGAGTAGAGGACGCCGTCATCTACTTGCTGCAGCGGGCGCTCACCCACCTAGAGACCGCCGGGAGTGCTGTGAGAGTCATGTTCTTTGACTTCTCCAGCGCCTTCAACACCATCAGGCCGGCGCTGCTGCGGGGGAAGCTAGAGGATGCAGGAGTTGATGGACATCTCGCTGCCTGGACCATCGACTACCTCACTGACCGTCCACAGTACGTGCGGCTGCGCGGCTGTGAGTCAGAGGTGGTAGTCTGCAGCACTGGGGCTCCCCAGGGAACTGTCCTCTCACCCTTCCTCTTCACCATATACACCTCGGACTTCACATATAACATGGACAGCTGCCATCTCCAGAAGTTCTCTGACGACTCGGCCATTGTGGGCTGTGTGTCAGAGGGGAACGAGCTGGAGTACCGCTCGGTCATCAGTGACTTTGTGGACTGGTGTGGGCGCAACCACCTGAGCCTTAACACCAGTAAGACAAAGGAGCTGGTGATCGACTTCAGGAGGAGACCACTACCTCACTCACCGGTGAACATCCAGGGGCAGGACATAGAGACTGTGGACAGTTTCAAGTACCTGGGTGTTCACCTCAACAATAAACTGGACTGGTCCCACAACACCAACGCCCTGTACAAGAAGGGCCAAAGTCGCCTCCACCTCCTGAGGAGACTGAGTTCCTTTGGAGTGAGCAGGCCTCTGCTCAAGACTTTTTATGACTCTGTGGTGGCCTCTGCTCTCCTCTATGCTGTCGTCTGCTGGGCCCCGAGCAGCACAGAACGGGACAGAAAAAGACTGAATAAGCTGGTTAAGAGGGCCAGCTCTGTCCTGGGCTGTCCTCTGGACCGTGTAGAGGAGGTGGCTGAGAGGAGGGTACTGGCCAAATTCATGTCCATTAAGGACGACACCTCTCACCCTCTGCACCGGACTGTAGAGGAGCTGAGCAGCTCCTTTAGCAGCCGACTGAGGCACCCCCAGTGCAAGAAGGAGCGCTACCGCAGATCCTTCATCCCCACCGCCATCAGACTGTATAATTCTACTGTATAGTCCTACCGTGCAATATCGTTTTCCCAATGTGCAATATTGTTGTTGTTTTTTTTCAATACTCCTATCGTGCAATATCGTTTTTCCAATTTTTTTCAATACTCTCCCTGTCACTGTTTTTTATTATTATCACTACTATTATTATTATTCGATTTATTACTTATTTTTTAATTATTATTATCACCTATCTTTATGCCTTTTTTTGCCTGCATGCACTTGTCTTCTTGTTCAAACTGTCCCTACCTGGAGCTACTGTGACAAGTAAATTTCTCCTGTGTGAGATCAATAAAGTCTTATCTTATCTATCTTATCTTAAAAGTTCCGTGTGTTGACACCGGCTTACCTCTGACAGTCTCAGCTGATCCCGGTTCGGCTCGCTTTCTGGAGCCCACGTAAGTAGGTCCGGTAACTTCCCTGGAACATGAAATAAAGCTTGTTTTTCTTCTCAAAACAAAAAATTTGACTCAAAGGTGATATATCTGCGTCCCAAACAGTTGTCAACAAAACATCCAGCAGCGTAGATTGCGTTCGCCTATTGTGTCTCTCGACTCGTATCACTGCGCACATATGATTTTAAACTGCAAGGCTTGCGTGACATGGCAAAAAAAAAGACTAGGAAACAACAAATATTTCTGGACAGCTATCGGGAGAGATCCAGGTTGTACGCGTTTGGCACCATGGGGACAAGGGACAACAGGTACGACACACAGTTCCATACACAAATCCCCCTTCCACAATGTCCATATCACACCCTCATCTAGAGGACGGGGTGTCTGGTGAAATAGGTATAAAAATTTAGACAGGCTCGGTTGTCTGATTGTAAAAATCAGTACGAGCCTATAGCTTAGCTCTATTGCTTGAACATTAAGATTAGCCTATATACACACACCATAATTTCCGGACTATGAACCGCTTTTTTTTTAACGTGTATGCATGTATTATGGACGGATTATTAGTTTATGAACACAGCGGATGTGTGTGCGCAGCCTGAGGAGGAGGAAGTGTCGCTGTCTGTGCGTTAACATGAAGTTGCAGCATTGGCGAACGCTGCTGTCTGCACTAGGGATGCAAATTATCGATTAATTCATTAATCTATAGTTGATTGACCTTATCGATTGACTTACGATTAACTGATAAGCGGCGTTTTTCACCTGAATTTTAGTGTTTCAATAGGGTCTTTAAGAATATAAGCTATAGTAACATAACACTGAGTCATAAATATATCATAGTATTATTATATTGTATATTCCTCAATTAATTATTCCTTTGTAAAAAGCAGACAAATGTATTGATGCTGAATAACAAAATACATTCTTTCTTGAAAATAAATTGAGGACTGGCTCAGTTGTTGCACTTGCAGCATGGAAATTTTGAAATTAAAAGGAACAGAAGAAATTAAATAACAGAATGTTATTTAGTCTACATATTATGATGAAACCAGTGATTCCAGGCTGTTTTTAGGACATTCTCAACATTTATTTTGAACTAAGACATCAACAATATTTCTCTCCCTTAATCTGTGAAGGGTTACACTACAAAATATACATTTCACAGGGCCCCTGGACACAGCATAAAACATTACAGGGCCTCAAACCAGAACAATCAAGAAATTATAAAAGCATGTAAGTTACATGCTTTTATCATTTCAAAAATATATGGTTCTAGGTCCAGCTCTACTGTGAGTTGTATGGAAACATCCAGAGAGGAAAGGGTTACATGATGTAACCAGGCCCGGATCTAGATGGCACAGATTGGGGGGGTATTTCAAAATTTTGGTGGGGCATAGTGTGGAGTTTCATGTGGAACATTTTCCTTCTAATGCAGGGATTCTTAACCTGTTTGACGTTGAGGCCCAGTTTTCCCAGTGCAGAGCGGCCCTCGCAGCCCACTAGTGCAAAACAGAAAGTTTTTGCGGCCCTCAAGGTGGCACTGTGGTTAAGGCCCTGTCTGCACGACAACGTTTTTTGGTGGAAACGGCGAAGTTTGTGTTTGTTTGGGCCTGTCGTCCACACTGCGCCGGCGTTTTGGGGGGCTGTAAACGCTGTTTTTTAAAAACGGGTTCCAGAGTGGAGAAGTCGGAGAACGCCAGGGGTCGCGTTGTCGTGTGGGCGGGCAAAACGCGACTTTTGGGAAAACATGACATCACGTGACCAGTGACCAGAAGGTAACCTTGCGCATTCGGCCGGTAATGACCAGATAACAACAACCATGGTGGACAATGGAGTTGAGTTTGTTATGTGGACATTTCTAAGTTTATTTGCACTGTTGCGTGAAAACCTGTTGATCTACTATGCAGTGCAACACCAGCAGAGATGCATGCACAATTACGCACGTTGTGGCCTGGCAGTACGCACAACACACGAGTGTTTGCCAATTCAAAGCTAAACACGTATTTTAAAACTGGAAAGATCCCATCAATGAAAAGGCAGATAGTGGACAATGAGGAGCCCATATCAATTTGAGTGTGTTGTGTGCTGTAAATAAAGAAAAAGAGCAACCATTTCTTGTCTTTTTTATTGAATGAAAATTTACCTTTTACAAACAGGCACATGCAGTATCACACACAAAAATATATAGAAGCATTTCTGTTTTCTTTACACAAATTCACACAACTACAGTGGTACCTCACCTTACGAAAGACCCAACAAACGAAAATTCCAAGTTACGAAACGCCTTCACGTTAAATTTTGGTCTCTAGATACGAAAGAAAATTCAAGTTACGAAACGCGAAATCTCAAAACGCGGCGCTTTAATCCTGGTGTCCAGTCCTGGTTTAGTCCTGGTTCAGTCCAGGTATAGACCTTGTTTAGACCTGGTTTAGTCCATGTTTAGTTGGTCTACAGTCTCTTAGCCAATCAGGACGCAGAACACAGTGTTACACTATAAAAAAAAGTTACACTATAAAAAACTTGGAACGGGGCCTTGGAACGAATCAGGCTTTTTCCATTGAAATAGCTACTTATCAGTGTGACATATTTACTACATCGTTTTCACTCAGCCCTCCGTGTTCGCCTGGACGCGAATATTTACTGATCCAACATGTGTGTGGACACGTATTTTTTCCAACCCGCATAAAAAAAACAAACAGGAACGTTGTCGTGTGGACGATGAGGGGTTTATCGTGGACAAATCCGTGACAGAGCAGCACGTGTCGCGCACTTCTCCAAGGGGTTGGTGTGCGTCTCGTCCAGGGACGTGGTAGTGCTCCTCGCGCGTCCGGCGGGGCTCCCCCCACGCGTCACTATTAATACATTTTGTTGAAAATCTATGAAAGTTTGAGTGTTTAAACTAGAGACAAATGTGAGAAAATGTTAATGTAAGCGTAATGTGTGTGGTGAGGCATTTACAGCCTTAAAACATGTAGAATAATTGTAAAATATAAAGTTGTCCTACTTCGCGGATTTCTCTTATTGCGGGTTATTTCTGGAACCTAACCCCCGTGATAAACAAGGGATTACTGTAACCAGGACCTTGGACCTTGGAGTGATGATGAAATAAAATGAAATAATAAAAAAATGAATTGATTGGGGAAAACATTTGTGGATGTGACTTGTGGAGATGATTCAGACTCCACAGAATGGGACAGAATAAAAAACACTGTTTATTTTGGAAAAACAAAACTCGCGCTTTTATTGTGAAGGCGGATGTGCACGTGGTACATGCGTCTTGACGCAGAGCTCCGTGATATGAAATGATTTAAAAAATGAATTGATCGGGGAAAACATTTCACTCACACACACGCTCAGTCGCATACACACGCACACACACGCACACACACGCACACACACGCACACACACCGAGAACCGGAGCACACCGGCCGGACAGCGGGCTGCTTCCACTGCGCTTTCACGTGGAGCCTGCTACGCGGCCCGGAGCGGAGGAGCACGTGCCGCGTTCATGCAGACAGCGAGACGTGGAGCGAACCAAGCGGCAAAAATTGGGTGGGCAGGAAAACATTTTGCACTGCTTCTAGATCCGGCCGCAGATGTAAAGCTATGGTCCTTCTCGCGAGTGGGTTTGCATCTCGTGTTCACATTCCAGAGTAGTGCCCTCTCCTCTAGCGATTAGTTACAATTAATGCATTTTGTTCGGCCAACGTCTTGATCGACAATTAATTGTAAGTAGGGATGCACCGATCCACATTTTTCCACTTCCGATTCGATCCTGATACCTGAATTTGGATATTGGCTGATACCGATACTATTCCGATACCAAAACTGTTTGTTTTCCATATTATCATCATTATTGTTTAACTACAAATAACGGTCCCCATAATGATAAAACACCTGCAATTCAACATAATAAAGAAAATACTTAAATAACCCCCATATGGTATGACTTCATTATCTAAGAGACTTAAGAAAACAAAATAAACTCACAAATTAACATTAATGGTTCGCCCTTTAATGTGGCCCCCTTTAGCGCTATCTTGCGCTATTTCTCGCAAGACCAGGAAGTTCCCCAGTTTGGCCCACCTCTAGCCACAAGACCACAAAATTGTCCCAAGATTGTGGACACATGCTGAAAATGATCTCGTGAGATTTTTCCCCCCATGTTTTACGTTTGGATTGGATTTTAAAAAATGGAACTAAGCACTGGCGACAGCAGAAATATTAAAGTAAAGTAAATCAAAAATGGTGAGCCCAAAATTGGGAACTGGATTTCACAATTTATTTATTATAAAGAATGTCAAAATCTCATCTTGCCTCATTCTCGTAATTCCAATCTCGTGTCTGGTCTCGTCTTGTGGAAATTGTATTGCGTCTCACCCCTACTGAATAATATAAAAACAGATTGCAGATAGATTTGGGATATATCAAAAAAATTGCAATTTGATATTTTTCCCAAATCGTGTAACTCTAACATGATCTTTTCTGATTTAAAATATGCCAATGTAATACTAATGGCTGAGAGCAGTTGTTCTCTTGAAGTGTGTGGCTGTCGCATGACTTGCTTGTGGTCAGTCATCTGCTTGAACCACGTGTCAGGATACACTTGGATTGCTTTAGAATTAGTCCCAGTTTGGTCATTCATTGGATTCAGTGACTGGAGTGGGCAGCACAGGTGAGGAGAGAACCAAGCTTTCACTAATAAGATTTTGGTGTTTAACGAGATCCATGTTTTGATTTGATTATCACAGTTGCCATGCCGAGGGAGACTCCGTGATTTGGGGTCAGGAGAGAACAGATGGCTGGGACAAGGCGACAATATGGACGGATACGATTTGGCAAAGTTTAAACCACACAGAAACCATCACATAGAGCAACTGTTGATGATTATAATAGGCTTTTTGTTTTTTTTTGTTTTTTAAAGATTGTGGACATAAGGAATTACAGTTTTGTGATTATACATGTGTTTTTGTGCATGGTCCAAGTCTGGTCCAAGTCTTTTTTTTTTTTTCTTTTATTATTACAAGGTACATATATTAACACCACAACAACATTCGCAAAGCACTCAGAAGACACATCGGGGGATGTGGGCACGGGAATAAACACCACTGGGCACAAGGGCTAAGAGAAACAGGGGAAGTGTAGAGGACCAAAGGGCTTGTCCCAGGTGAAGAAAGGGGGTCTGGGGGAGAGCAAGGGCGATGCAGCGCCCAGGGAAGGTCCAGGCGACATTTACGCATTAGTCTGTTGTTTAAAGGGCTATATGCTATTTTCTGATCTATGTTCTATTCTGTTTCGTCATCACAAACAGACCTGGAGTTGTATTTTGTTTCATTCACACATGTTTAATACACAAATCCTTTGTATTTAGGCTGAGTTCTTCACTCACACAGAAAACACTGTTCTACCTTGTGATGTCATGTGGTAATACAGGAAGTGCTTCACTGTGTTTTTAAACTCTTAAAACTTCTAGAATCATTTGGATGATTTCATCTCTGGTATTGCCAGTCTCTATTGAACTAAAGGTAAAAGGGAAGATGACACATTTCCAACACTATAGCCGTGTCTCAATTCCCCAGTGCACTCCGCGGACCACATGGGTGTCAGCGAAATGGGACAGGTCCCGCAACTAGCAGATGCAGCCGCTCACTCTCCCGTAGAAGAAGTAGTGTTGCTGGGATATATGAGTGTGAGAAGTGTGCATGGATGCACCGTTGGTTCACGCCTTGATTTCCATGGAAACGACTACAGTTTTCAGGGTGCATTTTAAGTGTGCATGGGACAAAAGAGCAGTTGTCACTCCGGAAGTGACGTATTTGCCCTTAAAACCACACTCCGAACTGTGCACACTGGGAACTGAGACACGGCTTGTGTTGACACTGTGATACTGTGCTGGTGCGTTCTATAGTGTCATCTGGTGGTTTAAAAAACATGAAGGTAATGCAATCTTATGTCATTAAAGCAACTCAAGCCTATTGTAAAATAAAGTAGGCTTATACGGGATACCTGACAAGATGACTGCTTGTGAAAATAATAGTAAAATAATATAGTTCTTTCAGTAAATCTGTAGTGAGCTCCACTTGGGACGGATTTAAATGAGCTCACACAGAACAGACTTGTCTGCTTTTTCTCTGTGGTTCTGTGATGATGAACCAAGACACTGCGACAGATTTGAGCTTCGTGCTCCACTTTTCTTAAACTGATGTACACAGCTCGACACAAGTGTCAACGTGTCGACTCATTTGGCCCATCCATCCATTTTCTTCCGCTTATCCGGGGCCAGGTCGCGGGGGCAACAGTCTAAGCAGGGACGCCCAGACCTCCTTCACCTCGGACACTTCCTCCAGCTCCTCCGGGGGGACCCCAAGGCGTTCCCAGGCCAGCCGGGACACATAGTCCCTCCAGCGCGTCCTGGGTCTTCCCCGGGGCCTCCTCCCGGTGGGACATGCCCGGAACACCTCCTGAGGGAGGCGTCCAGGAGGCATCCGGAACAGATGTCCGAGCCTCCTCAGCTGCTCCTCTCGACGTGGAGAAGCAGTGGCTCTACTCCGAGCTCCTCCCGTGTGACTGAGCTCCTCACCCTATTTCTAAGGCCACTCTGCGGAGGAAACTCATTTCGGCCGCTTGTATCCGCGATCTCGTCCTTTCGGTCATTACCCAGAGCTCATGACCATAGGTGAGGGTAGGAACGTAGATTAACCGGTAAATTGAAGGCTTCGCCTTTCGGCTCAGCTCCCTCTTCACCACAACGGTCCGGTACAGCAACCGCATCACTGCCGACGCTGCACCGATCCGCCTGTCAATCTCACGCTCCATCCTCATTTGGCCCATCACTAGTAAAAGGTGAAAACTTGAAAACCTCCACTAAATGACATCACAAGGTGGAACAAAGCATTTTGAGCTTTGGCGATATAGACAGACTAATAATAAAGGATTACTCAAGCATGTGAATGGTACAAAACATAACTCCAGGTATGTTTTTGAGGAGGTAACAACATAAAAGAGTCCTTTTTGTGTAATATAAGACCTTTGAAATAATCTGATGCACTGGAAAGAAACTGGGAATGACACATGGGCATACAAAGACTGGGGCTGTTTAGATATTGGTAAAGAATTTGAGACGAGCCACCAACATGACTGATTTCCACGATATCACCCGTCCAGTTTACATCTTGGTTCCAGAGACATTTCACATTCACTTTAGTTCTTACCGGGGAATGATTTAGTTCTGTTTAACTTGTTTAAATGGTTGGGGGTCTGTCACCTGCTTGTTTCTATGGATATGTCATTGCTCTACCTGGAATGTTCCATAGTATGACATTAAACAGCTCTACCTTACATTTACTTAATTACAGGTAGTTTTATAGCTCAAAAATACCTAGAAAAACTGGGATTCTGAGTATGAGCCGGGTCACCTCTCCACAAATCTGACCTGTAACTTTTGATTTGGTCTCCGTGAAGATGGAAAGGTTTAATAACATGTGTGACAAAGCAACATCTCCATGGAGAAAAGTTGCATAATGCACCTTTTTAAGAGGAAGAAATTGAAATCTCTTGGCACAGATTAAGTCTCATGAAATCTAGATTAATCAATAATTAAAATCAACCATGATGCCCTACCAGTCCCTTGTTGTTCTAGTTTTTCCCCAACATATTATCATTTTAAAAATACGCACTACACCAAATGTCAATAAGCCTCGTATCTTTTCTTGTGTTGTTCTCAGGGCTCAGACAGTGAGGTGAAAGCAGAGAAGGATGAAGTGTCTGACAGTGAGTCGAAGCCTGATATAGGGGTCCCAGAAGTGCCCGTGCCCCCCGATGACACCCCCGAAGTCCTCAACAAGGCCCTGTCCGGTCTGTCATCAAGGTACGAGGAGCTTTCACATCACACAATAATCACAGCATTATTTTTTCAAGGAATAAATCAATAAAACACAAAATACAAGAAAAAAACAGAACGGTAAAATGATTAGATTACAAAAGTTTCACAATACGGAATTTACTACAAATATTCACATTCAAATAGAGGAAAAGTGTTTTGGTGATGTGTTTGCAGTTTTAACTAAAATATCCTTTTTATTTCCATTGCCATTTTGAAAATAATATTAAAGGAGCAGCAACAGTTTAAAAAAAAAATATATATATAGTAAAATTAGTTTTGTATTCTGTAAAAGCAGCTCTCAGGGTCAAAATGGTTACTGTTTATAAAGCACTTTAATTGTCTGCAAACCAGGAAGTAAGGCTAGTGCACTTTTAGCAAGCTAGTTGTTGTTAGCTTTACAATGCAGGGCTCTCAAGTTTTGAAGATTGGTAGGACTGAGATTTCCGAGGAGCGGGGAGTGACTTTTTTTTTTCATGGTGCCTGTATTCACTTACCGATTACAGCAGTAATCGAGTTGAAAATGAAACCAGGGGGGATGGTGAAATTTTTCATTTATGTGACATATTTTCCGGGTGGGGGGTGGGCAGAATTAGAAGGTACTTTGTAAAAATGGAAATGCTTTTATAACAAAAAGCCCATATAATCATTCAATAATTCAATAATACACAGGATATATGTTATCACACACACACACACACACACACACACACACACACACACACACACACACACACACACCTTAGTCCTGGTTTAGTCCTGGCTTAGTCCTGGTTTAGTCTTGGTTTAGACCTGGTTTAGTCCTGGTTTAGACCTGGTTTAGTCCTGGTTTAGTGTCGGGTTAGTCCTGGTTTAGTCCTGGTTTAGACCTGGTTTAGTCCTGGCTTAGTCCTGGCTTAGTCCTGGTTTAGTCTTGGTTTAGTCTTGGTTTAGTCCTGGCTTAGTCCTGGTTTAGACCTGGTTTAGACCTGGTTTAGTCCTGGCTTAGTCCTGGCTTAGTAGTGGTTTAGACTTGGTTTAGTTTTGGTTTAGTCCTGGTTTAGACCTGGGTTAGACCTGGTTTAGTCCTGGTTTAGTGTCGGGTTAGTCCTGGTTTAGTCCTGGTTTAGACCTGGTTTAGTCCTGGTTTAGTCCTGGTTTAGACCTGGTTTAGTCTTGGCTTAGTCTTGGTTTAGACCTGGTTTAGTCTTGGTTTAGTCCTGGTTTAGTCCCAGTTTAGTCGTGGTTTAGACCCGGTTTAGTCCTGGTTTATTCTTGGCTTAGTCCTGGTTTAGACCTGGTGTAGACCTGGTTTAGTCCTGGTTTTGTCCTGGTTTTGTCCTAGTTTAGTCTTGGTTTGGTCCTGGTTTAGTCCTGGCTTAGACCTGGTTTAGTCTTAGCTTAGTCTTGGTTTAGACCTGGTTTAGTCTTGGTTTAGTCCTGGTTTAGTCCCAGTTTAATCCTGGTTTAGACCCGGTTTAGTCCTGGTTTAGTCTTGTCTTAGTCCTGGTTTAGACCTGGTTTAGTCCTGGTTTAGTCCTGGTTTTGTCCCGGTTTAGTCCTGGTTTAGTCCTGGTTTAGTCCTGGTTTAGACCTGGTTTAGACCTGGTTTAATCCTGGTTTAGTCCTGGTTTTGTCCTGGTTTAGACCTGGTTTAGTCCTGGTTTAGTCCTGGTTTTGTGCTGGTTTAGACCTGGTTTAGTCTTGGTTTAGTCCTGGCTTAGTCCTGGTTTAGACCTGGTTTAGACCTGGTTTAGTCCTGGCTTAGTCCTGGCTTAGTAGTGGTTTAGACTTGGTTTAGTTTTGGTTTAGTCCTGGTTTAGACCTGGGTTAGACCTGGTTTAGTCCTGGTTTAGTGTCGGGTTAGTCCTGGTTTAGTCCTGGTTTAGACCTGGTTTAGTCCTGGTTTAGTCCTGGTTTAGACCTGGTTTAGTCTTGGCTTAGTCTTGGTTTAGACCTGGTTTAGTCTTGGTTTAGTCCTGGTTTAGTCCCAGTTTAGTCGTGGTTTAGACCCGGTTTAGTCCTGGTTTATTCTTGGCTTAGTCCTGGTTTAGACCTGGTGTAGACCTGGTTTAGTCCTGGTTTTGTCCTGGTTTTGTCCTAGTTTAGTCTTGGTTTGGTCCTGGTTTAGTCCTGGCTTAGACCTGGTTTAGTCTTAGCTTAGTCTTGGTTTAGACCTGGTTTAGTCTTGGTTTAGTCCTGGTTTAGTCCCAGTTTAATCCTGGTTTAGACCCGGTTTAGTCCTGGTTTAGTCTTGTCTTAGTCCTGGTTTAGACCTGGTTTAGTCCTGGTTTAGTCCTGGTTTAGACCTGGTTTAGTCCTGGTTTAGTCCTGGTTTAGTCCTGGTTTAGACCTGGTTTAGACCTGGTTTAATCCTGGTTTAGTCCTGGTTTTGTCCTCGTTTAGACCTGGTTTAGTCCTGGTTTAGTCCTGGTTTTGTGCTGGTTTAGACCTGGTTTAGTCTTGGTTTAGTCCTGGTTTAGTGCCGATATAGATGCAGAAATAATCTGATAATATGACTCACCCATAAGAACGGTGTCCATGTATGCACGTGTCACGGTCTTTAATAATCCGAAACTCCGGTGAAAAGGACATAATCTCGAACTTTTCCCGTGTCCCGAGACGACAGTTCCTTCTTACGTAGCATTAACGTAGCAAGTTAAGGATTCTTCTTCTCTTGGAAATGCCGTGTAAATATCACGCGGCTCGCTCACAGCTGATCGGCGAACAGGGGCAAACACAACAGCGGTAATCGTCATGATTGGCGGGAGCACGATCGGTGCGTAATTATGCTGCAACATGATTGGAAGCTGGAGTGCAGTTCGGCCTATGATTGGCTCTTGGCACTGGCTATTTTGACTTAAAGACGGCGAATTTCGCCAAAAGGTGACGTATTTTCATGTCTGATTGATAAAATGCCACAAAGGATGGAAGAAGGGATGACTGTTTTAGAAGAAGGATGATTTTGACTATTTTTTCCCACAGGGGGGATGCCACCCCCATCTAAAATTTTAGTGATCACAAGTTTAAAGGTGCATTGTGTAACTTTTCTGGTGGAAATGCCTGTGAAATGCTTTTCCCCATGGAGATGTTATTACTTTGTCTGGAATGTTTCGCAATATGGCATTAAAGTTACACAGTGCACGTTTAACATGTCGCTGTTTTTGTATTGTATTATTTATTGACTAGAATTTTGAGCCTTGTTGTATTTTCCAGTCTCATCATGTTGTAGAAGTTCACATGTACAAAAGTGATTTGATTCTGTTTAACTTCTGTCCTTTACTCTTTCCTCAGGTGGAAGAACTGGTGGGTGAGAGGCATCCTGGCAGTAGCCATGATCTCCTTCTTCTTCTTTATCATTTACCTGGGGCCCATGGTTCTCATGATGATCGTGAGTATCCACACAACTGCTGCTCCTGCTTCTGTGTAGTAGAGTTTAGCACCAGAGTGAATCATGCTTCATGGAAATGTGTCATGAGTCAGCAGTTGTAATTACCCCATTAACCAACTTTGTAATTAGATTATTCTCTGCAGCTTAAACTCTTAAGTCATTCATGAGAGCAGTTAAACTGTGTTATTATTATTATTATTATTATTATTATTATTATTATTATTATTATTATTATTGTTGTTATTATTATTATTATTATTGTTATTTATGTCATCATTAATCTTAAAGGAGAATTAAAGTTTTTTACAATCTGAGCCTTATTTCGGTAATAAAACAAGTTGTTTTACTCACCCATAGCACTTTGGTGTCATATGGAGCACTTCCAGAGATGTTTTAGATTAGCGATAGCCGTAGCGCGAGTTCTCTGGACATATAATATATGCCCCGAGCGGTCTCCAAATAACACAAACTTTAGCACTTTTCAAATCACAGAAGCTCAATGTCTTAGTCTACGCTTTTGTTTGAGTCAAAAGTGGCCTGTAATCCGAGATTTAGCCATAATTTACAGCTTTTCATTTCATGTTTGGGTCCCGAGAGCTGAGAGTGAAATAAACTGTGACTCCGCACATGCGCACTGGCGTCCTCATCTACTCAAAACTATGGCTAAATCTCGGATTACAGGCCACTTTTGACTCAAACGAAAACGTAGACCAAGACATCGAGCTTCTATGATTTTAAAAGTGCTAAAGTTTGTGTTATTTGGAGACCGCACGGGGCATATATTATATGCGCTACGGCTATAGCTAATCTTAAAACATCTCTGGAAGTGCTCCATATGACACCAAAGTGCTATGGGTGAGTAAAACAACTTGTTTTATTACCGAAATAAGGCTCAGATTGTAAAAAAATGTTAATTCTCCTTCAATTATAGGAGTGGTCATTTTTAGACAGCTGACTTATACCTTTTACTAATGCATAACCAGTTAAAAGCAATTTGAAACCTTCATTGGAAAAATGTTTCTTAATTTTGGGATTTGTGCATTGAACTTATCGCTTTGCCTTGAATGTTTTACGTAGTATGACTTTCTTTGCTTAAAAAACCTTCAAAAACATGAACGCTTACTGTGTGTGAGCTCACATCTGCACAGATTTCACCTGTAACTTGAGCTGATGGAGTAACCCTCTTGCCTACATTGAGAAGGTTAAGTTTAATGCTATACTGTGGAATATTTTATGCAAAGCATTAATCTTCCCATGGAGACAAGAGGGTGGCGGGCTCTCCTCTTGAAAAGTTCCATAATGCATGTAATGCTTTAAAGGAAAGTTAATTGACAGGTCTTTTTTTCCTCCAGGTCCTGTGTGTCCGGATAATGTGCTTCCATGAAATCATCACAGTCGGATACAGTGTGTTTCACTCCTACCACCTGCCCTGGTTCAGGAGATTCAGCTGGTGCGGCCAATCACCTCTTTTCATCTGAAATATACACAAAATGTTTTTTTGCTGACTTCACTTGGGTTTAAATTCTTACTGTTTCCTCTCTGTGTTCTTTGTTTGCAGACATCCAGAGGTTTGTTTGTTGGTCTAGGACAGTACTAGATTTAGATACTAGTTTTGACCCAGTCTCGACCCAATCTACAAAATAGGAAACTGTAATTGATTTGAGCTGTGGCTTGGATTACCATAGCATGCCTTGAATCTGAAAAAGCTGAGATATTTGTAACTTCATAATCACATAATAAGTTTGGATAATAAGTTTGTACACACCACCTCATTCAATGTTTTTTTCCTTCATTTACCACTTTATATACATATTGAAGACATCAAAAAATATAATGCACGATATTTTTTATGTAGTAAACCCTTGGCCTTCTCTCAATTGATTTTTTGATCAAATCTCCTGACATGATTTCACTTCACATGTCAAGAGTGCACAGCAATGACTAAAGCAAAGGACCATTTTTCCAAAATTTTAAAACAAGTTTGGAGTTATTTTGAGATTATTTTTTGTTTACTATACTCCATATGTGTTCATTCCAAGTTTTGAAGCTTCACCAAGAATCTACAACATAAATAGTCATGAGAAGAAAGAAAAAATTAAAGTGTCTCCAAACTGTTCTGTGGTAGTGTAGCTTTGTTTAATAATTTGACCACAAAAGGGTTAGCAATTAATTTAAACTCTTTATTTAAAGATCCCATGACATGATACTTCTTGATGCTTTTATATGGCGCCTTAATGGCTCCCCAACACTGCAAATGAATCCCTCTTCAAAATCAAGACTCAGTGCATGAGAAAGCTTCGTGAACACAGCCAGAGCCAAAAACATCCCTCTCAAACACTCCATTATGGGCGTTGTTGCTTGAACGCAAATGAGGAGGACAGAGACAGGCCAGAGCAGCGCTCCCTCCTCTTCAGTGGCGCGATGTGCGCTGGCCCCACTTCCGCGTTTATGCACGAAGGAAGATATGAGACGATTTCCATTGAAAAATAAACACATTTCCACAGAAAATAAAATTAAACCACTGCTGTTTCAGAGGTTCGGAGGCTCGGATAAAGGACTTCCGAGCCTGGAAACACTCTCACGTGCCTCCAGGCAAATAAAAAAACGCATCTTGCATTGCGTTGCTCATTTGTGGTCCAAACTCTCTGGCCGTGAATTAAACGTGGGTAGACATCCAGAGGGGGGGTGGACCTGCATTTGCATTTTTTTGTGAATGTGACGTCAGAAATTTCCCTTGTTCAGAATCGCCCGTTTGGGCTGTCTTTTTTTCAAAAGGATCGCAAATGCTCAGTTTACACATATGCAGTTTACACATATCAGTTTACACTTTTAGCCATGGGAGGGGGCCTAAACAGGATAGGGGAGCTCACATTAACGCTCAAAAACCTCAGAAAGTGAAAATTTCATGCCATAGGACCTTTAAAACTCCAGGTTGGGGGTCCGTCACTTGCTTGTTTCTATGGATATGTATCATTGCTCAGCCTGGAATTTATGTACAGTATGACATTAAATAGCCCTACCTTACATTTATTCAATCACATGTGGTTTCGTAGCTCAAAAATACTAAATTGTGAGCGGGGTCGTCTCTCCACAGATCTAACCTGTAACTTGATCTCGTTTGGTCTCCATGAAGATAGAAAAGTTTAATACCATAAAACATTCCAGAAAAAGCGATAACATCTCCATTGAGCAAAGCATTTGACGGATCCTGCGCCAAAAAGTTACACAATTCACCTTTTAACCGACAATATTGTGAAACTCAAATATTGTTCTGTAACATGGCATTTCCCAGGTTTTTCAGCAGGTGTAGTGACCCTGATGAGTTGCATAATGATGAGACCTGCCTGTTCTTGCTCCTCTGTTTGCCTTCAGGTTCTTCTTTTTTTGTGCGAGCTACTTCTGCTGTGGGGAGACTGTGACGGACTACTTCTTCACACTGGTGCAAAGAGAGGAGCCACTGCGTATACTCAGCAAATACCATCGCATCATATCCTTCACCTTCTACCTCATTGGTATAAAAGAAAATTGTTTTTAATTTTAATTTTTTTTTAGAATACCATTACTCATTCCCTACTCAATCACAGCGACTTATAGCCACATCGGAATTTCCGATCCGTGAATTACGTTGATATCGGAACCCAATACTGGATGGGATCAGCCCCATCCCTATCTGTATGCAGAGGGCGGGTTTCTGTGGCGTGTGCGATATGAGCCATGTACACACCGACCCCATAGATCCGTAACGCCGACTCTGTTTGTGATGATGTTTACGGTGACGTCAGCTCCCATTGGGCAGCGCACCTTTCTAAAGTGGTATTCTGCAGGCAATTTAAAATGTGTAAATAATAACATTTGTACATTTGAAGTATATAGCAGGCTCAAGCACACTACGTGATCTTTAAAGGTTCTATATTACACAAAACTGACTCTTCTGAGCTTTAAGCCATGTTATAATGTTGTTACCTCATTAAAAACATACCTGGAGTTGTGTTTAGTTTGATTCACGTTTCAGTCATCCAATATTATTAGTCTCCAAAGCTCATAATATTCAGTTCCACCTTGTGATGTCATGTAGTGATACTGTTTAAGTTAACAGCAGTTCCAGGTCTGAAATTATCCAAATGATTCTAGTGAGAATTACGAGTCTTAAAACAGTGGAGCACTTCCTTTAATACCACATGACATCACAAGGTGGAACAGAATGTTTTCACACAAACACTGCATAGCTCAGTGTTGTCCCTGAACGTGTTGATGAACGATTCATGAACAGTTCATGAACGCGTTCATATTTTGGGCGAACGTGAACTGAACACACTGTATTACTGCCTGATGAACGAACTGTGAACGAGTTCATTCTGGTCTCTGTGAACGACACGCGCTATGTATTTAACCTCGTTCAATAGGGTCTCAGATTTCTGTAGTGTTCCAGGTGAAATCCGCAGGAAAACATTTAATTTTGCAACAACACCAGCGTCGCATCGCCGCATGTGTCATCGAAGCAAGACAGAATAAAAAGGCAGCATGGAGACAGGAGCCGTTTCCCAGTTCAGAGAGTGCACAGTTCGGAGCACGGTTCGGAGTGTGGTCTCAGCCTGCAGTTGAGGCGGTGCATACTCGCTCAGCCCTGAGTGCAGTCCGTGGATCACATGGGCGTCTGCGAAGTAGAACAGGTCCCGTCTCAGCTCAACGAGCCGGGTGGTCTGCTCATTGTTCCCTAAAGACAAAAATATTAGTGAGTGCACGCTCCGAACAGTGCACTCACTGAATTGGGAAATGGCTTATGGAGACGATTGTAGCAGGAGCAGCAAGGATTGGTCATATGAACATTTAAAAGAGCTCTATGACAAGGTCGGTGAGGAAGGGAATAACTGATATAATAATTGCTGTTTATGGTTCTATATGGGCTTTGGCAATGATATTGAAAAATAGCTCGCAGCAATGTATTGGAAAAAAAAAAGAACTATGAACTAGTTCATTTTTTGGAACTATGAACGAACTACTAACTACTAGAAAATGAACTTTCCCAACACTGGCATAGCTGTGTGAATGAAACAAAAACACAACTCCAGGTATGTTTGTGATGAGGAAATTATTATAACATAAATCAGAAAACAGTGTGATATGGGCCCTTATATTGCACTGTTTTATGTTATAAATGAATGTTGTGTCCTCGTCACAAACATACGTGGAACTGTTTTTGTTTCATTCACACAAACCCTGCAAATTAAGGAAATCTCTCAAACAGAAAACTGTTTCAACTTGAGATGTCATGTAGTAATACAGGAAGTGCTCCACATTCTAAAGAATGTGTATGAAATTTAAAAACACAGTCTTAAAACACAATGTACTAAACTAACAGTAAAAGGAGCTGTTAACTTAAAAACTACCACTTCATGACATCACAAAGTAGAACAGAGCATTTTGAGCTTTGGAAACAGATGACAGACGAATAATACAGGATAACTCAATTTGTGAATGAAACAAAACACAACTTCAGGTGTGTTTGATGAGGTTACATTCAAATTAAAACATGGCTCACAAGAGACTATTTTGCGTAATATAGGGAAGTAAACACTAAATCCACATTTTTCACAATTGTATATGATGTTTTAACAGCATTCTCTGCTGTCCCTAGTCACCTTTTGGCAACTTTAATGCAAACTGGGTAAATCTACAGCTTTCTGGTCAAAATCTTTAAACATAAGTATGTGCTGCTTATTGACTTTTTCTGATTTCCAATACTTTGGCACACTAACATATATTTAAACATAAAACACCCTTTTTTCACCCATCTTTTTCTCATTGTACACCCCTAGTTAGGTTTGTGTAACACTAGTGGTTCACATCCCCCAGTGACCTACTTTCTTCTTGAATCATATATATATATATATATATATATATATATATATATATATATATATATATATATATATATATATATATATATATATATATATATATATATATATATATATAAATATATATACATACCGTATTGGCCCGAATATAAGACGACCCTGATTATAAGACGACCCCCTCTTTTTCAAGACTCAAGTTTGAAAAAAGACTTTTTGAACACCAAATTTAATTTTTATACAGAAAATAATTACAGTACGTCTGAAACAAATGATTATAACAATATATTCGAGAGAAAATGTTATTTTGCCTCATTCAAATCATGCAAAAACTGTCTATCACATCTTAATATCTGAACATTTAAATATGTAAACTAAAGTGCAATCACATTTGTAAATGAATGGCTTCTGGTTTTTGAAATGTAAATAAACCAATCTACTGTGATAAAACAACAAAATTGCAATAACTGCATTAACCATCAAAGTGAAGTCTAAGTGAAGTCAGCTGCGATCTGACGAGATGGGAGGGAGCAGAGACTGGTGTGTCTGAATCCTCAACTCCGCCCCCGCCCCTCTCTGCCTGTGGCCGTTTCCCAATTCCCCGACGGCACGCTTGTTAGCGTCCTTGGAACGGGATATGCGTCATATCCGGCGCGACAAGGGCCGTTCCATTCGTTTTTTCCCCCCTGCACCGTCAAGACGAGCTCTGAACGGCGCCGTCGTTTCCATGGAAATCGGGGCGTGGACCAAGTGTGCAAACATGCACGCTCCGCACACTTAAAAGCCCCAGCATGCACAGCGCGGGACTACAAAGACCGACTCGCCAGCGACATCCACAAGTGAGAGTTGCGACGTCACTATAAAATATACGTACTGGTTCACCTCACCTACAACTATGCTACATGAAACTCTTCATAAACTACGCTAAACATGTGTGACGGTAGCCGTTACGGCATAGATCACGGCACCTGTATTACCGTTCACATGCTTTTCCCCTGACACTTCTATATTTCCTTTGCTGTTGTAATGCTGGATATTCTACAGTATCGCCATGTCCAACATTTACTCTAAGCTGCGCACTGTTCGCACATTCTCAGCGCACAAGAAAACTTGTGCAGCGCACTGTAAATCAGGGATGAAAGAGCTTTTTATTCAGCCGCGGGGGCATTTTTTTTATATCTGCAAAGTGCGAGCCGCGCGGGGGGGGGGGGGTCATTTCGGATGTGGAGTTAGTGTGTGTTTGCTCAGACACATTAAAAATTAGGGGGAACATTGGCCATGTCCCAATTCCAAGTATTACTAGTCGCAATAGTATAATATTTTTGTCTTTAGGGAACAAGGAGCAGACCACCCGGCTCATTGAGCTGAGGCGGGACCTGTTCAATTTCGCAGGCGGCCATGTGAGAAACGTAGTGCACTAAGGACAGAGCGAGTGTGCGCCGTCTCGACGACAGACCGACGGCACACTCACAAGCGTGCCGTCACTGAATTGGGAAACGGCCCGTGTCTCTCTGGCCGTTTCCCAATTCAGCGACGGCACGCTTGTGAGTGTGCACTCGGGCTGTCGTCGAGACGGCGCACACTCGCTCTGTCCTTAGTGCACTACGTTTCTCGCATGGGCGTCTGCGAAATGGAACAAGTCCCGCCTCAGCTCAATGAGCCGGGTGGTCTGCTCCTTGTTCCCTAAAGACAAAAATATTATTCTATTGCGACTAGTAATACTTGGAATTGGGACATGGCCAATGTTCCCCCTAATTTTTAATGTGTCTGAGCAAACACACTAACTCCACATCCGAAATGCCGCGCGGCTCGCACTTTGCAGATATAAAAAAATGACCCCGCGGCTGAATAAAGCTCTTTCATCCCTGATTTACAGTGCGCTGCACAAGTTTTCTTGTGCGCTGAGAATGTGCGAACAGTGCGCAGCTTAGAGTAAACGCTGGACATGGCGACACTGTAGAATATCCAGCATTACAACAGCAAAGGAAATATAGAAGTGTGAGGGGAAAAGCATGTGAACGGTAATACAGGTGCCGTGAACTATGCCGTTACGGCTACCGTCACACATGTTTAGTGTAGTTTATGAAGAGTTTCATGTAGCATAGTTGTAGGTGAGGTGAACCAGTACGTATATTTTATAGTGACGTCGTTCAGAGCTCGTCTCGACGGTGCAGGGGGAAAAAAACGAATGGAACGGCGCTTGTCGCGCCGGATATGACGCACATCCCGTTCCAAGGACGCTCACAAGTGTGCCGTCGGTGAATTGGGAAACGGCCTCTGTCTCTTTCTCTGAACGGGGAAAGAGAGAAAACGGCGCAATTATTTTCCCCCCTCCCGCGATCTTGGAGCCTCTGATCACCAAAAAAAAAACTCGCTAGATTTGTCGCTAGTCGCTTTTGTCTAATTTTCTCGCTAGGGGGGTCCAGAAAGTAGCTAAAAATAGCGACAAAGTCGCTATTTGGCAACACTGCCGCTAGCAGCATTCGCTTTAAAGATATCTGGCGCCATCTAGCGTTTGAATGGCTAGACCTCGAATCTAAGACGACCCCCGATTTTTCAGTGTTCTTTCAATGGAAAAAACATCGTCTTATATTCGGGCCAATACGGTATATATATATATATATGTGTATATATATATATATATATATATGTGTATATATACATATATATATATATATATATATATATATATATATATATAAAAATTTTTTTTTTACCTTGAATGATCTGAGAAGATGGGAAATTCCAGAGGTTATTGCTGCTTTTTATAGAAACAAGAGGGAAGTTATAGTGTACCATCTTAGGTCATGGACATACTATCTGGTCTTTATCCGCAAGTTCAGTCTTGCCCTTTGAAATACGCAGAGATACGAGTAAAGTTATAGTTACGTTACATAGTGAGCATTTAACCTTCTTAATATAGCATCAGATTTATCTATCTTGCATTTATGAAATTACTTGAATTCATTTATTCTTACTGCAAGCAGGGTCGCCTCTCCACATATCTGACCTGAAACTTTCACCTGATGACATCACGCGCTTGTCTTTAATTACATATTACACTATTTTCTGATCTATGTTATATAATGTTTCCATATCACAAACAGACCTGGAGTTGTGTTTTGTTTCATTCACACATGTTTAACATACAAACCCTGAGTTCTTCTCTGTTCCACCTTGTGATGTCATGTGGTAATACAGGAAGTGCTCCATTGTGTTTAGAACTCCATACACCTTCACTAGAATCATTTGGATAATTTCATCACTGGAATTGCCCATCTCTACTGAACTAAAGGTAAAGGGTAGCTGTTCTGTTCTGTTCTGACCGTGAGAGGGAGAGGACGTGTTTCTTTTTCCTGCTTATCTATTGCTCTGTTGTCTGCGCGCCTCTCTTGTTTTTCATCATTTTCTAGCTTTTTGGAGCGGATTTTCCAAATTCCTAAAATATGGATGTGATCAGCTGGACCCTCAGCACGATTGATACTCTTTTTTCACGGAGGAGTGCCGAGAAGCGGTGTGTCCGGATGGTACTTTTGCTGCTGGATATCGTGCGTGGCAAGTCGTATGTTTGGCACCAATGTACCTGGAGGATGTGGAGGATATTTACGTATTCGGATTTCTGATAGCTGGACATCTGTTAATTGGCCTGGGATTGTCCATGATCTATCGCAAAATTTGTAAGCTGGCAGCAAGTAAAGAGTCTCCCAAGCTGTCTGCAGCAATTTCGAGCCACTGTGAAGCCGTGGGAGAACACGTGAAAGGATTACATCAGAAAGTGGGACAGGTTGAGGACCTTTTGGAAGGATTTCAACCGAAGGGCATGGTTACAGGACTGTGTAAAGCCAACGCAGCGCAGTCTGTGCGCCAAGAGGAACTAATGAGATCTCTCATGAATCTTCATGGCGATGTGAAGATGGGGGTCTGGCAAAACCCAAGCTCAATCTAAACTGGTCACCTGGGTCTCTAAAAATGTATTTCATCATGCTAAATTAATCCCTTGGCAAATTATGCCTCCCTGTGAAAATCTGTCTCCAACAGTTATCTGTGTTTTGACTTCGCCTCCCTGCAAGAACACTCCAAGGCCACAGATGTGGTTTTGTCATCATGAACTCTACATAAACAGTGGCACACACATTTTGGATCATTCACAACACTGACACGATTGTAAAAAATGTTCCCTGTCTTTTTAGAAAGGTCTGATCTCTGCTCTCGGTTCAATCAATTTCATTGATTTCCAATCTGATCCCCCCCCACACCCCTTCCTTATGTTGCCAAAAAAAAAAAGATCACCGTATGTTATATCTCCAATTGTTTTTCTGTCATTACATGTTAAATTGTCACTGATTGTATTGCATCTTTTCTACTCTGCATCTCCCAGTTGGCGGCGCGCAAGTGCAGCGGCCCCTCCCCTACCCACTCTATCACTGTCCTGCCTGGTTAGTGGGGAAACGAAATTTCTAATTCACTCTATGTACATGTACATGATTGTTTTCGACAATAAAGCAAACTATGACTATGACTATGACTATGACCATACTGCAAAAAATGTCCATGGAGGGGTTTTTTTGTGTGTGTGTGTGTGTGTCATCAGGAAGTCCAGAAAATAAAGTGATAGCATTTAATATGTCTATTCTAATTTAAGACACTTTCCTTTAGCTGTGGTAGTCAGGTTTTGTGCTGGCACCAAACAGGATGTGGTGGCAACAACCCCATATTTTCAAGTGTAGTCTCCTTAAAAGTGCATTGTGTAACTTTTCTGGTGGAGGGTCTGTCACCTTGTTTCTATGTCTTTGCTTTTGCCTGGAATGTTCCACAATATGACATTAAACATCTCTACCTTACATTTATTCAATTACAGGTGGTTTTATAGCTCAAAAATAACTATAAAAACAGGCATTCTGACTGGGAGCGGGGTTGCTTCTCTGTAGAGCTGAGCTGTAATTTGGTCCGTTCTCCATGAAGATGGAAAGGTTTAATTCCATACTGTGTGACAAAGCAATAACGTCTCCATGGAAAAAAGCATTTGCCGGAGCCTCCACCAAAAAAGTTACACAATGCACCTTTAAGTTTGATTGACTTATTAAACCATTTGCATTTTTGTTGTAATTCTTCTGTAATTCTTTGTATGTTTTTAATTGGCGTGGCAATGTTTTTTTCCCATCTTATTTATATATTTTTATTAATTGAATTAATAATAATAATAATTATTATTATTATTATTAATTTCCTCAGCACAAATCATACATAATTTTAACTGTGCTATTTAATCATAAACAAACATTTTTTTCACCATAATCTGAATTTTTTTCAGCATTCAATAAACAGTGGTACCTCACCTTACGAAATTAATTAGTTCCAGAAGTGGTTTCGTAACGTGAATTTTTCGTAAGTTGAGTAGTTATGTAAATGGAAAACGCCTGATTCGTTCCAAGGCCCCGTTCTTTCCGTTCCAAGGTTTGTTTGTTTTTTTATAGTGTAACTTTTTTTTTTATAGTGTAACACTGTGTTCTGCGTCCTGATTGGTTAAGAGACTGTAGACCCAGGACTAAACGTGGACTAAACCAGGTCTAGACCAGGTCTAAACCTGGACTGGACCTGGACTAAACCAGGACTGGACCAAGTCTAGACCTGGACTAAACCAGGATTAAATCACCCCGTGTGGCTCTTTGCTATTAGTGCGGCTCTTGCTTTCTTTTTTACGTGTTCGGTTTGTGACTCGAGGATGCGGTCCCGAGGGGGAGGCATGGTCCGGGCGCACCTGCGTGAAGTTGGCCCCCCATCAAACGCACACCTACACAAAAACTATGTCAAACGTTTGTGCTTCGTTTGTGCCGTTTGCGCACTTCTGCAAGGGGTGCTCGGTGCGGTGCTCGGTGCGGTGCTCGGCGCGGTCCTCGCGCGGCTCGCGCGGTGCTCGTGTCTTCCCACGCGTCACTATTAATACATTTTGTTGAAAATCTATGAAAGTTTGAGTGTTTAAACGAGAGAGAAATGTGAGAAAAGTTTAATTCTAGTCTGAGAAAAGCGTATAATGTGTGTGGTGAGGCATTTACAGCCTTAAAACATGTAGAATAATTGTAAAATATAAAGTTGTCCTACTTCGCGGATTTCTCTTTCTGGAACCTAACCCCCGTGTGTGTTGATAAAGTGTATGTACGTTTCAGGGCGCGCATCTGAGGGCGCATTATTTGAATTTTTGAGATTTCACGTTTCGGAACTTGAATTTTCTTTCGTATTTAGAGACCAAAATTTAATGTGAAGGCGTTTCGGAACTTGGATTATTCGTTAGTTGGGTCTTTCGTAAATTGAGGTATGACTGTATTACTTTTGTTTATTACCATGTCATCCAGGTAGGATTCATAGTGGTCCATGTTCTGATGCAGCTCAAGATCATTCAGAAGCTATTCAGGGTTTCATTTTTGTCCTGTAAATGTGAAGTTTTAGTATTAACTCCTGCTCTAATGAGTATGTTTTGATACTAGTTTTAATATACATTAGTATCAGATTTTTTAAATACTTTTAGCTCTAGACCTCTCACATATCATTAACCATTGGAAATGACTTAATTATCTTTTTATCAATTGCACAGTCCTACTTCTTGACCAAGTTTACCCTTTGTAGTGTCCAATATATTTTACTCCTTTGGCTTTGCTCATTAAGTAAACAGATCTATCTGCACTGCCTTTTTGTATTTACACTGTTGGCTGTTTAAACACTGACCATATTATCTTTGTGTCTCTGCAGGTTTCTGTATGTTTGTGCTCCGTCTGGTGGAGGAACACTACCGCCTGCAGTTCTGCATGGTACGTTTGCTCTGGAGTTTATGGTCAAAATCAGATTGAAATTGCAAACATACTGTAATGCTCCTTCAAAATGTCTTGTGTATAAAACTTGTTCTCCCTGTAGTTTAGACCTCTACAAACATGTTCTGAAATGCATGCATTTTACCTTCAGTTCATATTTTAGTGAGGAGGAGAGGCAGACTTTCGCAGTCACACTAATGCTAACAACAACTAGCATGCTAACAAAACACCAACTTTACTTCTTGGTTTGCAGATGCTTTGTAATTGGATAGTCTCTTCCCAAGCTTTCTCTCCCTGCTTTTACAAATTTGATTTCATTAAATTAAAAAAATAAATAAATTAGGCACAGTCCCCTTAATGCTCCTGGACATGTTTTAAAGGTCCATCACCACCTTGTTTCCATGGAGATGTAATTGCTCTCCCTCGAATGTTCCACAGTATGACATTAAGCAGCTTTACTTTACATTTATTCATTTACAGGTGGTTTTATAGCTAAAAAAAATACCTAGAAAAACAGACATTCTGGCTGTGAGCGGGGTCACGTCTCCACAGATCTGACCTGTAACCTGGTATGGTTTGGTCTCCATTAAAGGAGAATTCATGTTTTTTACAATCTGAGCCTTATTTCGGTAATAAAACAAGTTGTTTTACTCACCCATAGCACTTTGGTGTCATATGGAGCACTTCCAGAGATGTTTTAGATTAGCGATTAGCGTTCTCGGGGCATAGAGCATGTAATATATGCCCCGAGCGGTCTCCAAATAACACAAACTTTAGCACTTTTCAAATCATAGAAGCTCAATGTCTTAGTCTACGCCTTCGTTTGAGTCAGAAGTAGCCTGTAATCCGAGATTTATCCATAATTTACAGCTTTGCGTTTCATGTTTGGGTCCCGAGAGCTGAGAGCAAAATAAACTGTGACTCTGCACATGCGCACTGGCGTCCTCATCTACTCGAAACTATGGCTAAATCTCGGATTACAGGCCACTTTTGACTCAAACGAAGGCGTAGACTAAGACATTGAGCTTCTATGATTTGAAAAGTGCTAAAGTTTGTGTTATTTGGAGACCGCTCGGGGCATATATTACATACTCTGGGCATATATTATATGCCCCAAGAACTCGCGCTACGGCTATCGCTAATCTAAAACATCTCCGTAAGTGCTCCATATGACACCAAAGTGCTATGGGTGAGTAAAACAACTTGTTTTATTACTGAAATAAGGCTCAGATTGTAAAAAACGTTAATTCTCCTTTAAGACAGAAAGTCATACTGGGAAACATTCCAGACAAAGTAATAACATCTCCGTAGAGAAAAGCATTTGATGAACACTCCATCAGAAAAGTGATACAATGCACTTTTAAAATGAGCCGTTTGAATAGAATCTTACTATAAATGTATTATATTTAATTGCAACTGCGCTGATTATCACAAAAATTCAAATGTCTGTATTGCTGCAATTTTTTTTCAGTCAAAGTTCAAATGTTATCAAAGCAAATACTAGCAAATCTACAGCCCAAACATTTAAAAGCAGGAGTGACATGTGATCCGAGTTGTTTTTCTTTTATCCACAGTTTGCTTGGATCCACGTCACTCTGCTGATTGTGGTCACTCCGTCTCACCTCATCATTCACAACCTGTTTGAGGGCATGATCTGGTACGTCAACACAAACAAAACGTGTAAACAATGTAAGGCTCTACAAAACTGCAAAAAAAACCTCACTTTTCATTAGGCTAAAAGCAATAACCATTGGCATTGAAGCATGTTGGCTACGCAGTGAAGGAAACGGCATAAAACAAGTAAAAGCTACGGTTGTCAGAAGCATCGAACATCAAATAGTAAAACTGATATCCAAAGTAAACACTCATTTGAGCAAGTGTCCATCTAAGAAAGTCACATTCACAGGACAGAAATGAACCTTTCCTGAATACTTTTAGAATGATCTTGAGCTGTATAAAAGTACATAGACTAGTATACGCCCATGGAGCACTATGGAACCTACCTACCTATCCACTGAGGGATTACACAGATAGAAGACCACATGGGAATACAGCAGAAAGTGCTATTATTTAATGTTGAAAATCACATTCTGTTGTTTAAAGCACTGTGGTATCAGAATCAGTATCTGGTATCAAGTATTGAGTCTGTTCTATGCCCCTATGTTTCCAAAGGTTCATTGTGCCGATCTCCTGCGTGTTTTGCAATGACATAATGGCCTACATGTTTGGATTCTTCTTTGGTCGTACTCCTCTCATCGAGGTTCGTTATCATTTTTGTAACAGTTATGCATTTTGTTCTCATTTGGAACAGTATTAACAGATCTTCATGTCTTATCTGCAGCTTTCTCCTAAAAAAACACGGGAAGGATTCATTGAAGGATTATTTTCCACCATCGTGTTCTGTGCTTTGGTAAGACTTTTCATTCATATTCCGCTTAAAGATGCGCTATGTAACCTTCTTGGTGGAGACCCTTTAACTTGCTTGTCACCATGCAGATTTGATCACTTTTCCTGGAATGTACTGCAGTATAGTATTAAACTTGACTGATCTGTCGTGCATTTACTAAATTACAGGTGTTTTATTGCTTGTTAAAAATAGGCAAATTTAATGCTCTTGTTTGGAACATTCCCCTTAGAAAAATGTTATAGTACAGCTTGTTTATAAAGTTTAATTTGTTTATCAAGGTGATGATATTTATTTTCAGCTGCTTATCAAGTTTTATAGTACCGATAGCACCAGTATTCGATCAGAATGTATTTTTAAATTTATTTTTAATGGAGAAACTTATACAAACATTTCGGTTTTAACTGGTCCAGCCTACATTTGAAATAATTGTTCACTGTCGAAAAAAGTAAATAACCCTTTTCAAGATACTCAAAGACACTTTACATGAAGAGACAAACAAATAAAAAGAAATAAGAAGATTAATGAAAGGTGGTTTTAAAGGTCCCATGACATGGTACTTCTTGATGCTTTTATATGGCTCCTTAATGGTTCCCTAATACTGTAAATGAATCCTTCTTCAAAATCAACACTCAGTGCATGAGAAACAGAGATAAGATGAGAAAGAGTCATTTTTTCTCTCTCTGAACCGTCCATAATGGGAGTTGTTGCTTGAATGCAAATGAGGAGAAAAGAGCTGGCCTATAGTAGAGGGTGGGGGCGTGGCCAAACTCTCCGCTCTCGCTCTGAGCCCTCAGCTGATCCATTTCCTTGTTTTTGCACGGGGGGAGAGATTTGAAGCGTTCCATTGAAAAATAAACACATTTCCACAGAAAATAAAATTAAACCACTGCTGTTCAAAGGTCCAGAGGCTCAGATAAAGGACTTCCGAGCCTAGAAACACTCGGACGTGCCTCCAGGCAAATAAAAAAACGCATTTCGCATTGCCTAGCGCATCCGCAGTCCAAACTCTCTGGGCGTGATTTACAGAGACGCTGAGTACAGACAGACGGGGGTGGAACTGCATTTGCATTTCTTTTTTCGATCTGACGTCAATAAGGTGCCTTGTTCAAAATCGCCCGTTTGAGCTCCGATTTTTTGTAACGCAGAAAAGGATCGCAAATGCTCAGTTTAGACATTTCGCAACTTTTAACCATGGGGGGGCTAAACAGGGTAGGGGAGCTCACATTAACGTTCAAAAACCTCAGAAAGTGAAAATTTCATGCCATGGGACCTTTAAAGAGATGGGTTTTCAGGACTGTTTACTTTGTCCCAACAGCTGCACTTGGTACAAACCTAAGTACCGCAGATTCCATATTTTGTTGTTGCCTCACTCTCTTGTTTGTCATCCACAGCTGTCGTATGTGATGGCGGGGTACAGGTACTTCGTGTGTCCCGTGGAGTTTAATAATGACCTGAACAGTTTCCAGGTGGACTGTGAGCCTTCAGAGCTGTTCCAGTTACAGGACTACGCTCTGCCTTCTGTCCTCGCGTCTGTCACTGGATGGGTAAACAGCATTTCTGTGTCTTCATGTTCAGTACTGAATTAACTCCAATGCATACAGTAAAACAGCAAAAGTTACCAGAATTGCCATCTTTAAAGTGGAACTGAACCCTTTTTTTGCTACTAAACAGTGTATATGGCGTTTTAGGAAATTCAGTGCAAGCTGTGTACCGCCTCTCCTCCCCTCTCACTCTCTTCTTCAGTCCTCCATGTTCAGCCGACTTTAGAAGTTCTCTTTGAAATCTGGTTGTGGGCGGAGTTTAGTCTTTTAATCCAACTTTGATATAAAGATAGAATGTATTTTATCAAAATACTGTCTTTATTTGATCACATTTGTATAAAAATCACTAGAAGTAGGGATGCCCCGATACCAATACTGGTATCGAATATCAGCGCAGATCCAGGAAAAATTGCACTGTTTGGTATCAGTTCCATGATATCAGTTGATATCCTGGTTGGACTGATAGTACCAGGATGTCTCGTGGAATTTGAACTTTAATTCATACAAGGCTGTTCAAAAGAATCAGCACAGGTGCATAACACAATCAGATACATTTTGTAATAAGTTAACTCTATTTGGAGAAAAAAAAAAAGCCCTTTTCAGTCCCTACACCTGTATTGGTTAATATCGGACATTGGCAGATACAGTACTTAGACATAGTATCTATATTCAACAAAAATATAAACGCAACACTTTAGTTTTTGCTCCCATTTTTCCTGAGATGGACCCAAAGATCCAAAATTCACTCCAGATACACAACACTACCATTTCTCTCAAACATTGTTCACAAATCTGTCCAAATGTGTGACAGCGAGCACCTCTGCCCCGCCGAGACAATCCACCCCACCTCACAGGTGCGCCACATCAAGATGCCGATCTGACATCATGACCAGTGCACAGGTGCGCCCCAGACTGCCCACAATAAAAGGCCACCCCGAAATGTGCATTTTTTTTTTTTTTTTTGCTTTATTGGGGGTCTGGGGACTCAGAACCAGTCAGTATCTGGTGTGACCACCATTTGCCTCATGCAGTGCAACACATCTTCGCATAGAGTTTATCAGATTGTCAGTTGTGGCCTGTAGAATGTTGGTCCACTCCTCTTCAAAGGCTGTTATGGACGAAGAACACAGGTGCATTTTATTGATGGCATTTTGAATGCACAGAGATACCGTGATGAGATCCTGAGGCCCATTGTTGTGCCATACATCCATGAACATCACCTCATGTTTCAGCAAGATAATGCACGGCCCCATGTTGCAAGGATCTGTACACAATTCTTGGAAGCTGAAAATGTCCCAGTTCTTGCATGGCCAGCATACTCACCGGACATGTCACCCATTGAGCATGTTTGGGATGTGCTTGAGCGGCGTATACGACAGCGTGTACCAGCTCCCACTAATATCCAGCAACTTCGCACAGCCATTGAAGAGGAGTGGACCAACATTCCACAGGCCACAACTGACAATCTGATAAACTCTATGCGAAGAAGATGTGTTGCACTGCATGAGGCAAATGGTGGTCACACCAGATACTGACTGGTTCTGAGTCCCCAGACCCCCAATAAGGCAAAAAAAAAAAAAATGCACATTTCGGGGTGTCCTTTTATTGTGGGCAGTCTGGGGCGCACCTGTGCACTGGTCATGATGTCGGATCAGCATCTTGATGTGGCGCACCTGTGAGGTGGGGTGGATTGTCTCGGCGGGGCAGAGGTGCTCGCTGTCACACATTTGGACAGATTTGTGAACAATGTTTGAGAGAAATGGTAGTGTTGTGTATCTGGAGTGAATTTTGGATCTTTGGGTCCATCTCATGAAAAATGGGAGCAAAAACAAAAGTGTTGCGTTTATATTTTTGTTAAGTGTATTAGTATCGCAACTGAAAAACTTGGATCGGTGCATCCCTGACCAGAAGCATAGATGTCCAAAAATGTAAACCTGGACTGCTTGAACCCAGGGTCTAAATTGAATTTGGGTGTGCTAATATTTGATTCATATTTGCACTGAAAAACTGTCAGGGTATTAAAGACCTAAAAACAAAAAAGACTAATTAATTAATTCATTCATTCAGTTTGCAGTTTTTACGTGTAAAACATGAACAAGTCAAGCCTTTGATACAAAATTGTAATAATCAGTATTCATTTTGGTCCCCTGAGTGAAAAGACTTGGGCACCCCTGATGTAGACCAACTAATTACAAATATTGTATTAATACCGTATATTTTTTGCACCAGAAAGAAATGTACTGATAAAGAATTGAACAAACTCTTGTCTCCATGTCCCCACAGAGCACAGTGAAGCTCTATCCATTCCAGATCCACAGCATTGTCCTGTCCGCCTTCGCGTCCATCGTGGGACCCTTCGGAGGATTCTTTGCCAGTGGCTTCAAGAGGGCCTTCAAAATCAAGGTAATGCAAAACGTTCACTATAGCATTATCCTTTCAAGGTTAACCAACTTTAAATCACCCTACCTTCACTGTCCAACAGAGGTCCCCCAAGGTAGTATTTTAGGACCAATTTTATTTAGTACATATATTAATGTACATATATAATAATGATTTCCCAGAATTTTGTCCAAATGTCAATGTCCAGCTGTATGCTGATGATGCTGTAATCTTTACACATGCCAGAACTGTACAAGAAGTTTCAGAAAAGCTATCAGCCATGAGTCCTGTCCAAAAGTGGGTCAAGAACTCATGCCTACAACTCAATACATGCATGATGTTCAGTAAAAGCTCTGGACGGGGTGGAACTCGTCAAAGAGTTTAAATACCTGGGACTGACGTTGGACCCAACATTGACATTTAAGAAACACATTAAGCACCTCACAAAAACTGTTAATTTTAACTTAGTGAATTTTAGACAAGTAAGATCCTTTATGACTCTATATGCGGCACGAATGTTTTTACACTCTATGATTCTGTCTCATATAGAGATCTGCATTACCACATGGTCACTTGCTGCTGGCACAACACTCAAACCAGTTGAATCACTTTTTTTTTTAAAGCTGTGAAAATATTAGACAAGAAACCATTCTCAGTTCACCACTGCACAATTTTAGACAAGTACAACTTGCTCAATTTTAATAATTTTGTTCATTTTAAATACGGTTGTTTTATATATAAAGTTTTACATGGACTTGCTCCTCCTCCGCTGCAGGATTTTATTAAAACAAAGACTGTCAGTGGGATGGGAACTAGGGCCATGGCCCAGGGGAACTGTGAGGTCCGCACAGACCCAGGGGAACTGTGAGGTCCACACAGACGCTCTACATTTGGACAAACTGTCCTCTCAGTCAGAGGCACTAAGTTCTGAAACTCTCTCCCATCATCAATAAGAGAGACTCCAACACTGGACACTTTAAAATCATACTTGAAACAGCGGCTAAAGGAAAACCAGACTTGTGGACACTCTTTATGTTTTAATGCTTAATGTTTTAATGTTGGGGTTATTGTCACTTGTTATTGTTTTTATTGTTTTTGCTGTGGTGTCACCTGCCTAGGGACTACAGATGGAAATTAGCATTCTTGCTATAATCTGGCGCATTTACACTGCAATGCTGCAGATGTTCACTAATATGCACTGTCCCTATTAAATAAAGAATTAAAAAAAATAAAAAAAACTTTTCTGGCGGGTGGGTCCATTACCTGCTTGTTTCTATGGATGTTTCAGTGCTTTACCTGGAATGTTCCAGTTTGTCATTAAACAGCTCTATCTCATATTTATTAAATTACAGGTGGTTTTAGAACTAAACTAAACTAAAATACTTAGGGAAAACGGTTATACTGCTGTGAGCGGGGTCGCCGCTCCACAGATCTGACCCTTAACTTGGTCTGGTTTGGTCTCCGTGAAGATAGAAAGGTTTAACACCATACTGTGAAACATTCCAGATCAAAGCAATAACATCTTAATGAAGAAAAGCATTTGACACGGACCCTGCACCAGAAAAGTTACACAATGCACCTTTAATGTTTGTTTATCTTTCTCTGCGTTTGTTCAAGCATAAATTTAGCTATATATCTAAAGACACTGTACCTAATTATTATCGTCTTAAAACATATTTTTTGCAGTGGTGGCAGTGCTACTTTCATGGAATAAAAGTCATTTAGAGCCCCTTTATTGGTTGCGTTCCTGTCTTTGGTTTCAGGACTTTGCCAACACCATTCCCGGGCATGGAGGAATCATGGATCGAGTCGACTGCCAGCATTTGATGGCCATTTTTGTCAATGTTTACATTGCCAGCTTCATCAGGTACAGCTCTGCACTCATATTTCACTGACAAGAAGTTTTAAATTTGAGTCAGCAACAGAACATGCTAAGATTTGCATTTATCTACAAATAAAATATTGTCAGCAAAGGTTCTTATAACAATCTGTATTAAACTTGCATGCCCTTTAGTTACCATTCCTAAAATGTATGAAAAGCACTGGATTCAAGTTCTCTTAATTTTCAGGAAAGACTGCATTTTCATCACAACCACAATACTTAATTCATAAATAAATGCTGTATTATATTTTCAGCGTATGATTTAAAAGAATGTGTTTTGTAACTGGTATTGAGATGGTTTGGACATGTTCAGAGGAGGGACAGTGGATATACTGGTAGAAGAATGTTAGAGATGGAGCTACCAGGTAGGAGACAAAGAGGAAGACCAAAGAGGAGATTTATGGATGCAGTGAGGGAGGACATGGAGGTAGTTGGAGCCAGAGTAGAAGATACAGAAAACAGGGCGAGATGGAAAAAGTTGATTCGCTGTGGCAACCCCTGAAAAAGGGACAAAGGAGAAGAAGAGTTTTGTAACTGGTATTCATCATTTAAAGTAGCTACAGAACAGCTTTGTAAAAATAGTTTAATATTATGAGAAGTTTTGGGCCAACGTTGGTTTTTAAATCATCTCATAAGATTTCAAGATATAAAACAATTTATAGATCAAAATGGCATTTCGTCTGAACCAGTATCTTGGAAGCTGATACCTGATCCACCCAAATGTTCAATAATGGCTCCTACGTATATCTGAAAACACCTTATAACTGCTGCTTAATTGTGACTGCTATTCACATGGAAAGGACTGTTCATTAAATTAAAAAAATTGATTATCTAGATAGATTTTTTACTGTTACTGTTGTATTCTTCCATACTATACAGTCCGGCCCTGTTTAATTGATCAGCATGGTATGTTTTTAGTCTTCTACTGCCGTAGTTTACAGCAACACTGTGCCATAAAGGAGCAGGTAGAAATCAGTCCACAGCTGGCTTGTTTTTTAATTCAGTTGTTTAGATTTAATAGGGGGTATTGTACAAAATCAACTTTTTTGGAGCTTTCTACCATGTTTGAATATTGTTCTCTGATCAAAAACATGCCTGAAGGGGTTCTAAGTAACATAACGGTACCTTCCGGGCTCTATTCAAAGCTTTCTTGGAGTTAGCTGTCATATTCTGTTAGCCTACATGCTCCAACATGCTCCCTACGCTCCCACATGACAATTCTCCATAAATACACAAAAACATGATACAAAACAATACACTACAGCTTCACAAACCTGATGTGATGTGCAGGAGTTTCATTAAAGGGTGCCAATTGTGTTGTGATTGCGCTCTGAAGGGGGAGTTTCTTAGAAAGCGTCAAAAACAAATGTGAAATTTATAAAACATGTTCATGTTTTCTGTGAATTTAGCATTTTCAAAACAATAAAAGGTAACATAATTAAATCACTGTTATGTGTTGGCAATTAATACCACAGAAATAACAAACTCCTCTTTAATTTTGTTTCTAAAGTATGACATAATAGTCAAAGGGTGTCAAAAATTATAACTATATGACAGACAAATCAGTATGACTTTTTAAGGTTCTATATTACACAAAATTGACTCTTGTAAGCATTAAAGGAGAATTAACGTTTTTAAAGATCCCATGACATGGTACTTCTTGATGCTTTTATATGGTGCCTTAAAGGAGAATTAACGTTTTTTACAATTTGAGCCTTACTCACCCATAGCACTTTGGTGTCATATGGAGCACTTCCAGAGATGTTTTAGATTTGCGTTAGCCTAGCGCGACTTCTAGACATAGCTCGGGGCATATAATATATTCCCAGAGCATGTAATATGCCCCGTGCGGGCTCCAAATAACACAAACTTTAGCACTTTTCAAATCATAGAAGCTCGATGTCTTAGTCTACGATTTCGATTGAGTCAAAAGTGGCCTGTAATCCGAGATTTATCCATAGTTTACAGCTTTGCGTTTCATGTTTGGGTCCCGGGAGCTGAGAGCACAGTCTGCACATGTGCACTGGCCTCCTCATCTACTCGAAACTATGGCTGAATCTCGGATTACAGGCCACTTTTGACTCAAACGAAAACGTAGACTAAGACATTGAGCTTCTATGATTAGAAAAGTGCTAAAGTTTGTGTTATTTGGAGACCGCAAACATGTGCCCCGAGAACTCACATTACGGAGATCGCTAATCTAAAACATCTCTGGAAGTGCTCCATATGACACCAAAGTGCTATGGGTGAGTAAAACAACTTGTTTTATTACTGAAATAAGTCTCAGATTGTAAAAAACGTTAATTCTCCTTTAAGCCATGTTATAATATTGTAACTTCATAAAAAAAATACCTGGAGTTGTTTTGTTTCATTCACACGTGTTTGAGTAATCCTTTATTATTAATCTGTCCACATTTTCAAAGCTCAAAATGCTCTGTCCCACCTTGTGATGTCATGAAGCGCTAGTTTTTGAGTTTACAGCTACCCTTTACATTTTGTTTAGTAGAGATGGGCTGAAATTATCCAAATGATTCTAGTGACGGTGTGTGTAGTTTAAAAACACAGTGGAGCTGTATTACATGACTTCACAAGGTGAGAGAAGAACTAAATACGCAGGGTTTGTGTGTTAAACGTGTGTATTGAAACAAAACAGAACTCCAGATATGTTTTGACAAAAAAACAACACTACAACATAAATCAGAAAATAGCTCAATACGGGCCTTTTAATAATACATTTTTCGACTTTCCTCTGTCCACCCAGGGGCCCCGATCCGACCAAAGTGATCTAACAGCTCATGGCCCTCCGCGCCGACCAACAGCTGCACATCTTCAACGCTCTCAAGGCCCATCTTATCGAGAAGGGCCTGCTCCCAGCTCTGGAGGAGGTCATCGCTTAAATCAACCTCCCCCTTACCCTACCGTACCCTTCCCTACCACACAAGGGCGCCATGACGACAGCAGGCCACGCTAAAAACACTCGAGCCTTGGGGTCATGCCATTTCATTTGTATTTCGTTATGTGAACTCTCCCACCAGTGTTGTTTGTGAATTTTTACTGTACTGACACATTTCCATTCAAAACGTATTATTATTTTATTACTTTTTATATCAGAGGTGGGGAGTACTTTTCTACAAGCATACTTTTACTCCTACTTGAGTAATATATTTATTGAAGTACTGCCCTTTTTTGGTTACTACAACTGAAAAGCTTTAAAGATCCCATGACATGGTACTTCTTGATGCTTTTATATGGCTCCTTAATGGTTCCCTAATACTGTAAATGAATCCTTCTTCAAAATCAACACTCAGTGCATGAGAAACAGAGATAAGATGAGAAAGAGTAATTTTTCTCACTCAGAACACTCTATAATGGGCGTTGTTGCTTGAATGCAAATGAGGAGAAAAAAGATGGCCAATAGTAGAGGGTGGGGGCGTGGCCAAACGCTCCGCTCTCTGCTCTGAGCGCTCTCTGATCCATTTCCTTGTTTTTGAAAGGGGGGAGAGATTTGAAGCGTTCCATTGAAAAATAAACACATTTCCACAGAAAATAAAATTAAACCACTGCTGTTCAAAGGTCCAGAGGCTCAGATAAAGGACTTCCGAGCCTAGAAACACTCGGACGTGCCTCCAGGCAAATAAAAAAACGCATTTCGCATTGCCTAGCGCATTCGCAGTCCAAACTCTCTGGGCGTGATTTACAGAGACGCTGAGTACAGACAGACGGGGGTGGAACTGCATTTGCATTTCTTTTTTCGATCTGACGTCAATAAGGTGCCTTGTTCAAAATCGCCCGTTTGAGCTCCAATTTTTTGTAACGCAGAAAAGGATCGCAAATGCTCAGTTTAGACATTTCGCAACTTTTAACCATGGGGGGGGCCCTAAACAGGGTAGGGGAGCTCACATTAACGTTCAAAAACCTCAGAAAGTGAAAATTTCATGCCATGGGACCTTTAAACTGACAATATTAACGATTTGAACATTTGTGTAATGTACTTTTTCTCTTTTTCCCCCTCATTTTTGTGCATTAACTTCAAATTACAAATCAGATGTTGGCTCCAGATAGTTACTCTTACTCAAGTACTTTCCCCAAATACTTTTTTTTTAAAAATTCTTACTCGAGTAATTTCTTGGTCCACTACTTTATACCTCTATCTCACTATAGTTTTGTAGTAACGTTACTCTTACTCAAATCATTTTTTCGGCTACCCACCTGCTTTTTTTGGTTTTTTTGTTTTGACAAACACTGAATATATTACAGACTTTTGTCACCAGGGGGGTATTCCACGAAAGCTACTAAGCGCAAAGCCCGACTTTATTCGTCAGTTGGCGCAAGTTTAAGTGAGAGTTCGGTTCCACGACGCTTGCTAAACTTAGTTCCCGCTGAGTTACTGGGGCAACATGGTCTTAGCTGAAAGTCTGGTACCGGCCAGGCTAAAGACGCGGCTTAATCAGGCCGTGTCGCAGAGAATACGTACCTGACGTAAACAGAGTGTCAAACAAACAGTTCCGCACACCTCCCGCATGAGTATCTGTGTTGTCCGAAAACAATATCAGCAAAAAAAAGAAATTACCTTACGTTCTTTGTTCTTGACAATTCTCCGGTAATCTAAAAATATGCGTTTGAACCGCTGTCTTTACGACATTAACATATAGAACAATTCCAGTGGTGTCTCAGAGAAAGGCTTTGGTCGAGTGGTTATGTCCTTTGACTCTTATATGGGTGACCCGGGTTTGATACCTGCTATTGACCTATTGATGCCCGAGTTAAAATTGAGTTTAATTTTCACGCATTTATATTTGCAACATATTACAGAAATGGAAATGAATTTAACCTACAATTATTGTTATCATCACATAAATTATATCAGTTGGGCCTAACATCACTCTCACTTGACACTTTATATTTTATGTGACATCTCTATCAAAGAATACAGTTACAGGTAAACCTTTACTTTTAAAACAAAATGTAGCCAAATAAAAGGCACACTCAATGATGCAACATTTCAATGATTCAACAAATTTGCTTCAGAGATGCTGTGCAAGCCTTTTTAATGAAATCCTATTCATCAATTTCCATCAATAGGCATAAAACAATAAAAGACATTAGGTATGACATTCTGGTGTGAGGCCACTGCTGGAGGACTGCTGAGGGTCAGGCAAGGCACTGCTGGAGGACTGCTGAGGGTCAGGCAAGGCACTGCTGGAGGACTGCTGAGGGTCAGGCAAGGCACTGCTGGAGGACTGCTGAGGGTCAGGCAAGGCACTGCTGGAGGACTGCTGAGGGTCAGGCAAGGCACTGCTGGAGGACTGCTGAGGGTCAGGCAAGGCACTGCTGGAGGACTGCTGAGGAGGGTCCAAGTGTACGCCATCTTCAGTAACTAGAACACAAACATACTATTAAAATACACAAATGCTTGGATCACAGCTGAGGCAAGCATTAGCCTAGAGAATACCTTGAATATACTCTTCACGAGAACTCGCAGGAAGGATCTTTGATGGGCTCTCTCCTTCAGTTACCTTCACCAGTGGGTGACCCCGGTTTAGGGCCAGTGTCAGCTCCTCTGCAGGTGAAAGGTTTTGAGGGGGGACACCTCCTGTGGCTTGGTAGCTACTATTCATTTTAAATTAAATTAAGGTACCATTTCAACAGTATTACCAATTTCACTGAATAATAATATTAATATTAGTCTACTTACCACTCTGCAAAATGTTTTTATGCTTTGTCTTTACCTGTAAAACACTCCTCTTCACATTATTCCTGCTCAAAGACAAGATAACACAATTTAACATATTAGTTGGAGCAAATACTTTTACACAGTAAAAAATAAATTACAACTGACAAGGCTGCTCTAAAAATATATAACATTTATGACATCAACTGTCCTCTCTGAAAATTGAACTCACAATCTCCCGCTCTCCAGACTGTAACTTTCCCCCTGCGCCACAGATCAGCATTAACATGGTGAAAAACATACTTAAAAAACTCAACCTCCAGCACTGTTATAGGACTTAACTTGCGTATTTAAGCGCTCGGCGATCTTCTGCCACGCCATGTCTCTCGCCTTGGTTATTGCAAATGTGTTGTAGAGTTCCAAAAGCAACTTCTGTTCTGATGCGCTGAAATAATCGGCCCGAATCTTCGACATGATCGCGTTTTCGACAGTCGCTTGTTCAGGGCTTCTTATTTACACCGTGCACGCGTCTAGGCCCGGCCTGCTTAGGCCAGACTGAACTTAGCGCTGCTGAGGCGCAGCTGAAACGCGTTAGTGGAACGGGTTCAAGCTTTTGTCTAAGTTGTGTCTCAGTCAGGCGAGGACTTAGCACTTAGTCGCCGCTAAGTTTAGCGACGTTCGTGGAATACCCCTCAGGTATCTACCTAAAATGTTGTGTTTATTTTGATTTCTATTGTGTATTTCTTTTAAAAGCACTGCCCTGCCAACCTGCTGTTACCCAGATGTGCCGCCAATGTTACCTTTTAAGTTCCTAAGATGTGATTCTTTATATTTATACATAGATGGTTTTATATGGGCTACTATTACGTGTATCTTAAATGTCTGCGTGTGATTTGTGTCTTGTGTGTTTCCCGTGTGTGTTTCTGTACGTTTTCGCCACCATTTCATTTTTACAGCCAAATGTATTCACGCTTCTTTCCTTGCCAAATACGAAACCTGGTGAATATTATTTTTAGTTATTGTACAAAGTTTAATGCTGTCCCTAATTTATGTCAGTGCTTTATTTATTTTCTCAAATCCATAAAGGTGCACTGTGTAGCTTTTCTGTTTGTCTCCATAAAGGTGTTATTGCTATTACTGGAATGTTCCACAGTATGGCATTACAAACATGCATTCTTATGTATAATTTAGCTTGGTTTCAGTTGCTTCTCTCAGCGATTTATCATTTTAATGTCATACTATGGCATGTCCCACAGTATATGCATTTATTCAGTTACAGGTGTTTGTATTGCTAAAAATGCCTTGAAAAACATTTCTTTCGTGTAACTTGAATTGGCTTCAGCCTCTTGTCTACGTGGTGATAGATCAGTCTGATGTCATAGTATGGAATGTTCCACAGTATGGCATTACCTATCTTGGCAATGCAGTTATTCAATTACAGGTTTTTGTAATACAGTGATCCCTCGCTCTATCACGGTTCACTGTTCGCAGCCTCGCTGTTTCGCGGATTTTTTGATTTAAAAAAAAAAAATTTCCGTTTTTTTTTTTGTGTAACATTTTTTTTATAGTGTAACATTGTGTTCTGCGTCCTGATTGGGTAAGAGACTAGACCAGGACTAAACGTGGACTAAACCAGTGGCGCCGCCAGGCGTATGGTACGCACTAGCATACCTTGGAGAGATTTTTATAATTTTTTTTTTATTCCTGTTTGGCACTTTTGCAAGACAACTTTAAGCGAATAAAAATGCATTTTTATAGAAATGTAATGTTTTAATATAAATAGAATGTGTGAGATGGAGAGCCCAAGCGAACTGGGTCCGATCAGACTGGAAGTGCGATAAGCACCAAGTTCACAGCCCGACAGCACACTCCTCACCCCCCCCACAAAAATGATACATCCAACATTCCATCGCAGCAGGTCACCTCCTCAGTATACACACAACCAAGTTTGAGTCCTCTTTACTGAAATAGTGATATTGCTTGAATTCAACAATATGTTTGGCTGGAAAGACGTAATTAAAGTGTTGCAAATGCAATATTAAACTGTCGCCTACGACGTCCGTGGACTAGCAGACAACGGATCAAACTTAAGGTAAGACGGCTTTTACTTTATTTGCCCGCCGATGGCACTGCAGGTTCCAGACATTTACAAGATATCATTTTGATGTCATGTCGAGCCGTTTCCACTGCCTCTGCCGAGCGCTCGTTCAGCACACTGAGACGCCTAAAAACGTACCTGCGAAACACCATGGGTGATGCGAGGCTTACCGGGCTTGCACTCATGAACATTCACTTCGACATGAAAATCGATAGTGAAGCGATCATGAGACAGTTCGACGCATCTGGTAAAAGCTGACTACATTTCAAATGGATCGCTCTACAAGTTACAGTTGCACCTTCAACAGCGCTCCTGGGGAGAGAGAGGAGATGGGGGGGGCTGCGCTCTTTGCTGCGCTTACGGATGTGTGGCCCATGCAGGCTACTATGCACGAATGTGAGTTTTAAAATATGTTCCAATGTTTATTATTCGTGTGTTGTTCACATATTACGTTCATATTGTTCACATTGTTCACATTGTTCAATTTCAAGTTCTTTTGTTGTATTGCAGCCTACAGATTTGGGACAGTAGGCCTATTTGCACCACGCAATTTTTTTTTTTTTTTTGGAGGGGGGGGGGCGTACCTTGCATTTCAATCTTGCAGGCGCCCCTGGACTAAACCAGGTCTAGATCAGAACTAAACCAGGTCTAGACCAGGTCTAAACCTGGACTGGCCCTGGACTAAACCGGGACTAGACCACGTCTAAACCAGGATTAAACCACTACGTGCCGCTCTTTGCTGGTTTCGTGCGGCTGTTTAGTGGCTCGGGCTGAGAGGACGCGGTCCGGGCGAGGCGGTTCTATCTCGTGCTCGCAGCCCCGGTGTACGTGCGGCGTCGCGCTGGTCACGCTGCTCTGTCATGGATTTGTCCACGATGAGGGGTGCACGTGTCGCTCACTTCTCCAAGGGGTTGGTGCGCGTCGCGTCCCGGGACGTGGCAGTGCTCCTCCGGTGGGGGCTTCCGGGGGCCGTGTCTCCCCCCACACGTCACTATTACTACATTTTGTTGAAAATCAATCAAAGTTTGTGTGTTTAAACGAGAACAAATGTGAGAAAAGGTTAATTCCAGTCTGAAAAAAGCGTATAATGTGTGTGGTGAGGCGTTTACAGCCTTAAAACATGTAGAATAATTGTAAAATATAAAGTTGTCCTACTTTGTGGATTTCTCTTATTGCGGGTTATTTCTGGAACCTAACCCCCGCGATAAACAAGGGATTACTGTACCTTGAAAAACATTATTTCTTACACTAATTCGATCTCAGTCTCCATGGCGATAGATCAGTTTAATGTCTTACTATGGAATGTTCCAGAGTATGGAATTATCTATCTTGCATTTATTCATTTACATGCGTTTGTGAATGTATTTTTAGCAATACAAATGTACATTATTTCTTACCTGTAACCTGTCCTGGCTTCATATTCTTGTCTCCATGATGATAGATCAGTTTAATGTCACACTGTGGAACATTCCAATCTTCCATTTATTCAAATACAGATATACATTCAGATATACATTCATTGTGACTTGTGACTCGACCTGCCTTCAGATTCTTGTCTCCATTGCAATAGATCATTTTAACATCATGCTGGGGCCTATTCTACAGCAGAAAAGTTACTTTTACACCTTTAATATAACCTCCATATGGATTTTGTCACTGCCAACCAGATGGATGACAATCAAAGGTGTACTCACTGTAAAAAGAGATACACATTGTTTAGTTGTGTATCAAGACCAGTGTTAATCTTTTCAGGTGAAGCACAGAAGATTTTCTGCAGTCTCTCATTGGGTTAACAGTATTTGCCTCAAATTGTAATTAAATTTTTGAAGTAACCTTATTTTGCTATTTGTTTGCTATTTATTGAAAAACATTTAAATAATTACAAACAAGGGATGTCAACAATTAATCGATTAACGGTTAATTGTCGATTAAGACGTTGGTCGAACAAAATGCATTAATTGTAATTAATTGCTAATCGCGGACACGCGCACCTGCGTGGTCACGAAACAAGGCAACCGCGCACCGCGCTGCGCCAAGCTCGACTCACAGCAGGCGCCAACGGCACTGCTCAGCAGCCCCGGGTGTACGCGCGAGGCGAGATCGAACCGCGGCGCCCGGAATGCGTGCCAGCAGCGGCACGTGGTGGTTTAATCCTGGTTTAGTCCAGGTCTAGACCTGGTCAAGTCCTGGTTTAGTCCAGATCCAGTCCAGGTTTAGACCTGGTCTAGACCTGGTTTAGTTCTGGTCTAGACCTGGTTTAGTCCTGGTCTAGTCTCTTAGCCAATCAGGACAGAACACATGTTACACTATAAAAAATGTTTTGAAAAAATTTTTTAAAAATCTGCGAACCGCGATAGAGCGAGGGATTACTGTATTTTGTTATTCAGCATCAATACATTTGTCTGCTTTTTACTAAGGAATAATTAATTGAGGAATATACAATATAATAATACTATGATATATTTATGACTCAGTGTTATGTTACTATAGCTTATATTCTTAAAGGTCCCATGGCATGAAATTTTCACTTTCTGATGTTTTTGAACGTTAATGTGAGCTCCCCTACCCTGTTTAGGCCCCCCCCAATGGCTAAAAGTTGCAAAATGTCTAAACTGAGCATTTGTGATACTTTTCTGCATTTGAAAAAAACACAGCTCAAACGGGCGACTCTGGACAAGGCATCTTTGTTATGTAACATCGAAAAAAGAAATGCAAATGCAGTTCCACCATCGTCTGGATCTCCACCCCCTGTCTCTGGAAATCACACCCAGAGAGTTTGGACTGCGGAGGAGCGCGTTTTTTTATTTGCCTGGAGGCACATGCAAGTGTTTCTAGCCTCGGAAGTCCTTTACCCGACCCTCTGGACCTCTGAAACAGCAGTGGTTTAATTTTATTTTCTGTGAAAATGTGTTTTTTTCACTGAAATGCCTCTCCTTTCTGTCTTCGTGCTTCAAACGCGGAAATGGGAGACAGCGCAGAGCAGCGCTCCAGCGGCGCAGAGGAGCGGGTGTCCTTCTCATTTGCATTCAAGCAAGAAGGCCCAGAATGAGTTGAGTGAATTTTTGACCATGTCTGTGTAAATGGGTCTTTCTCATGCACTGAGTGTTGATTTTGAAGAAGGATTCATTTACAGTATTAGGGAACCATTAAGGAGCCATATAAAAGCATCAAGAAGTACCATGTCATGGGACCTTTAAAGAACCTATTGAAACACTAAAATTCAGGTGAAAAACGCCGCTTATCAGTTAATCCTTAATCGATCGATAAGGTCGATCAACTATCAATTAATGAATTAATCGATAATTTGCATCCCTATTACAAACTATTTCCAGAAAATAACATAACCCCAAAACAACACTACCTGATTCATGCCCCATCCCAGATTAAACTACTTGGGCCCATGGTACGTCACATGTGCATGAGGTTTGAGTCCAAACACTGTTTTTTCAAACAGTGGGCTAGTAAAGGCAACTTTAAAAATATCTGCAAATCATTAGTGAAACATAATCAGCTGTATGAATCTTCTCAAAATGTAAACATAAATGAACACCCCATTTTTTCTAATGAGTGTAATTTGGGACCAGTATCTGAAGTAAAAAAACCTCATATATTTAAAAGAAAAGGCAAGGGCTTTTCTGGGAAGACACAATATAAAACATGCTGTATCAGTTAAATGGATTATTCTGAATGCTAATAAATATATCTGTAAGAAAACGCTAATTGCCACAACTGTAAGTGTTAACAGTTTACCTGAATTTGGACTTGTGAGAAAAATATATGTGATTAATTCTTCTTTGTATTGTTTTGAATTCCAACAGTACAACACAGTGCGAGTGAACAGTTTTTCCCGAGGAGGGGGGGGGGGGGTGCGAGTGACTTTTTTTTGCTGAAAACGCGCGGTGCCTCCATTATCTAACCAATTTTCTGGGCACAGAAGCGCTGTGTGCTGCGCTTGAATTGCGTAACTAAATTTGCGTGAGAAATGCCATGTGTGGCATGTGAATACCTCGAATTGCGTGTGTCACACTCTCGAAGCGTGAGACTTGAGAGCCCTGGATGGTATGTAGTTCTGCATGTTCAGAGCTAAATACCACACAACTGTCGCTTCAGTCCAGACGATAGGGGCTCACGTAAATAGCCGCTTCCGCCAATACCGCGCGGTCAGCCAATGAGCGCGGTGTTGCATTTTTCCTTGAGTGTCAATATTTATTATAGTTTTACATCAGTCCGGTGACCGTTTATGGGGAAAAAAGTACAAAACTAAAGGAAGTAGCTCTGAATTGTAAAACAGAATCCCTCTGCTTTTGTCATCAACAGGAAAACTCCAAAATGCAGAGACAGTTTACATGAAAGGAAAGACATTTTCTGAATGTTTAAACCTCCATTTAACTAAATAAAGGAGTTGTTTTATTAATTTAATCATTACTGTTCTGTTTTGACAGAGGCATCTTAAACTGCTGCAGTAAAGGCCAGTTACATTCTTCAGTTTGGTCCAGGCTGTGAGCCCAGTCCTAAATGACAAACAGATCAGAGCCAAACACTAGTGATGGGCGGATTGATACCAAAGTATCGATATATCGATCCTGATGGAGTATTGAATATGCATCGATCCTGGTATTAAATTATCGATACCAAGTCATGTTTTCTTACTGACTTAAATTTCAGTGTATTTAGTTCAAATTCATATGTGTTTTGTTCATTATTCAACCATTGCCACTTGTCAGGCACTACTTTTCCTTCCGCGTTCTCACCAAACGTGGGGTAGTACGTCATCCCGCGATACACTCACTGCTGTGAGATTTCAGTCAAAGTGGCGCGGGGCTGCGGGAGCCATGGGAGACCGCAAGTGAAGTGTGGTGTGGAGTTACTTCCACACCGTGGACGACAATGTTGCGAAGTGCAGTGTGTGCCAAAAAATGATCCGATATTGTGGCAATACCACAAATTTAAATAAACACTTGATCATAAATCATAAACCTCAGCATGACGAAATGCTACTGACCAAACAACGACAGGAGGCGAGTCAGGCAGCTCCCTCCAGCACAGCAGCAACAGCAGTACGACAGAGGTCAGTACGACAGAGGTCAGTACGACAGAGGTCAGTACGACAGAGGTCAGTACGACAGAGGTCAGTACGACAGAGGTCAGTACGACAGAGGTCAGTACGACAGAGGTCAGCTGCCGAGGCGTTTGAGAGGGAGAATCCAGGGAACCATCAAGCATGTAGAAGACTAAGAGTACACTGTAAAACCTGAGAAGTAAATTTAACTCAAATAATACAAGGAAACGTGTTGCCTTGAGTCATTTAAGTTTGATAACTTATTTGAATGAAGTTAGATTAAACTCATATCATTTGAGTGAACCACACTTTAAACAGCAGAGTTGTCACCACTTGTGTATTTTGCTTAATGTTGACTTGCCTTCCATGATTTAGGCCCACTTGTACAATTGAAGTTATTATCACTCAAACGTTCAGATGTTAACTACTCAAGCTATTTGAGGAAACATGTTGCCTTGAATTATTTTAGGTATGAAAACTTGACAGGAAACACTGATCAATGAAAATGTTTTATTGAAATTCCATTATTTTTTGTACTTCTTTGTTACAAACATCCTTCTTTGTAATGATGCAAAGAAAAAAATATAGCATTCAAAACAATACAGCATTCACCTGTAATTAAATAAATATTGCAATGCTGCTTTGACTTTTTTAAAATTTTGATTAGTTTTCGTTGTTCAGTCTTCAACATTCCTGAAAGACTTGTAATGAATGTTGAGTCATATTTCATGAAATAGTCATAAATACTTCAGGTGTAGTTTAAGACAACTACTATGAATGTATTGTAAAGGTCTAACCAATAATTAAGACTGGCAACACTTAACACATCAGCTCATAACATATTCACTTCAGAAAACATTCATGGCAGATGTCATAAACTACACATAAAGCATTCATGACCGTTTCATGAGACATGACTCGGACATAACAAACCTTTCATGAATGTGGAATACAGAACGAAAAAATCAATCAATCAATCAATTTTGGATGCAGTGCAATGAAGGAAAATGTTAAACATAAAATTACACCTGTATAGTGTTTTTTTTTTTTTTTTGTAAAAACAGAAAAAAAATTCTGTGACTCTCTGATGAAGACGAAGTTATACCGTTGAAACAGGTAAAGGAAAAAAAAAACTTTAACATGTCTTAAACAACAAGACATAATGGACGTAGCATTACAGAAAATCTTGGCCTAATCTCTTCTTCCTAAACTTTTGAACATTGCCAATACCCAAAACACTGAAATATGCTATGGCTACATTATCAAAGAGCTGCATTTAACAAAACTGTTGTCTTACTGACAGTGATTGGTTAAGAAAATGAACAAATCTCAAATTACACCTCTGCAGTAACAATAACAACCAATCAACAGCCCGTTTTGACTTTTGTTTGACCTGTTCAAATACCAAGTTCTAACTCATTCTTGAGTGACTGCAATTTTGGATTAATCTGTCGCCTTCCATCATCAAGGTTCAGGAGAACAATCTGAATAAACTCAAAGAAACACTTCAGTTTTAAAGGGTACTCTAGGTGCAGGGCATAGATCAGGCCAAACAAAAGAACGAGTGCCTCTGCCCAGTATTTGTGTGAAAGAACCACCTGGTCCTCCAGGATGACTGTAACGTGCTGCGGGTTGAACTGCAGATGCATTCTCTTCTGTAAGTGCAAGGAGTGTGACTGCTCCGCTTTGGCATTCCTCAAAGTCGGCTTCCTAACAATGAAGGAGAACAATATAGAAGAATGCAAAAGTTATTGCAATGTACAGTGGAATTTGAATTAATGTCAATTTATTTAAAAATGTGCATAACTACGATACTACACTACAAAACTATAATACTATGTGTGTAATTACAAAGCTCAAAAAAATGAACAGAGCACTTTAATAGCATTGCTATTCCAGGCTAATCATACTTCTGTGAAATCAGCACATCTAGTTAGGAAGCAGCACTGATTATGAATCCATGTTGCCTATTGTTGTGCAAATGTAAATTTAAATGGCTGTGTTGTGGTCACATTTGCATTCTGAGTGTCCCACCCCTGGAGGCATCATGAGATGATGTATATTACTCACTGGCTCAGGTAAGGTCATATCAATGTGAGGTGTGGCAAGGAGGCTTGCTATGTCTCCCAGCACAGTGTCCAGAGCTTGCAGGTGATACCAGGAGACACCAGGAGATTGGGGGGGCGTATAGAAGGGTTTCCAACCCAGCAGCAGGATTGCCATCTTCTTTTTTGTACCAGGTAGCACAGGAAGAGCACTGCCAGAGCCCCACAAAAGAAGCTTTTTCACGCGACCGTTGTTCACATTTCTGCCCAGGTGATCAGGAAGAGACTCCATGAGGTGGGTATGAGGGCCAGATAACCACACCTAGGGCCTATGGTTACAGCCCATTACCATGGAGTGTCATTTGCACATGCCAGAGAACATCAAAATTGGCATGTTCACCACTGGTGCCCTGTGCTCTTCACAGATGAAAGCAGGTACACACTGAGCATATGTAACCATGACAGAGTCTGAAGATGCCATGGAAAATGTCACGCTGCCTGAAACATCATTTGTGAGGAGCACTGGGCGGCAATGATGAATATGCAATTTTTCATGTTCTCCATCATACACAAATCACACTCCACAGTAACTAGCTGTAACCATAGGTGCATAGGTGGGATCATACCCTCCTAATGGAGTCAGTTCCTGATCATTTGGGCAGAAACATGACAAACAGTTGCTTGCAAAGCTCATATTGCGAAGCTCTTGCCGTGCGCCTTCTGGTACAAAGGAGATAGCGATCCCGCTGCTGGGTTGAAACCCCTCCAATGGCCTTCTCCACGTGATCTGGTGTACTGGTATGTCCCCTGGTATCACCTACAATCTCTGGACTCAGGACACTGTGCTGGGAGACACAGCAAACCTTCTTACCACACCTCACCTTGTTCCGACATCAGCGACTTCAGTGGGTGATAAACACTGCCTTATAGTACCGCCAGGGGCAGACAAAAACTGCCAGAAAGGATGAAAACAGAAAAGGTCTGTGGACACCCAATAGTAGAATAACTATCTTAGGGGTGGTTTGGTTATTATCTCTCAATTCTACCTGTTCCCTGTTCAATTTGCAAAACAGTACTCAAAATGGATTCACAACCAGTGCTGCTTCCAAACTGAACAGCCTGACTTCACAGAAGTATGAGTACCTTGGAATAACAACGCATTATTCTGGTGTTCCCTTTTATTTTTTGAACAGTGTAGAACATAAACAGAACCATTTAGATTGTAGGGAGGTTGTGTGTGTGTATATGTATGTGTGCGCGCGTACACATGCACATGTGTACAGTTTGACTAAGTAAAAAAAAAATTGCAGCATGTTTGTAAGCACGACATAAAATTGGGAGGTCTGAAAGTGCTATTAACAAATGAACAGCATACCTTACAGCTCTTGAAAACCTCAGACGGATCTTCTTTGAGATATAGGGCCAAGGCAAACAGGACTGCAGTTCTGGTTGGCTGGACGTCATTATCCTGTTGAGTGTTATGACATGGAGAGCTTTGTAAGGTTCTACAACAACAACCCTGATCAAAATTGTGTTTTTCTCCAGGCAATGTGAACAGCAGTATTGCTCTAGTGCATAACCCAGTCACTACCACAGTGACTGGGGCCCTCCATTGTGAGGGATACCAACTGCAACTCCAACTGCAACACCTTGATATATGAACTGTATTACTGTATCACTAGTCGAAGCAGTCACCTGTCATTACGGAGGTGTGATCAGTCCAGCATACTTCCATAATGAAATGTGATATCCGAACATCTCTGAGCCTTGTGTGTGCTCCCAGTCAGTCAGACACGCTGCTACTCCTGTTAGAATGTAGCTAGGCTCAGCATGGCTGCTGGTATTTTTGGGGGCTGAAGCTAGATGCAATCAAACTCTTTCACATTTTCCTTGTTTACATACGCTTATATGTATAGTAGCATAGTAACACCTTGCGCGTGCTTCAACATTGCATCGATAGCTTCCCTCCCTTTAGCCCCCAAAAATACCAGCAGCAATGCTGAGCCTAGCTACATACTAACAGGAGTAACAGCGCGTCTGACTGACTGGGAGCACGCACAAAGCTCAGAGAGGTACAGAATCAGCTTGTCTCAATTCAGAGAAGAACACATTTCATTACTGAAGTATAGTGGACTGTTCCTTTAATGACTCCTCACACTTAAATATGTGGATCCTTGGTCAATAACTTACAACTACCCGGTAAACTCTTTGGATAACACTATCTGGATTGAATGAGGATCTTCAGATATTTAACAACCCATCCATGTTCACTTATCTGACAGTCTTCTCAGACCACACATTTATACAGAGCTGTAAAAGGTAGAAGTTGGAGTATGGTTATGGATGCAATTACAACACTAGTTGTATTTACATCTACAACAGTACTTATACCTCTACTTTATACATCTCTGCATTCATGACACTTACCTGTCGACTGTAATCTGACAGAAGAGTAGCCATTTTCTTCCCCAAGGTTCCCGTCTGTTTCTGTTGGTAAAGACTCAGGAGGTGAGGGGTGTACTTGTCCAGTGCCGCAAAGAAGTTGGAAGGGAGATTTTGATTTGTGATGCGGTGGACCTCCTTGTAAAGCTGTGAAAAGAAAGACAAAAAACAAAACAAAACATTAACTTTGGAAATGCCTGTTTAACTGTTATAACAATCTATCCTGTAATTATCAATCAGCTTTTAACTTACCTGGGCTTCACAAAAGAGGGCAGGCCATCGTTCTCTCAGCTCTGCTATAGGCCTTGGACAGTTGACGATTTCCTCACGTCTCAACGCAAATGTTCGGACGGTGCATCAGCAGGAAGATGAGTGCCCCATCTCTTTCGGCAGGAATTTTCTGAAACTCACTAGCGAGTTCATTTCTTTGAGCCTCCAAGCTGTCCTATTCACACGATGTACGGAGATTTAGAACGGAAAATCAGCCACATTTCAGAATGCAGTCATGTCAAACGGCGACAAAAAGGTTTTACTAGATAGTTAACTTGGGCGCCAAACCAGTGGCTAACTGAGCATGCACTGAAGCAAACTGGATAGCAGCTAACTGGCACCAAGAAGTCGCATTACCTACGACAATATTATGGCCACAATACGAAGAAAACTAATTTATAGACCACATGTTACCGAAATACCCGTGCTACATGTTTGAAAGCAGTCACGGCTCACGACATGAAACGGAGCCAAAAGATAGTTCGGTAGCTAGCAAACGTGTCCTCAAGGCGCGTGGACTACGTGTTAGAGGTTATGGCCAGATACGAAGCAAACTACTTCTTACATTGCATGCGTCCGAAATACGTAAATACGAAATACGTCCGAAATAAGTATCAAACACAAGCTTATAAGCACAGAGCTAATTTGGCTTTAAATGCCGATGACACAAACCTGAAACGGTGGTACGTGACTCCGTGAATGGTAGGGAGGCTGACTTCACTTGGTCGAACAGTAACTTGGCTCGGTCGGTGGAGTGGAGCAGTGCAGCGGTGTCTCTCGTCTCGGCGTTTCTAGCGCTCGCGCTCTGTCCTTTTCGAAAGAGCTGCTGCAATCTGATTGGCTGTTGATTCTATGCAAGGCATAACTCAAACCATAATCCTTAATTCATTATACCTACTTGATTTATATGAGTGACTATAACATCAAGGCAAAATTGAGTGCACGTCACTTTAACTACTTAAGCAATATAAACTTTTTGCTGCTTTTAAGTGATGTTAACGTGAATCATTTGTTGAGATGTATCATCAGGTTTTACAGTGTAGTGTATGTGAGGAGAATGTATGTATGTGAGAGTGAGAATAATAATACTTCATTTGTTGTCTTTTTTCATAGGCTGCAAGTGCCCAACTTACAATAGATTTATTTATTTTATTTTATTTATTTATTTATTTATTTATTTGATAGGGACAATGCACATTAATGAACATAAGTATAGAACAAATGTAAATATGCTGAATTTTAGCTACAAAGCTAGTTTTCATCCGCAGTCCTTAGGCAGGCAAATACATAAAAATACAACGTGCAACACAAGCAGCACAAACAAAAGTCTAGTGGTCACATTTGATGTCTGCATTGCCATTTTCATTTCATCAAAGATTTTTTCTCAGATATCTGGTGTTAGAATGTGGAGCTAAGCCCCTGGTGGAGCTTTGTGAAGCCAAGGTATCTAGTTAGAGCCAGGTTAGTGTTTTTCTGTAGTATTAAAAATGTATCAAAGTATCGGTATCGATATCGATATCGCGATTCTAACCCTGGTATTACTTGGTATCGTATCGAAACAAAAATAACTGGTATCGCCCATCCCTACCAAACACACTTGTGTAGAGAGGCTGTAGTTTGCCAGGTAAATGTGTTTATCTGTTGCCATCTAGTGGAACAATCACAACATTACAGATAGAGCTATTAGCTGAAATCGAGCTGTTATAGATGTTTTAGCTCATTTTTTTGCAGCTTGGTTTAGTTTGAGCATCTGATTCTGTATTTGTATTTGTATTTGAACAGGGGCGCAGGTTGTCAGATCATTTGGAACATTTCTCGTCAGTTCACACAGGTCTCAGGCTCTCAGAACACTTGACACAGCTCTCATTCACAAAACGCATTGTTTTTTTTAATAGCACTTTTCACGGAAGAAGCTTGACAATAAAGTAACACTAAAACATGGACAGGACAGACAAAACAGTAATGATCAGTGAATTCAGCTTTTTCCAACACTTCAGCCCAAACTCTATTTCTTTCTCTATAGTAATTCAAACTTAACAGTGTCAAACTGGGGGAAGGAGCTCAGCTGAGAGCAGACTGTATGAACATGAGACTACATACACATATCCTCCAGAGAGCAGACTGTATGAACATGAGACTACATACAGGTACACATATCCTCCTGAGACCCGCCCGTTCATTTGTGTCCTTTATAGTGGACATTGAGTTAACCGGTCTGTCTGTGTGTGTTTTGAGATGGACTCTAGTTTGTGGCTGCACTATGATTTAAAATAAATACATAAAAATAATAATAATAAATAAATAAATAAATAAATAATAAACAAAATTAAAATAAATTAAATACATAAATAAAAACATAAAAAATAAAAACATAAATAAATAAGAAATTAAAAGGGAGTGTAAAAACTTACTCTATTACATGTACATGTATTACATGTACATGTAATAGAGTACATTTTTAGCCAAGTAACTTTTAAGTAACAATCAATATAGCCGCAAGCGGCGATGATCGGCCCTCGCTTGTTTTCGATTAAAGTTTGAGTGAAATTGGCCAAAGTATGCACGGATTATCACTCGTCGAAATTTGCTGGCGAGCTGCAAAAACAAACCTGAAATTCGTGGCGTTTTCACAGAAACACCGTTCAGTCTTTTAGAACACTTTTAATAACTTTTAACGTCCCACTTGTCTAGATGATACAGCACGATTCTGGTGAGTCTGGGTCAAAAACCCGAGGAGGAGTTCGTTAAAATACGAAGACAGGAAAAATTGCCTTTGGCGCCGGGTCACGTGCTCGGTCCAATATGGCTGACTTCCTGTTGGTCGCCTAGCAACGGTGTAATATACTTTTTTGTTCCTGTTCCCATGATACATCTGTGTACCAAATTTGGTTTGGCTACAACAAAGTTTTTGCCGGGCGTCCCATTGGCGAGGACAGATGTTTGGCCTGTTACCATGGCAACACAGGTATAGCCATAGGCGCAATGTATTTTGATTTTCAGTGGGCGCTGTTGAGCCATTTTTAAAGATTTTTTAAATACAGATTATTTGTAAATTCATTTTTTGGCATTCTTGAATTTTGTGCAAATTTTTTCGTTGGTGGGAAGTACCCGAACCTTGAAAGAAGTGTATAGGAAAATAATAAGAATAAGAAAAACCAGAACAATAACAACAGGCCCTACGCTTTAGCGCTCGGGCCTAATTATCGAATCAAAACAGCAATTTCAATGAACGCCATCAGCAAATATCAAAGGCTGTCATTTCCTTCTATTTCCACAAACAACAGAATGTTCTGTCTTATTCTGCATGAAAACATGTAACCCTGTGGTTTTATCTGTTCAAACCTGTGACTCTTGTTTTAGTTTTTCAGTTAAGATTCTTTTGGGCACATTTCAAATGTGAACTTTGAACAGAATCCTCTTATTAAAACATAAAGTGCAAATGCGTGAAAAGTCCCTCAGTCGTCAAGGTAGAATCCATGATAACAGGAGAAGTTCAATTTGTCAACTGGACAAAGTTTGTTTGGTTGAAAACGTTTCGCCGCTCATCCGAGAGGCTTCGTCAGCTCTAATAAGAATGCTGGTAAGCAGTGTTGTATAAAGTAGTGGAAAATCAAACTCAAGTAAAAGTATAGGTTCCCCTCCCAAAAATGACTTTGGTAAAAGTCGAAGTCACTGACTGAAATGTTACTTGAGTAAAAGTCTTAAAGTATCTGGAACTTCTTGTACTTAAGTATGACAAGTAATGTCAAAATAAATGTACTCAAGTAATGTAATTAAAAGTACAAGTAAAAGTATCAAGTAAAAGGCAGTCTGACACTAACCCTTGCTTTGTTACTTAGAGAGCACAAACACAGCGCTTGTTTACATTTTTAAAAGTAGGCACATGTTAATGTTATTTTTTGTCCTTTTCAAATTCATTCTATGTACATGTACATATTGTTTTTCGACAATAAAGCGACTATGACCTATGACCTTTTGAACTCGTGTGCCCTTTCTCATTCGTTACACTTAGCCTACAGCTATGCCTTCCCTTGAGCCCAAAAAGCTAGGTAGCCTGTTAGCTCCAACATCGTCAAATATGCTTTGTGTAACCAAAACAATGTCACACCAAGTTAATTTCTACATGTTATGCTCAAGGTTTCACAACAGTGTCTAGAATGTCCATGCTATGGTTACTGAAATTGGAATATAGACGCTAACAATTTCATTAATCTAGAACTTACCTCGATGTGTTTCTTGAGGTTGGACGGGGAGTTTCTGCAAGATAGGATTTCCACGTTTCTTGGAGGCACAAGAGGCACTTCATGCGATAGGACGAATCCTTCATATCAGCGTAAGAGAACATTGTGTTTAAGTATGGCCAGGGATGCTCATCGTCAGCTCCCCCTTCATTTGTAGCCGATGTGGATGCTGTCTCCTCTTCCATCAGGGATGTTGATTGATTAAACTAGCTGCATGAAACCAGCAGGTGTAGGCTGATTGTCATGCGCAAGTAGCGAACAAGCCCAGGCACGTCCTGACTTCCTTCAGTCAGTAGAGGTTTTTTTTGTAACAAGTAACTAAACGGCACATTGAAAATGTATCGGAGTAAAAGTATGCAATTAAATTCGGAAATGTAGTGAAGTAAAAGTAAAAGTTATAATTTTTTTTTAAACTCAAGTAAAGTACAAAGTCTCCCAAAATGTACTTAAGTACAGTAGTGAAGTATTATTACTTCGTTACTATACAACACTGCTGGTAAGACACTTGCTTATATCTTGCTGTAGGGAGGAGCTACCTAGCTAACTACTTTCCGGAACTATCTCATTGGTTTCCGTCTTTTGTTTCTCTGGCGTCTAGCTAACGATCCCCATTCATCCCTACACGCCTGTTTTTCACACCTCTGGCCCTGTCCTGGCTAGCCCTATTGTTCCCCTGTTTGCTTGATCTACGCTTAAGAATGGAATTGTAGATGGGAGACAAATTATGTCTGACTCCACCATTTCTGTTCAGAGAAGGATTCTCTTTTTTGACAAAAATAGCCTCTTTAACTCCCCTCTCAAACCAATTCTTTTCCCTGGCTAAGATCTGAACCTCACTGTCCTCAAATGAATGACCCACGGCTTCTAGGTGAAGATGTACGGCAGAAGACGGTCCACTCTGGCACCCCCGTCGATGTTGGTACTGCTCACTGCAGTCTTCACTACACTGAATGGAGTAGACCACATTGCTTTGTTTGTGGCTCTGTGTTTTGTCCTTTGTCCTTTTGTCATTTGAGGACAGTGAGGTTCAGATCTTAGCCAGGGAAAAGAATTGGTTTGAGAGGGGAGTTAAAGAGGCTATTTTTGTCAAAAAAGAGAATCCTTCTCTGAACAGAAATGGTGGAGTCAGACATAATTTGCATCCCATCTACAATTCCATTCTTAAGCCTAGATCAAGCAAACAGGGAAACAATAGGGCTAGAGCCAGGTCAGGGCCAGAGGTGTGAAAAACAGGCGTGTAGGGATGAATGGGGATCGTTAGCTAGACGCCAGAGAAACAAAAGACGGAAACCAATGAGATAGTTCCGGAAAGTAGTTAGCTAGGTAGCTCCTCCCTACAGCAAGATATAAGCAAGTGTCTTACCAGTATTCTTATTAGAGCTGACGAAGCCTCTCGGATGAGCGGCGAAACGTTTTCAACCAAACAAACTTTGTCCAGTTGACAAATTGAACTTCTCCTGTTATCATAAAGTGCAAATCTAATCACACAGGAAAATGGCAATTGCATATTTTTCACCAGTCTACTTTTCCCCGAGTCCACATTTTCAGTATACTGCGTACCTCTGTTTACAAGTAAGTAAGAAATACTCACAATTCATATTAAAACGTGACTAATTTAGTACTTTACCTGTCAGTACCCAGAAGCTCAGCAGGGCCCGTGTAAATGTCATTATCTTTGCAATAGACTGATGCACCCCAGAGAAGCAGGGCACACCCAGGCTCTCCGGTTAAGGCTGCTGCCCCCTCATATTGGAGCCGTCTTGACTTTTGACGCTCCACACCTTTCCTCAGACACAGTCATTATTTCCAGAGACAGACTAGAGTTCTCACCAGGACAAATGTAATATAGAAATGTACTGAACTTTCAGAGAGCAGGACTGGTCTACGTGGTTTTAAATTGTATTTGAGGGTGTTGTCCTGTTCTGAGGGTGTTTTGTGCTGTTTTGTGCACATGTGTATTTTTCATACAGTATTATATATTTCCCAGTTTAAGGAAGTGTTAATATGACAGTTAAAGAACACATATTATATAACACATATGATGCAAAATTGACTTTTTTGAGCTTTTGTCCATGTTAGAATATTGTTCCATCGATAAAAACACCTGGAGTTGTATTTCACGTCGTTCACTCTGGTTTCAGGCTCTGCCCAAGAGCCTCACCAAGTACACATCCAATACAGTTTGTGTGTGTGTGCACGTATATCCTCCTGAGACCCGCCCGTTCATTTGTGTCCTTTATAGTGGACATTGAGTTAACCAGTCTGTCTGTGTGGGTTTTGAGATAGACTCTAGTTTGTGGCTGCACTATGATTAAAAATAAATAAATAAATAAATAAATAAATAAATAAATAAATAAATAAAATAAATAAAATAAATAAATAAAAAATATAAATAAAATAAATAAATTAAATACATAAATAAAAACATAAATAAAAAAAATAAAAAAAAATATAAATAAATAAATACGTGAATATAACATAACTTGTCTCCCATTTATAATGCGATTCTTAGACCAGTCAAACAGAGCCAGGGCAGAGGGGTGGAGAGGGTCGTTAGACGTTGAATAGGGGGTCGTAACCAGCCGTCAGAGTAATTTGAAAAACAAAGAGACAGATTAGGGGGGATCGTTTTCAGAGCTTTTGTCATTGTAGGACGCGCCTCCCGGCAGCTAGATATAAGCAGGGTCTAACCAGTACAATAACCAGAGCTGACGAAGCCTCTCGTATGAGCGGCGAAACGTTTTCAACCAAACAAACTTTGTCCAGTTGACAAATTGAACTTCTCCTTTGATCAAATAAATAAATAAATAAGAAATTAAAGGGGAGTCTAAAAACTTTTTTGAGGTGACTGTAGAAGCTTGTCAGAGATGTTGGTCATCAAAAAAAAAATGTTTTTAAATTGCTAGATCGTTGGATTTAACACCGGATCCCCTCCGGCCCCTGAACCGGGACCTCCAATGTGCACTGGGGCGGTTTGCAGCCGAGTGTGAAGTGGCTGGGATGAGGATCAGCTCCTCCAAATCCGAGGCCATGGTTCTTGACCGGAAAAAGGTGTCTTGCCCTCTCTGGGTGGTGGAGAGTCCTTGCCTCAAGTGGAGGAGTTCAAGTATCTCGGGGTCTTGTTCACGAGTGAGGGGAGGATGGAGCGTGAGATTGACAGGTGGATCGGTGCAGCGTCGGCAGTGATGCGGTCGTTGTACCGGACCGTTGTGGTGAAGAGGGAGCTGAGCCGAAAGGCGAAGCTCTCAATTTACCGGTCAATCTACGTTCCTCCCCTCACCTATGGTCATGAGCTTTGGGTAATGACCGAAAGGATGAGAGCGCGGATACAAGCGGCCGAAATGAGTTTCCTCCGCAGAGTGGCTGGGTGCACCCTTAGAGATAGGGTGAGGAGCTCAGTCACACGGGAGGAGCTCGGAGTAGAGCCGCTGCTCCTCCACATCGAGAGGAGCAGCTGAGGTGGCTCGGGCATCTGTTTCGGATGCCTCCTGGTCGCCTCCCTCAGGAGGTGTTCCAGGCATGTCCCACCGGGAGGAGGCCCCAGGGAAGACCCAGGACGCGCTGGCGGGACTATGTGTCCCGGCTGGCCTGGGAACGCCTTGGGGTCCCCCGGAGGAGCTGGAGGAAGTGTCCGAGGTGAAGGAGGTCTGGGCGTCCCTGCTTAGACTGTTGCCCTCGCGACCCGGCCCCGGATAAGCGGAAGAAAATGGATGGATGGATGGATGGATGGATGGATTTAACACTAAAAATGTCCCAGATGTCCATTACAGAGGACATGTTACTACTAGGGATGTCAACAATTAATCGATTAACGGTTAATTGTCGATTAAGACGTTGGTCGATCAAAATGCATTAATTGTAATTAACCGCTAACCGCGGACACGCGCAACCGCGCTGCGCCAAGCTCGACTCACAGCCGACCGCAGGCGCCAACGGCACTGCTCAGCAGCCCCGGGTGTACCGCGAGGCGAGATCGAACCCGGAATGCGTGCCGCTGCTGCTGGTTTCGCCGCAGCCCGAGACCCGAGACCCGCGCGGCTGGCCTGCGGCTCGGAGCGCGGGGCGCGGCGAAACCAGCAGCGGCACACGATGGTTTAATCCTGGTCTAGTCCAGGTCTAGTCCCGGTCCAGTCCCGGTCCAGTCCAGGTCCAGACCTGGTTCAGACCTGGTCCAGTCCACGTTCAGTCCAGGTCTAGTCTCTTAGCCAATCAGGACAGAACACAATGTTACTCTATAAAAAAAAAATGTTACACTATAAAAAAAAAAAAAATTGGATAGAGCGAGGGATTACTGTATTTTGTTATTCAGCATCAATACATTTGTCTGCTTTTTACTAAGGAATAATTAATTGAGGAATATACAATATAATAATACTATGATATATTTTTGACTCAGTGTTATGTTACTATAGCTTATATTCTTAAAGACCCTATTGAAACACTCAAATTCAGGTGAAAAACGCTGCTTATCAGTTAATCGTTAATCGACCGATAAGGTCAATCAAATATCAGTTAATGAATTAACCAATAATTTGCATCCCTAGTTACTACATTATGAATAAAAATAAAATTAACAAAATGTAAATGCCAAGGTGTTCATTTACCTCCAAATAGAAAATTAAAATAATAATAATAATAATTTAGACACTTTTTTTCTTCGGATCCCAGGAGGATATATGTGTGCGTGTGTGAAAATAAGGCATACACAGCAACTCTTCCTTAATAAAACTGTAGAACTGTCCAGTCCTGGGGTCACCCAGTGTGCAGCATGATGCTCTGCTGGACCTCTGCATGGACCACTGCACACAATATGGAGCACATGAAAGCAAAAGTACAGCACCTCCTCCCCTCCTCTCCCCGCGTCTCCTCTCTTCTGTTCCATGTCCCTGTGTGGACACCCTGAGGCCCTGCACTACTCTGACAGTGGCAGAGAGGCCAAAGTGGAGGACCTGCTGTGGTCTGGTCATGCTGTCCACCAACATGATGCTGATTGCTTAAAGATCCCATGACCTGGTACTTCTTGATGCTTTTATATGGCGCCTTAATGGTTCCCTAATACTGTAAATGAATCCTTCTTCAAAATCAAGATTCAATGACTTAATCAAGACTGCATGAGATAGCCCCATGAACACAGTCAGAGTCAAAAATATGTCTCTCAAACACTTTATTCTGGGCGTTGTTGCTTGAATGCAAATGAGGAGGACAGAGACAGGCCAGTGCAGCGGGTGGGGGGGGCAAACTCTCCGCTCTTTCCTCTTTAGCGGTGCGATGTGCGCTGGCTCCACTTCCGCGTTTAAGCGCGAAGGAAGATATGAGACACATTTCCACAGAAAATAAAATTAAAAACAGGGTAGCTAAACAGGGTAGGGGAGCTCACATTAACTTTCACAAACCTCAGAAAGTGAAAATTTCATGCCATGGGACCTTTAATGTGCATAAGACAAGTTTTTATGTTGTTGCGTTTTTGTTTTTTTTGTTTTTTACTTGGTTTGGTGGGATAGTACCTGTGCTAAATATTTATCAGAGTTTTACACCAGTTAAGTGGTAATTTGTGGGGAAAATACAGGAAGTAGTGCTGAGTTGTAAAACAGAATACCTCTACCATCCCTTTGGAATGATGAAAACAAGATTTAGGGCAATCTTTTTCATGTGCTGGAGGTGCACCACACCTTTGCACCACATGTAAGTGAAATGTGAATTATTGTGATGTCATGTAATATGTGATTAGGAAAGACAAAATCATCAACATTATTACGTCATTACAACATTACATTACAAAATTCTTTCCTTCTTTCCCAGGCCATCACCACCTGTGTGCCGTCTTCCATAATATCTGTCTTGGGACAGGACACATCCTGGCCCCGGAGGACGAGCCAGTCCATAACGTAGTGGAGGATGAGGGGGTGAACGCCATGGACACCGTAGCTGGAGCACAGTGGCGTGACCAGCTGTCTGCTGATGTGTCTGCCCTGGAGGAGGTTCCGAGGGACCATGATTATGTCTAGGTATAGTTTTCCTAATTACAGTTTCAAATTCTTATTGAAAGTGTTTGTGGGTGATAACAGGTAAACACATGTAATGTAATATGTATTAGTACTATGAGTATTTTCTAATTTTTCTAGTCACATGGCAGTCATCTATTGCCCCATCTAGTCCTGCAAACCCAACCCATGGACGATGTGGTGGACACTGGAACACCATCCTGTGTGAGAGCTACACTGACCAGCCAGACGTCAAAGAACAGGACCTCGATCTTGGCGTCTTCGGTCCTGCTTGAGCAGCTTCATTAAAACTACAGAGGAGTCCCTGCTCAGTTGAAATGTGGCCGTGTGTCTAACACTGGCACACCCAGGTTTATTTATATGACATGTACATTTGTTATTAAAGGTCCCGTGGCATGAAATTTTCACTTTCTGAGGTTTTTGAACGTTAATGTGAGCTCCCCTACCCTGTTTAGCCCCCCCATGGCTAAAAGTTGCGAAATGTCTAAACTGAGCATTTGCGATCCTTTTCTGCGTAAAAAAAAAACACAGCTCAAACGGGCGATTCTCAACAAGGCACCTTATTGACGTCAGATCGAAAAATGCAGCTCCACCCCCCGTCTGTGTCTATTCAGCGTCTCTGTAAATCACGGCCAGCCAGAGAGTTTGGACCGCGAATGCGCTAGGCAATGCGAAATGCGTTTATTTGCCTGGAGGCACGTCCGAGTGTTTCTAGGCTCGGAAGTCCTTTATCTGAGCCTCTGGACCTTTGAACAGCAGTGGTTTAATTTTATTTTCTGTGGAAATGTGTTTATTTTTCAATGGAACGCTTCTCATCTCTTCTCCGTGCAAAAACGCGGAAATGGATCAGAGAGTGCACAGCTGAGAGCTGAGAGCGGAGAGTTTGACCACGCCCCCACCCTCTACTATAGGCCATCTCTGTCCTCCTCATTTGCATTCAAGCAACAATGCCCAGAATGGAGTGTTCAGAGAGAGAAAAATTACTCTTTCTCATCTTATCTCTGTTTCTCATGCACTGAGTGTTGATTTTGAAGAAGGATTCATTTACAGTATTAGGGAACCATTAAGGAGCCATATAAAAGCATCAAGAAGTACCATGTCATGGGACCTTTAATTCATTGTGCTTATTTGTATTGTTTTCCTTTCTAAGTTATGGCTACTTTGAATCCTGCTTTTTGATCTTATTATTTACTACCGTGCCTTATGTTAATAAATGTAAATAATCAGTCGTTTATGTTTTCCATTCTTGAACATACTTTATTTTTTGTCCGCAATCTTTTCCAAGATGTTGAACAGTCTGTCGAACCTCTTCTTCCTCTCCTCTGCTTAAATATCAGTCTATTTCAAACCCACAAACATTTTAAGACAGAAACTGGTCCACCCAAAGGACAAAACACCGAGCCACAAACAAAGTAATCTACTCCATTCAGTGTAGTGTGTCACGCCCCTGGCTGTGATTGGGGTCTTCACTGCTTGATGTGTGGGTGGAGTCTGCTGGGAGCACCTGCACACAATCTTCAATCAAGCCTCTGCTATAAAGGGCCAGGTCTCCAGCCAGACTGTGCTAGATTGTTCAGTCTACTAGGTGGTGGTTTTGCTTTTCTTAAGTATTCTTTTGATTCCTGACTTGCAATCCTTTTTACTTGCCACATTTTTGTTCCTAGACCTCCTGTAGAAGACTGAAGCATTCTGGCTGCCACTCCTCCCCTACAAACCTCCTATCTACCTTGGGGAAATAAATCTTGTTTACTTTAGCATTTTTGTCCCTTTGAGTCAATTACTTGGGCTCACACCTGCGTAGCCTTAGCATAGTGAAGACTGCAGTGAGCTCTACATTGGAGAAACAAAACAGCCACTTCAAAAGAAGATGTACCACCACAGACGAGAGAGCCAGAGTGGACCTCAGTCTGCCGTACATCTCCACCTAAAAGCCACAGGCCACTCCTTTGAGGACAGTGAGGTACAGATCTTAGCCAGAGAAAAGAACTGATTTGAGAGGGGAGTTAAAGAGGAAGAGGACCCTTCCTTGAACAGAAATGGAGGTCTCAGACATCATTTGTCTCCAATTTATAACTCCATCTTCAAACGATGTGTGAAGAATCCCTTTATCTTTTATCTATCTTCAAACCTAAAACAAAACAATAGGGCAACCAGGGGGGTTTTCCATCAACGTCACTAAACATAGTGGAGCCGAAGTAGTTGAGCCTCGCCGGAAGAAGCGGCAACTTGGACTAAAGCCTGAAGTCATTCCACTAATGCAGTTTTTAACTTCAGCCAGGCCTATCCAGTCCTGGCCTAGGCACGTGCACGGGGGACAGAAGAAGCCCAGAAGAAGCGACTGTCAAACGCAATTATGTTGAAGATTCAGGCCAATTATTTCAGCGCATCGGAACAGAAGTTGCTTTCGGAACTCTACAACACATTTGCAATAACCAAGGCGAGAGACATGGCATGGCAGAAGATCGCCGAGCGCTTAAATACTTAAGTTAAGTCCTATGACAGTGCTGAATGTTGAGGTTTTTAAGTATGTTTTCACCATCGGTGTCAAGACAAGTCCGTGGGGGAGAGGACTCCCTACGGTTTGACATGAGGGCGACCCGAGTTAAATACTCGAGGTGAGCAGTTGCTGTCATAAAATCTTTATATTCATATTTGTAGAGCAGTCTTGTCAGTTGTAATTTCTTTTTAAAGTATTTGCACCAACTAATACGTTAAATTGTGTTGTCTTTGAGCAGGAATAATGTGAAGAGGACTGTTTTGCAGGTAAAGATGAAGCATAAAAACATTTTGCAGAGTGGTAAGTAGGCTAATATTATTCAGTGAAATTAGTAATACTGTTGAAATGGTACCTTTAATTTAAAATGAACAGTAGCTACCAAGCCACAGGAGGTGGGAGCCCCCCTCAAAACCTTTCACCTGCAGAGGAGCTGGCACTGGCCCTAAACCGGGGTCGCCCACTGGTGGAGGTAACTGAAGGAGGGACCCCATCAAAAATCCTTCCTGCGAGTTCTCGTGAAGAGTATATTCAAGGTATTCTCTAGGCTAATGCTTGCCTCAGCTGTGATCCAAGCATTTGTGTATTTTAATAGTATGTTTGTGTTCTAGTTACTGAAGATGGCGTACACTTGGACCTTCCTCAGCAGTCCTCCAGCAGTGCCTTGCCTGACCCTCAGCAGTCCTCCAGCAGTGCCTTGCCTGACCCTCAGCAGTCCTCCAGCAGTGGCCTCACACCAGAATGTCATACCTAATGTCTTTATTGTTTTATGCCTATTGATGGAAATTGATAAATGGGATTTCATTAAAGAGGCTTGCACAGCATCTCTGAAGCAAATTTGTTGAATCATTGAAATGTTGCATCATGGAGTGTGCCTGTTATTTGGTTACATTTTGTTTTAAAAGTAAAGGTTTACCTTGAACTGTATTCTTTGATAGAGATGTCACATAAAATATAAAGTGTCAATGTCGTCAAGTGGGAGTGATGTTGGGCCCAACTGATATAACACACCCGAGTGTTTGTCTCTACCAGAGAAAACTCTGGACAGTTTTGCCTTGATTAATGCTGGGATGCTTGACAAGGTCTTCTCAGTGAGGCCCACCACATGTCTTTTAGATCCAATCCCCACCCTATTTTTTTTAAAAGTCTTTTTATGGATCTTTTAGGGATGAACTTTTGGTCATGATGAATTGCTCTCTTCAGACAGGGGTCTTTCCCGCTGCCTTCAAAGCGGCGGTGGTGAGGCCCCTGCTGAAGAATTGCAATTTAGATTTTAACGATTTTAACAACTACCGACCAGTGTCTAACTTACCATTTTTAAGCAAGATTTTAGAGAAACTTGTTTTTATCCAACTAAATGATTTTCTAGATGATCACATCATTTTGGGAAAATTTCAGTCTGGTTTTAGGGTGAACCACAGCACCGAGACTGCCTTGGCAAAGATTTTAAATGACTTTAGAATAAATTGTGATTCTCAAAAGGTGACTGTGTTGGTTCTACTGGATCTGAACGCTGCCTTTGACACAGCAGACCACACTATTCTTTTAACTCGCCTAAAACACCTCGGCCTCTCCGGTGCTGTTCACAAATGCTCCAAGATCCATAAAATCACATGTGGTGTCCCCCAGGGTTCCATTTTAGGCCCTGTACTTTTCAACTTGTACATTCTCCCCCTTGGCGGCGTCATCAGGAGACATGGAATCAACTTCCACAGCTCTGCAGATGATACGCAGCTTTACATCTCCATGTCTCTTTTTAACTGCATTCTAGATATCAAATCCTGGATGGCAAGAAACTTTCTCCAGCTTAACCAGGACAAAACTGAGGTTCTAGTCATCGGTCCTGAGGCCCAGAGAGAGAAACTTTTATCAAAACTACAAGCACAGTCTTTTAACCCATCTCCTCAAGTGAAAAACCTGGGTGTCATTTTTGACTCTGGGCTCACTTTTATCCCACACATCAAGAACATCACAAAAATAGGTTTCTATCACCTAAAAAACATAGCCAGAGTCTCAGGCCAATACGGAGACATTGATGCTTTTGTTACCAGCCGTATAGACTACTGTAATGCCCTTCTCTGTGGTCTTCCCAAAAAGAGTATTTCAGGTTTGCAATTATTACAAAATTCAGCAGCACGTGTCCTGACTAGGACCAGAGGGCGGGACCACATTACACCGGTCTTAAAATCTCTGCATTGGCTCCCTGTGAGTTTCAGGACAGATTTTTTACTGGTTTTTAAATGTCTTAATGGTCTTGGGCCTTCCTATCTTTCAGAACTTTCCCCTTATGAACCTTCACGGGCCCTGCGCTCCTCCGGCAGCTCCAGGTCATTCCCAAAGTCAGGACACACACTCACGGAGAGGCGTCTTTCCAGGACTACGGCCCTCGTGTATGGAACTGCCGGAGGAGCTCAGGGCTGCAGAGAACGTTCATGTTTTTAAGAGTGGGCTCAAGACTCACCTGTTTAGCTTGGCCTTCGATTGACTTCGGTCGTCTGTTTGCTTGTCTTTCGTTTGTTCTTTTGTTTGTTTGTTCGTCTGTCTGTCTTTTTTTTCTTTTTTTTTTCTTCTGACAGCAATAAATGAAACAAGTGCACTGACAACCACATTAGAAATCTCTCACTTATTGTATTGAAGTGTGCGGAAGTGCCTGTAAAACCCTCATCAAACCAATCTTGCTTTTACAGAAACGCGCTCTCCGTGTGGTAAATGGAAGTGGATACAGAGCCCACACAAACCCTATATTTGTACAATTAAAAACATGAAAATTTAAAGAACTGGCAGAATATAACTTAAAATTATGTACAAAGCTCATCAAATAATATTACCAATCGACTTAGATTCAAAAAGAGAGAAACTAGTTATAAATTAACAGGAACTGATATTTTTTCTAAACCAGTATTCAGAACTAAACCAAAGGAAAGATGTGTCTCAATCCATGGAATCTATGGAACAGTCTTGAACATGAAATTAAAACTTCTAAGTCTATTCAAGTTTTCAGGAAAAATGTGAAAGTGGCATTAATGAAAAGATATAGTAGTACTGCACAGTAAAAAGACTGTTATTATTATTATTGTTTATATTATTTTTGTTTGTTGTAATATATATTTTGTTGTAATATAATTTTGAGTTGATAAGGGGCAGATATAAGTTTATGCTTCTTTATGTTCCCTTTTCATTCATATTTGAGTTATAATTGTATAGATGCAATTGTGTTGCATCTGTTATTTTTTATTTAGTTTTAACGAATGAAAAAAAAAGGAAAAAAAAAAAGAAAAACTGTGGTGCCCAGTGGGAGCTGTAATCTTCATCACAATGAAGCACTGTCCAGCTGTCAGCATCTTTAACGAGTAGAAGATTTAAAAAAAGAAAATGCCAAAATGACTATTCAACACTGCCAAATCCTGTGTACCACTGATTATGGGAGTAAATTGGAGAAGGAAGTACGTCACAGAGTTTGTACGCTGCAGGTGGAAACGGGTTGATTGGAGCAAGGACATCTTCAAAAAAAGAAAAAAAAGAAAGAAAGAAACTGATCTGATGCCTTGGACTGTTTTGAAAATGATCCGCAGATAAGTGTGATCATCAGATGTGAATGATGAGCGCTGAAAATTCCCACACACGTCAAATGCAGCAGCAGCATCAGCAGCCTCAGTCCTGTAACAGCACACGCCACACGGAGACAACTCTTCATTTATCAAATATTTCACTAGCTAGGACCACGCCATCAACATAATGCAGTGAAGATGTTTATTATTGAATGATAGTGGATGTCTCGGTGAATAGGTGGTGATGGCTGGGTTGAGACAGTGGGTGGGGGCTCCGTCTCAATCTTCGATTGGCCCAGCGGAACGGGACCCCCCCCCTTTAGGAGATGTTTTGTGGCTGAAAGACAAACGAGATAGGGGTGGGAGGGAGGGGTCGAGATAACCGAGACGAACTGGAATGAAGGGATGAGTGGCTATAAATGGCTCTGGGAAATTAGAGGTGTGGTTATGGTGAACTGTGATTCGCTGGTGAGGAGGAGAAGGTGGATTGAGGCGTGGTCCTGCTCCTGAATTTCAGTTAATCACATTAACTCCATTTCACTAGCTAGGACCACGCCATCAACATAATGCAGTGAAGATGTTTATTATTGAATGATAGTGGATGTCTCGGTGAATAGGTGGTGATGGCTGGGTTGAGACAGTGGGTGGGGGCTCCGTCTCAATCTTCGATTGGCCCAGCGGAACGGGACCCCCAAAAGTTTTTGAAAGAGCATAAAAGTGGAATGGGTCTGGAGGAGATCGTTGAGGTCGTGACGATCGTACACGAGGTAGGTGCTGGAGACCCGACAACCAAGGGTTCGAATTTTTCCGGTCGGGTACATCTGCCCTGGCCGTGGACATAGTGGCGCCAATGCGAAATAAATGAATGGAGAATGGATGGGGTGTTATGCCAGAAGAGGTCCGTGAAAGGCGAGAGGTTGCCGGAGCGCAGAGTGAGAGTGCAACGGTAGAGAAGGTCCGAAATAAGTGGTAGGCGTTTCGGAGGAAGGCGAGGTTCAGTTTTTTGCAGTCCTTTAATCAGGCACGGGAACATGAAGATGAGACTGTCAGTCTTCACCAGAAATCAGCTTGTATATGAGATTTATCCCTGAGAGGTAAGCCTGGACCTACTCCCCCGGGAGGATTCATGGGGGCCGTTGCATAGTGTTCTGGGCAGCAGATTCGCTGTCCCCGTGACCCGGAAATGGAAAAGCAGAAGATGGATGGATGGATGGATGGCAAGCCTGGACGGTGGAGACGCAGACATTCCTGGAGTGGCGTGAGAGGGTGCTGAAATTGCAGATGATGGTGACGTCAGATGAGCAGAGGGGAAGCTGATGAAGGTGGTGTTGACTGATTTATTATTGTTAGAATGAATGGGAATGCCTGGATTAATCAGACCCCCCAAAAAATGGTGGAAAAGTAGGACGAAGTTCCGATGAAGCTGAAGGCTAATTGTGCGATTCGAGGGCTCTGGAAGCAATGCAGAATCCGACTACTGCCGAAGATTCGGATTGAACACTGGAGAAACTGGAGCTGCGTCGTGAAGGTGCCGTATGGCGAATGAGTCAGGAGTGATGTAGAGAAACCGTGACGTGGAGGGTCTTCTCCCCTGACTGAGGAGTTGGACCTTTGCTGGAGTGGGGTCACTCGCGCCAGCGCAGATGGTTGACGGACGTGACCATGATAATGCTGATGTGCGTCCTTCAGCATGGGTTCGGATGGCAAGTGAGGGAACCTGTAGGTGAAGAAAGCCACGCTCGAATGTTGAGGGTTGGATAGGTGATGGATGAGGGTTGGAGGGATGGGGGGGTCGGAGTGATGAGGGTCGGGGGGGATGAGGGTCGGGGGATGAGGGTCGGGGGGATGAGGGTCGGAGGGATGAGGGTCGGAGGGATAAGGGTCGGAGGGATAAGGGTCGGAGGGATAAGGGTCGGAGGGATAAGGGTCGGAGGGATAAGGGTCGGGGGGGGGGGGGGACCTGTCAGGAGCGAGACCTGACGGGAGGAAGATCTCCTATCGTGAGTTGACCCGTCGTGGGTCGGGAGGGAGACCCGTCATGGGTCAGGAGAGCGAGGCAGAGAAAGACCCGTTGTGGGTCGGAAAGGAGTGAGACCCGTTGTGGGTCAGGAGAGAGGGAGACCCGTCATGGGTTGGGAGGGAGGGAGACCCGTCGTGGGTCATGAGAGAGAGAGAGGCGGAGAAAGACCCGTCGTGGGTCGAGAGACCCATCGTGGGTCGAGAGAGAGACCCGTTGTGGGTCGGGAGACCCGACGTGAGCTGGGCGAGCCGTCGTGAGAGCCAGGCGTCATGCGGTCGTGAGAGCCGGGTGAGTCGTCGTGAAACCCAGGCGTATTGTCATGCCGTCGACCTGACGGGAGGAAGACCTGTTGTGGGTCAGGAGAGAGGTGGAGAGAAGAAGACCTGTCGTGGGTCGGGAGAGAGGCAGAGAAAGACCCATCGTGGGTTGGGAGGAAGGGAGACCCGTCATGGGTCAGGAGAGAGGGAGACCCGTCGTGGGTCAGGAGAGAGGCAGAGAAAGACCCGTTGTGGGTTGGGAGGGAGGGAGGCCTGACGGGAGGAAGATCTGCTGGGAGGAAAGGAAGCTATGCCTTTATTAGTCCCACAGTGGGGAAATTCCAGTTCTGCATTTAACCCATCCTGTTATTAGGAGCAGTGGGCAGCACATTACTGCGCCCGGGGACCATCTCCATGATCTTCTTGCTTCGGCTTGGTCAGGACCTAAGCTGGAGGATTTACCCATGATGCATGTTTTGGGCTGATGGGGGAAACCGGAGTGCCCGGAGGAAACCCACCCAGACACGGGGAGAACATGCAAACTCCACACAGAAAGGCCCAGGCGACCCGGGGATCGGACCCAGACCATGCACGCAAACTCCACACAGAACACACACCTGAAGACCTGTTGTGGGTCAGGACAGAGGTGGAGGAGAAGACCCGTTGTGGGTCGGAAGACTCGACGTGAGAGCTGAGCGAGCCGTCGTGAGAGCTTGTCATGAGGCCAAGCGAGCAGTCGTGAGCCGTCGTGAGAGCCGTCCTGAGAGCCAAGTGAGCAGTCATGAGAGCCGTAGTGAGAGCCAGACGAGCCATCATGAGAGCCGTCAAGAGAGCCGTCAAGAGAGCCAGGCGAGCCACCGTGCGAGCCATCGTGAGAGCCATCGAGAGAGCCATCGAGAGAGCCAAGCGAGCCGTCGTGAGAGCCAGGAGAGCTGTCGTGCCGTCGTGAGAGCCAGGCGAGCTGTCGAGCCGTCGTGAGAGCCAGGCGAGCTGTCGAGCCGTCGTGAGAGCCAGGCGAGTTGTCGAGCCGTCGTGAGAGCCAGGCGAGTTGTCGAGCCGTCGTGGGAGCCAGGCGAGCTGTTGAGCCGTCGTGGGAGCCAGGCAAGCTGTCGAGCCGTCGTGGGAGCCAGGCGAGCTGTTGTGCTGTCGTGGGAGCCAGGCAAGCCGTCGTGAGACCCAGACGAGCCGTCATGCGGTCGTGAGAGCTGGGTGAGCTGGCGGTCATCATGCTGTCATGAGAGCCGGTGAAACGTTGTGACAATCGGCCAGTCATCAGTCGGCTTGGAACCTGTGGAAAAGCTAAGGACCTGAGGGTGGAGGTGCATATTGGGGATGTTCACAGGGCAGGTACGGGTTGAATGCTGGACAGATGAGCGCGGTCGAATTTGGAGACCGTAATAGTAGTCGCGATACGAGAGCTGAGAATGATGAAAGAATGCAATGATGTAGCATGAGCAGGAGAAGATGAGGATTAGATGGCGAGAGCATCGCTGAGGATGCGTATAGGATAGAATGGTGAAGTCATGAGCTGACGTCGATGGTAGGATCCTCGATCGGGAAAGAGGTGGTGAGCCGAGATGGTGTAGCTCAGGTGAGGGCGGAACTGGGAGGAGCTGAATAGTGTGACACATGGTTATGATGGCTTAAGCTCGCTTGTAATGGATGACGTGAGCTGCCCGAGCTATAATAGCTTGAAACAGCAAGGGCCGGAATATGAATTGATGGCGAGCGGGTGTAAAGACAGCTAGCGTACGTCAAAATTGCGTGAGCAGCACGAGCTGAAATTGAGTGAGTGACATGAGTCGATGGGTGCTGAATATTGGAATAGCAGAGAAACAATGTAGAGACTGCTTAGCTAGCATGTGATGGAATGGTGTGAGCTAGCATGAGTTGCATGAGTTAGAATGGTCGGATGCGAGTCGGTAGGAGAGGTTGAATACGAGATGACAGTGTGCCAGTGCAGAGAGGAGTTAAGCGAACAAAAACATTCGTACGACGTTTCGGAGTGTGAACGAAAATAGTGTGAATGGGCGTGGTGACTTGTGTAGGCTGCAACGACAGAAAAAACATTTGGGTGTTGGGGAAAGGGGGTGGGGTGGGGGGTGGGGGGGGTAGCGCAGAAATGGATTAGAGGCCCTGCCTAATGTGGGTAGGGCACGAGAGCCATCTAGCTCATGATGACTGAAAAGAGAGAAATGAGAGATGGGGAGAAGATGCATGTGCATGGGAAATTGTGCAGCCTGCGAGATGGGGACAAGAATGAGACACCAAGGGTGCAGGCACAGGGGGAGATGGCCTGCTTGAAAGCAGCTGAGATGATACAAAAGAATTCAAGTGAAACTGCACAGTAGACAGAATACGTTTACTGGCCACTGGTGGTGATACTACTTAGCCCCCAGCAGGGGGAGCTATGACACTGTAGTGGAGGAGAGGAGGGAGTGGCGACGTCTGCAGCTGCACGCGGGAAACTTGATGGGAACCCGGAAGCTCGTTCGTCTCGTTCCAGGGCGCCGGGGTTACATTCTCGATCTAAACTGTTGAAGGTCCCGTCTTGATGTGTCAGCCTGAAGGGGCACGGCGGGTGCTGGGCGGTACCGAACGCTGTGGCTGCTGGAGGCCGGGCCGCGCTGTGCCGAAAGCCGTGGTTGCCAAAGCCGGTCTCTGCGCGCCGAGAGCCGTCTCACTCTGACAGTACACCGGGCTGCGCCAGGCTGCGCGCTCGCCTATACGAGGAGGAGGAGGCGACGAGAGGGACAATGTGGTTATCCCGTATATACCGCCAGCACAGAGATATTGACGGTGGGTGCTCCTTAGAGGTGGAGGTCCGCTGCGTGAGCGCGCGCCTGGAGCGTTCGCTGGGCGGAGCGGGCCGTGGGCTGGACGGCGCGGATATGCGATGGAAGATCCTCCGGCTGCGGATTCCTGAATAGAAATCCGTCGCGGCGTAAGGAATTGCGGACTGGAAGGAACGAGGAGAGGTTGGTGTTTGAATGTGACGGGTTGTTAACCCAGCTCGAGCGAGCTGACGCGGTTGAGCTGTGGAGATAACCGAGACGAACTGGAATGAAGGGATGAGTGGCTATAAATGGCTCTGGGAAATTAGAGGTGTGGTTATGGTGAACTGTGATTCGCTGGTGAGGAGGAGAAGGTGGTTGAGGCGTGGTCCTGCTCCTGAATTTCAGTTAATCACATTAACTCCATTTATGAGATGCTAATGTGCATGAGGAATAATGGAAGCATCCCAGAGCACACACACACACACACACACTCTGAATCAGGACATATTTTCTGTAAACAGGGTTGTTGTTTAATTGTTTACTCAGTGTTTACTCTGTGTTTACTCTGTGTGACTGGGGGGGACATCACCCATAGTGTTTGGTTGTTGCTGTCACTGCGCCATCTACTGAGCTGTACAAATGATAGAGTAGATTTAAAACACTCTCACATGATTGTAATGATGATATGTATTGATTTAACTCCAGAGAGTTTTTTTTATATTATTTATTTTGTTAAATCACAACAGCATCGAAAATGTAAAGGATGTCAATTTTTAGGCAGGGGAGCCAGAGATGTGTGCATTTGTGAGCTTTACTCCACTTTTTTGTTTGATCAAAAGTACACCACTAATGCACATTTATTTATTTATTTATTTAACCTACCCTTTTTAACAGATAACCCTATGTCCTGTCATATCATTTTTGCACTGTCTTCCTTATGACCTCTTGAGATTTTTTATTATTACTTATTTTTCTTATTTGTTTTATTTTGAGTTGTACATATACATTGATTTAATTATGTCAAATAATTATGCCTTAGTGACATCTGTCTCGTGCGTGTCTTTTTTGCTACTTATTTAGAATTTATTACTACCATTTATATTTTTTACACTTTGTTATTATAATATATTGTGATGTGTGTGTGACCTACCTTATTGTCTACTTTATTCTGGATCAATAAAGTTTGTCTAAGTCAAATTTACTGCTAAATATTTGTTCAAAGTTGGTCATAAGAACACGCCCTTTCCTCCACTAGTTTAACATGGAGGGCAGTTAGCAATGTTGCTAACACTATCAGATCAAGAGATGGGTCCACTTCTCCTGACAGGAAGGCCAAGGAATAATGAAGGATGGGTTGTGCGTACCCAATGTGGGCGGATGTACCTGATGTGGGCTCTGTGTGTACTGCACATGCGCACAATGACGTATAATGACGTATCAGGAAACAGGACATGACATATCAGGAAGAAGGAGGGTTTTCCTGCCCGATTTGGGCTTTTCTTTTGGATTATTTATTTTATTTACGACAGAGAGGTATTTTGACAGGGTTAGGGGGTTAGGGTTAGGCGTAAACCAACTGCAAGGGACGAATCGGGCACTGTCGTGAAAACCCGTACAATACACAAACTGCACATGTGCGAACACAGAGCCCACATCGGGTACTTCCGCCCACATTGGGTACTGACATGGGTCTAATGCAGAGAACAATGTCCCCTTGAGGATAATAAAGTGTCCCTTAACTGTACCAGTGGAGTGGTGCTCTGGATGTTTAGTTGTTGACACACTTATACAGCTCTTTTTCACCTTGAAGACACTCAAAGCAGTTTATACATGAAGGAACCACTCACATATTCACACACCAGTGTATGCATGCACATGGGGAGAGATGGGTTAAGTGTTTTGTCAAAGAACACAATGACAGCATTCATCTATGGGAGCTGGAATTGCACCGCCAACCTGTGGGTCAGTGGATCTGACCGATCAACCATTGATGTTTGTGTCAAGACCGGGACTTGAAACACCAACCTTCAGATCAGTGGACAAACACTCCCAACTGCTGCCTTTATCAACCTTATCCATTGGTTTTAGAGTAACAAAAGATTTTAACTCTTGCCATAGCAACTAACAATTCACAACAAGTAACCAGTCATTTTGGTAATAAATCGCTTCTAATTAAATGAACGCAAGATATAGTAGCCTATGTTTCTCAAAGCATTCACAATAATAAGATTAAAAAACTAAATTAGGGTTAAAATTAAACAAAATCATGTAAGGGAGGTATTACACATAACGCCAGCAGTATGTCTACCACAGTTTGAGAAACACTGTGACATTCCAGGTAGAGAAATTACATTTTGATAAAACAATTTGTCAGACATCCCACCAGAAACATATACAAATACTTAGTCTACTTTAAAATCAAATAAAACAATTACACCATTCTTCCCTTGCCCTACTAATCAATTATATATGTAATCCCTTTCTCCAAAATACATTTTCTTTTCTGCACTGCATAGCATTCTCTGAGGGCCCATCTAGTTTAACTTTCTGGACACCCATAGGCCCAGGACCTCACTTTGAGTGCCAGACATTTCACAGTACAAACAGGAGTCATATTGGCAGTCTTTTGTTTTGAGACAGAAACAATATTAGCTAGGGCTGGGTATCGATCCTGATTTCCTGGATCGATTCAATTTCGATTCACAAGGCCACGATGCGATTCGATCCATGATCCGATCCAATCCAATTCGATATCGATCTACTTACATATTGCTGAATTGTCTCTTTAAAGTAAAAACTGTCCCCATTTCCAGGAACAGCCCCATATGTGTTTGTGCATTTATCTGTGTATGTGTCAGAGGAATATACCAGAGGTGTGGACTCGAGTTATGTGACTTCGACTCGAGTCAGACTCGAGTCGCGAATTTGATAACTTTAGACTCGACTCGACAAAATGTACAAACACTTGCAACTCGACTTGGACTTCAATATCAATAACTCGTGACTTCACTTGGACTTAGGCCTTTTGACTTGTGATGACTTGCTACGTCCAATGAAAAAAAAACTCTAAAAGTATGTTGATAAGGACCGCACTCGTTGTACTTGTGAATCTGCGAAAATGTATGCAAAGAGCATGTGCGCGCGGCTCGCACAACATCCAATCACAGTAGATCTACGTTGCTTTCATTCGACCGCATCCAAGGCAAATTGCACAACAAATGATGTGGAAACAAGCATCCACGCGCCAGTTTCCAAAATGATGCTGAAGGTGATTTGTTATATTATATGATTTGTAGACATTTTATTTCTTTGTAAAGGGGACTCGAAATGACTCGAAACTAAAATGCTACGACTTTGGACTCAACTTGAGACTTGTGAGCTTTGACTTCGGACTTGACTCGGCACTTGGATACTCTTGACTCGGGACTTCACTCGGACTTGAGTGCAAAAGACTTAGACTTACTTGGGACTTGCCCAGCAATGACTTTCTCCCACCTCTGGAATATACACAGAGAGACACATCAGCCTTCAAACCAGGAGGTGATTTTAGCTGTGCAGCTCCAGCCATCTCGCAAGGCGCGCTAAGTTTCAGTTTCGTTCATAGTTTATAGCTCTCCTTCTGTGGTCGAGAAAATAGTGCCTATAACCATTTGGAAAAGATCGATCCGCAAATTTTTGAATCGATATCGTATTTTTTGATAGTGAATCGATATCGTATCGTGGATCGATCTTTTGAACTCAGCCCTAATATTAGCTGCGTGTTTACCCTTGCAGCATGGTGGTCTCACATGAAAGTCCTCCTCTTTAAAACCAACAAGACGGTGGCAGCGGAGCACCTGGGAGCACCAGGGAACACCACAGAGTACGTGTTCCTGATCCGAGGTTCTTGCCAAGATGCCTCCTACTGCAAGCCTTTGGAGCATATCTATTCTCATGCTTCTGGTCACCATGGCAACCTCATCTGCTTCATCGCTGCAGAAACCATTTTAACAGAAACTGATATCTGTCCAAAACAGTGTAGATGAATAATGACACCTGGATAAGGCATGGCCCCTCCAGCCTGATGAGAGTTATAGTTATGTGATATTGGCCACTCCGCAGTACTGCAGCCCTGGGGGGTATTCCATCAGCGTCGCTAAACATAGCTGCGCTTAAGTGGTTTTAAGCCTCGCCTGAAGAAGCGTCACTTTAGACTTAAGCCTGAAGTCGTTCCACTAATGCAGTTTAGCTGCGCCTCAGCCAGGCCTATCCAGTCCTGTGCTAGGGGCGTGCACAGGGAACGTAAGAAGCCCAGAACAAGCGACTGTCGAAAACGCGATCATGTCGTTTTTTTCCCATGTTTCCATGACTGGACCCTGACTGCTCCTTGATTCGTCCGTGACTGGTCCGTGCAGATAATGTATCCCCCACAATGACGTAGTCAACGCAGCCCTGAATGGTGATGCCCCTGTGTGTGCAGCCTATGTGAAAACCATTTGCACTGCCTGATTTTTCCACAGGGAGGAACAGTGATTATCTCCTGGCCCATTGAAAAACCTCCTGAGAGCCTCTACAAGTTCTAAAGGCAACATTTACATTACTGCATTTAATGATTACTTAAGAGAAGTGTTGATAGCGGTTGATTATCTTCGGTACCTGTTTCATGTGTAGGTGTGCGACTGGATTCGGGGAAGTGAACGCAGTTCAGTAGACATCGCAATGCCGGCGCACTTTCATAAAGCTGTTAAAATGTAGGCTACGTTTTTGTAGCTGTAGCAGTTGAATTCCTGTAGCCTATTGAAATAGTACAGGGCTCTCAACTTTCGAGCGGGGTCGTGCGTGTGACTGCGTAATTTCCGGGGGGAGGGGTTGCGAGTGACTATTTTTTTTCTGCGAGGACCGGGGGGTGGGGGGTGGGTGACGAATGGCGCTGAAACCGCGTGGTGCCTGAGCCGATTTCTGGGCACAGAAGCGCTGCGCTTGACTTGCATAACTAAATTTCAGCGTGAGAAATACCATGTGTTGCGTGTGAACACGTCAAATTGCGTGTGTCACACTCTCAATGCGTGAGACTTGAGAGCCCTGAATAGTGTATATAGTATTTCAATGAGTGCAGGTGTCTGAAAAACAGACAGCCCAAAAAGACAGCCCAAACGGGCGGGTTGGAACAAGTTCCCCTTATGACGGCAGAATTTGGACCGGCCCTTGAGCAAACGAGCTACTAGCTGCTAGCTACTAGCTACAATTTGTTTTTAACGGGAGAGACACTGTTACTAGGGTTGGCAACCGTCCCTTGAAAAACGGAATCGTCCCGTATTCAGAAACAAAACTGCGCGTCCTGTATTGAGCTAAAAAGGGACGCACTTTGTCCCGTATTTCCATGTGAATCAAAAATAGTGTCTAAAAGAGGAGTGCCCAATATTTCGATCTACCAGTCGACTGGGGGCGAATACTACGACACCGGTCTTGGTCTCGAGATGAGTGCAATCATTACAGCCGCTGCCGTTAGCAATAAACTTTTACCGGTGTGCGGGACCGCGCGGCGCTTCTCACTGCAGCCTTCTCACTGCAGCCTGCGCGCTCGGATGGAGCAGCAGACACCACGCGCGCCGCCAGCGCACGCAGCTTGTTCGCTACGGCGTGTACCTTCGCCTCACGTCCTCCTTTTCACACTCACTCTTCACTATAGCGTACACAGGCTCCTCCTCAATACCTTTGATTAGAGGAGCAAGACGAAATGCAAAGCAAAAACGAATCTAAATTTATGTTACAGCGTCCGCACAGAGCAGCCCTACTGTGACATGTGGTTGAATTTTGCCTAATAAAAGTGCACAAATCTGTTTGTCACATGCATTTGGTAAATGTGCAGAGGCTGGTAAATACCACTACAAAACCAGTAAGAGAATGTGACTCCAGGAGGAAGTTGAAAAAACAGGTTAAAAAAAAAGGGGTTCTCAAACTGTGGGTGAGGGTCCAAAAACGGGGCACAGAGTGTTTAAGTGCAGTGCAGTTTGCTTGGCTTATTTTAAGATTAAAATTAACATTTATCAGATAAAATGGAGATAGATTTATGAAAACTTATTTATGTGAGTCAGCCTTTTCCCACATGAAGATCATTAAGCCTGTTCCATGACTGATGATCATTTAGAAATGTGCTTGAGGCTGTCAGCAGCTCCTGTCCAGACTACACATCCCGAGCTGATTCCATCCAGTGCAAGTCACATTTTGTGAGAAGGTCGTGCAAAGTGGGATCATCAAGAGGGAAAGGGAATTTTTCCCCCAAAAATGGGTGGTTGACATCTTAGTTTTTATTGGCTGGAATGACCCCAGATTGCATCTCAAAGCATCTAGAGTTCAAAGATTTTCCGGGTGGGCATGCCCCCGGACCCCCCCTAGCTTTTCAGTGACACTCAGCTTTTTCCATTACTGGTCACTTTAATCCCTGTTTATATTAATTTATACAGTACTAAGTTAAGCAGGACAGATATTTCTTTTATTCTGTTAATTTTGTTATTTTGTATTAAAAATAAATTCCTGATAATTATTTATTTTCCCTGTGTTCACATCACTCAGATATGCATCTAATTAAATTCAGGTTTGAGTCAAATAATTTAAAAATCGCTTCACACATACAAAAAAGGGTTAAAAAGATTCACTACACCACGAAGGGTGAAGGCAATCGGGCCGGCCGTTCCTGCCGATGAGGTGTCCCTTTTTTTTTCAGGGAGTTGACAATCCTACCTGTTACCCTGTTACATACAGTGGCGGTTCTACATTGAATTACTCCCTGGGCGAGACCCCCTCCGAATAATAATATTCAAAAACCACAATGAATACAAAAAATACAATAAACTCTACACATGAAAGTGGCAAAAATATACACAATCAGATATATAAATATAACAAGTATGTAAACAACACCAGATAACAATAGCACACACTAATAACACTAAAAAACCTAACTACTACTACAGTATTGCACTACAGAAAACACAAACTAAATCTAAAACCTGACCTTTCTAGCTTTCCTTGATGCAAAATCATCAATAATGTCATCATACGAAATCTGCTCCCCTATTACGTGATTGATACTGATGACAGCAAGGCCAGTGAGTCGTTCCTGAGACATGGTTGACCTCAGGTATGACTTGATCAGCTTGAGTTTTGAGAAGCTCCTCTCAGCTTGAGCCACAGTGACTGGCAGAGTAAATGCAATTCTGAGAGCAGTCCAAAAGTTGGGGTAGATCTCTGACAAATCCTTATCGTGGATAAAAGTGATAAGCTCAAGAAGGCTCAGTGTTTTTGAGGGCAGGTCAGGGAAGTTTTTGAGTTCCTGCACAAGCGCTCTACTGTCCAAATCAGAGTGCCCTTCAAAGTGCAGTGTGGTGCCTAGTGCCTCACATTGGTCTGCCAGCTCCTCATCTGCAAGGCTTGGGAATTTGGTCAAAACCCCAAATTAGTTTCCCACATTTTCCAATGTGGAAAACCTCTCCTTGATGGCTGACGTGGCTGCATCAACGACAACATTGAAAAATCCAACCTCCAACTTCACAAGTGCATCAGTGAAAGGCTCATCATGGGATTCATATGTGAAGTGGCACTTTGTGGTCCTCAGCCTTTTTTGCTTCAAAACAGCCTCCACATTCATGTCTTCACAAATATCTTTGGCTGCCATCTGTGCAGTCACAAAGCCACCTGCCCTGTAGCTCTGGAGACCTTGCTCAGTCTTCTTCAAAAGACTCACAGCTAGGTCCACATCCATGTTTGGAGACTGCATGAGTTTGCTGACATGCTGTATTGCAGATAGCATGTCATACCAAACAACTGTGCATATGCTGAAACGGTATGACCCCACCTCCTCAGACAAAGACTGGGCCTCAGCCTTTATAGCAGGGTCTTTGGGGTTGTCTCTCAGTTCAATTAAAGCCTCTCTCACAGCAGCTCCCTGGTACCTCATGGGCTCAACACTCTTAATTATGCTCTCCCACCTTGTTTCTGCCCACATCTTTAAGGTGATGCTCACATGTTTCTTCAATATGGCCCATCTTTGGGTGGAGGCTGAAAATAAAGTGTAAAGCTTTTGCAGGATACCAAAGTAGCTCATAGCACCGACAGATCCCTTAGCAGCATCACACACCACCAAATTAAATGTATGCGCCCCACATGGCACAAACAGAGCTCGGGGATTCTTTTCTAAGAGCCTGGCTTGAACACCCTTACTTTTTCCTTTCATGTTTGCCCCGTTATCATATGACTGTCCTCTGCAGTCTTCAAAAGGAATTCCCAACTCCTCAAGTCTTGTCAGGATCATAGATGCCAAGTGCTGGCCTGTAGACTCCTCTGCCTCCAAAAATCCCAGAAAATGTTCCCTAATATGGGGTTCCTCCATCAGTGACACCACTCTAATGACCACCGACAACTGTTCTATGTGGCTTATATCTGGGGTGCAGTCCAGAATTATTGAAAAAAACTTTGCCTGTTTGATGTCAGCCACTATAGCAGATATGATTTTGCTGCTCAACAAATCAATCACCTCATTCTGCACATGATGGCCTAGGTAGCTGTTGTGACGTGCTGTTCCTCTTTCAACACGGCTAAGGTGATCCTTCATAATGGGATCAAATTTGGCCAAAAGCTCGACCTCTTTCAGAAAATTCCCATTTGGTGGTGTGAACAGTGTTTCTGTGTGTCCCCTTAGAGCCAAATTTCGAACTGCCAGTGACTGCACAATAGCAGTGAGACGTGTCAGCACTGCTCTCCATCTCACCCTCTCAGCTTCCACAAGTGCCATCTCGTGCTTGTCAATCGTTTCTCCACTTTTTAACCTCACTGCCAATTCCTTCCAAGCTTTCATGCAGTTCAGGTGTTCTGGGCCGTTTCCGTGTGATGTGAGGGAAGTGCTTGCATGTTTCCAATTTGAAACGCCTGAGGTAGTGAAATTAATGTTCTTCTTGGAAAACAATTTGCAGCAGAAGCAAAAGAGGCTGTTGTTCTCCATGGAATATATCAGCCAACTTCTTGCCATCTTTTCACCACTAACTAAAGTTTTCTTAAAATATTGGTGGTGGCAACTTCTCCCATCACTCTCATTCCTCTGAAAAACAAAGTCAGGTGGCAACTTACTTGGTCCTCGGCGAATCAACTCAGTGCGCATCCTGCCAGTCAGAGGTGAGGGCCATTTAGCAGGGTCAGTTGGCAGAGGCTCATCCTCAGCAGTGGGGCTGTGTGGGGGTGTGGCTCCAGGCATTTCTGTCAGACAACATATTGGCACATTACTCAAAGCACATAGCAGTGTAACATAACACATAGCCCTACTCAGAAATTATCAGAAATATTAAAATTACATCAAATTGCAGTTGTCCAGTTACCTTGTAGCCTGGGCATACCCATTTTACACACACACACACTCACTCACAGACACACACACACACACACACACACACACACACACTCACTCACAGACACACACACACACACACACACACACACACTCACAGACACACACAGACACACACACACACACACACATAAACATGCAGGAACTAACCTGAAGGCTCATGCTGGGTAAAAGCAGAGGCAAAGGGGTCTTCATCCTCAATATCAGTTGAGGACATAGATGGTAGCTCACCCTGAAGGGCTGAGACCATTGAGGCCTGTACTGCTGATGAGGTAGATGGCAGCTCCTCATCCTGAGTGGGGGAGGTAGGTGGTTCATCCTGCCCAGTGGCAGAGGCAGAGGATGCTCCAAAATATTTTAGAAGAGCTCCTAAAATTGCAATGGAAATTAACATCAAAATACTGTCGGCTACACTATTATATTACTATTATATTACTATTACTACACTTGTGGCAGGCACGACAGAGGACACCTCTCACCCTGCAGGACTGTGGGTTGGGGGGCGTGGTTTACGGCGTATATATTGGGCGCGCGGGTAAAGAGTTTTGGCGGTTTTTATGTGATGGTGGAATAAAGTGTGTTCAAACCCACTTCTGATTCCTGCGCTTCTTCGTCCTGTTACATTGGTGACCCAGATTCGAACATGTTCGAAGCTACAGAGGATCGTGTCTCCTCTTCAAGCAAGTCGACCGAACAATTGCAGCCAGTTGCCGTTGCAGCGGCTGTGAAGCTGCCGGATTTCTGGCTCAGCGACCCGGCTTCATGGTTCCAACACATCGAGGCGCTTTTTCACCTGCGTGGGATTATTTCGGACGACTCGAAATACTACATGGTCGTCGCAGCCCTCGATCAGCAGTCCACACGCCGGGTCATGCAGCTATTGCGGTCCCCGCCACGACACGGTAAATACGCCGCTCTCAAGCAGCTGTTACTACGGAGGTACAGCTTGTCTGCCGCGGAGAGGGCAGACAAGCTCCTTTCCCTGCCCGGTTTGGGTGACGGCGCGGCTGTCGATCTCATGGACTCTATGTTGTCTTTGCTGGGTTCAGACAACGGTGGTTTCCTGTTCCCGCACCTCTTCCTGCGCCAGCTCCCGACTTCTGTGCGCGCAGCGTTGGCGAATTCCCCGCACCTGGCCGCGGGTGACTACAGGAGCTTAGCGGAGGAGGCGGATCGTGTCTTGCTGGCTACGCGGGGCTTGGCTGTGAGGAACGTGACGCTGGAACCCATCCAGCCTACCGAGGACGGCGAGGGACCGGCGGTTGTAGCAGAGGTGACGCGCAGACGACGCGGGACTGGCCTGTGCTTTTTCCACCAGCGCTTCGGCAGCAGGGCTAAACGCTGTGTTCCGCCGTGCCGGTTTGAGGCGCCGGGAAACGCCAAAGCCGGCGCTCAGTAGCGGCCGTGGGCGCCGGCGATCGCGGTGAGCTGCTTTTTATAAAAGACTCGCTGTCTGGACGACGTTTCCCTAGTGGACTCCGGATCGCAAGTGAGCCTGCTCCCCCCGGACAACGCGGATCTAACGGCCCGAGGGCAGCGGCCCACCGTTAAGCGCTGCTAATGGATCCTCCATTGTGACTTTTGGTTCAAGGTCTGTGACTGTTTGTTTTCATGGACGCAGCATGGAGTGGGATTTTGTGATCGCATCTATTACGGTCCCCATTATTGGCGCTGATTTTCTGTGTGCTAATGGGTTACTCATTGATGTTGCGAACAAACGTTTGATTGATGCTGTGTCTTTTGCTACCTTACCTTGTCAGACCGGGGGACCTGGGCCGTTAACACATGCTAACTTTTTAGCTGCGGGCGACGTTTTTCAGCGTTTGTTGTCGGAGTTTCCGTCGTTGACAACACCTGCCTTTTCCACCGCCAGTACCAGGCACGGTGTGGAGCATTTCATACCCACGGTGGGTCCGCCCGTTTTCGCGCGTGCAAGACGTCTCGACTCTATTAAATTAGCTACAGCTAAGGAGGAGTTCGCAAATATGGAACGGTTGGGAATAGTGAGGCGTTCTAACAGTCCATGGGCCTCGCCTTTGCACCTGGTACCCAAAGCGGATGGGTCGTGGCGGCCGTGCGGTGATTTCCGCCGTTTGAATAACGTTACCACGCACGATCGTTACCCTATACCGCACATTCAGGATTTTTCCGTTCGCCTGGCGGGTGCCACTATTTTTTCTAAGGTGGACCTGGTGCGCGGTTATCACCAGGTGCCTGTACATGCAGAAGATGTGCCCAAGACCGCGGTCATTACCCCGTTTGGACTGTTCGAGTTCCTGCGTATGCCTTTCGGCCTTAAAGGGGCAGCACAAACTTTTCAGAGGCTGATGGATTCGGTGTTGCGTGGTTTTGAGGTTCGTGTTTGTCTACCTGGATGACATATTAGTCGCTAGTACGTCTACAGACGAGCACCTGTCACATCTCAGACAGGTTTTCCAGCGACTTGACGAACACGGCTTGATTGTCAACACAGCAAAGTGCCAGTTTGGACTGTCCGTGATTGACTTCTTGGGCCACCACATTTCGTCACAAGGTGCGGTTCCTTTGCCCTCTAAGGTCCAGGCGGTAGCAGACTTCCCACGCCCGGTCTCAGTTAAGGCGCTGCAGGAGTTTCTGGGCATGGTCAATTTTTACAACCGTTTCCTTCCTCGGGCAGCACACCTACTGCAGCCGCTTTACGGGGCCCTGAGGCTCAAGAGGCCGCGGACCCCGTTGACTGGACCCCGGATCGGATCCAAGCTTTTGAAGGGGCTAAGTCTGCCCTTGCGAATGCGACACTCCTCGCGCATCCCGTGCCTATGGCACCCATAGCCCTGACAACAGACGCGTCTGACGTGGCCGTGGGCGCGGTGGTCGAGCAGCGTGTGGCCGGTGTGTGGCAGCCTCTCGCGTTTTTTTAGCCGCAAGCTCCGGGATAGTGAGCGCAAGTACAGTGTTTTTGACCGGGAGTTGTTAGCGTTATACCTCGCAACCCGTCACTTCCGGTTCTTACTGGAGGGCCACTCTTTTACGGCTTATGTAGACCATAAGCCGCTAACTTTGCGATGTCCAAGGTTACGGAGCCATGGTCTGCTCGCCAGCAGCGCCACCTGGCCGCCATCTCCGAGTTTACTACGGACATTCAGCACGTAGCAGGGAAGTCCAACCGGGTGGCCGACTGTCTGTCACGAGTGCTCGTGTGCCCGGTGCACCTCGGGATGGATTTTCAGGCCATGGCCACAGATCAGCTCAGTGACCCGGATGTCATGGCCCTCAAGTCCGCGGATACAGGTCTCAGGTTAGAGAATGTGGAGGTGCAGGTAGACGGCCCCAAGCTTCTCTGTGACATCTCCACGGGTAGACCACGGCCTGTGGTACCGACCTCTTGGCGTCGCCAGGTTTTTAACTCGGTTCACTCCCTGTCGCACCCGGGGGTTCGGGCCTCAGTTAAATTGGTGGGGTCCAAGTTTGTATGGCCTGGGTTCCGCAGGGAGGTTAAGGAGTGGGCGGCCGCCTGTGTCGCATGTCAGCGGGCAAGGTCCACCGACACACTAAGGCTCCCCTCGAACCTTTTCCGATTCCAAACAGGCGTTTCGAGCATGTGCATGTGGATCTGGTGGGCCCTCTCCCACCTTCGCGCGGTTTTACGCACCTCCTTACAATAGTGGATCGCACCACCAGATGGCCAGAGGCAGTCCCACTGTCTTCTACAACATCTGCGGACGTGGCACGTGCGTTTCTTTCAGCCTGGGTTTCACGTTTTGGGACACCGTCGGATGTCACGTCCGACAGGGGCTCCCAGTTCGTATCAGAGTTATGGTCAGAGCTGGCGGTGTCCTTGGGGGTCCGGGTTCATCGCACTACCGCGTACCACCCTCAAGCTAACGGGTTGTGTGAACGTTTTCACCGGTCACTCAAAGCGGCATTGCGGGCGGCGCTGTCTGGGGGTGATTGGGTGGATCGTTTACACTGGGTGTTGCTGGGTCTGCGTACGGCCCCCAAGGACGACCTGAATGCCTCTCCGGCAGAGTTAGTTTTCGGTCAGCCACTCCGGGTGCCTGGTGAATTTTTGCCTGCAGGTTCCACTCTGCAGCGGCTACCTTGTACAGAACCCGCCTTGTTTGGCGACACTCTCGCTCCAGGTCCTGTTCACCACTGTTTTCCGAAGTCATTTGTCCCCGTGGAACTTATGTCGGCCCGTTTTGTTTTCGTGCGGCATGATTCTCACCGCTCGCCCCTGCAACCTCCTTACGACGGACCTTTTCGTGTGCTTGAACCAGGTTCCAAGCATTTTGTCCTGGATATGGGTGGGCGGAGAGAACGTGTTACGGTTGATAGACTTAAACCAGCGCACATGGTAGCGGACGAAGTTGTGTTGCCGGCCCAGGTCCCCCGCAGGGAATCGTCCCCCTTCCAAGATTCCGGTTGTTCCTGCACCTACTGTTCGTCCTGAGTTAAGGTACAGCCGTTATGGCAGACTCATTAAGCCTGTTTTAAGTGCCTAATTTCTGTTTTGGCAGTCCCTTCTGGGTGTTCGGGGGGGGGGCTGTGTGGCAGGCACGACAGAGGACACCTCTCACCCTGCAGGACTGTGGGTTGGGGGGCGTGGTTTACGGCGTATATATTGGGCGCGCGGGTAAAGAGTTTTGGCGGTTTTTATGTGATGGTGGAATAAAGTGTGTTCAAACCCACTTCTGATTCCTGCGCTTCTTCGTCCTGCTACACACTATCTTATACAAAACATCCATAAATTGCAATTTTATATTAACATGCCCTTGGATGCCAAATGTCTGTAATTAGACGCTATATTAATCTATAATTTAGGGAGGAACAATTAGCTCTTGGTTACTGCCTCGAATTCTATGCTAGTTACACGTTCAGTTATGACTGGGTTACTATGCTAAACTATAGTTAAACTATGCGAACTATGAGTTGCAGGAAATTGTAAATATTGAAACTACCATAATAACATTTTGTTAGCTAATTACAGGGCTCAACGTTTACCCAAATTATGGAAACAAATAATAACTGAACTTGTAACAGTTTTCTTGCAAAGCCAAATGGCCAATTAGATCTTGTGTTTGTTGAGCTAAGACGGAATTATTGTTAAAGGGATATTCCACGATTTTTTACATGGGGGCTCATTTCCGAGTTAGCCAGAGTGCTGCAGAGATGTGGAGACACTTTTTAGCGAATTTCATGCAGGCTACCATTTACCATTGACTTGCACTAGCCTAGCAACTGAAAACTCTGCAGCTGGAAGGACTGCATGAAATTCGCTAAAAAGTGTCTCCACATCTCTGCAGCAGCACTCTGGCTAACTCGGAAATGAGCCCCCATGTCAAAAATCCTGGAATATCCCTTTAAGTATAGCAAGCATCATAGCTAGAAGGCTAACAAACGTAAGCGTTATACCATGACTAACAGTAGCCTTTCATTCATGGCATGGATAACGTAATCATGCAGAGAGAACATAGTTGCATACCTTTATCTTTTGCTCGTTTCTCCTCTTCTTCTTTTCTTTTTTTTCTAAATTGGGCACCTGACGGCTTTGACCTCTTTCTGTCCATGATAGCTCCTATTCTTATGTCCTATGTCAGAATGAGACGCTTTGTCAGTTTAAGACGCCTCCTCCGAGATGAGCGCTACTGCGCAAGCGCGCATGATGTAATTCGAGATGGGCGCTACTGCGCAAGCGCGCATGATGTAATTCGAGATGGGCGCTACTGCGCAAGCGCGCATGATGTAATGGCCGCAGAGAGGAGGGGGTGAATCCTCAATCTTCTCTTTCTTTCTCTCTTACTTTTCCTCTCGCGCCAGTGCAGGCGCCAGTAAGTCTCTGCGCTGCGCATTGGCCCGCGTGGAAGGGAATTTATTGCGCGTGCAGCCAGAGGGGGCGCCAATTTGCCAATTTCCTACACAGTGATATGATAGATCTTTTTTTTTTTTTTCAAGCGCTCGGCATGGCGCCCCTCACGAAGTTGCGCCCTGGGCAATTGCCCCACTCGCCCCCCCCAAGAACCGCCACTGGTTACATATAATGCTGTATCAATATGGCGAGTCAGTTTGTGAGCCGGTCAAAGTCGCCGATGGTCTGTGTGATTTTTTTCCTCCACGAAATGTGCGTGTTATCCCGGTCCTAAAATGAAACGACCAACAGCCCCGAAACGAGTGAACCACAGCAACTGCCCTGTCCCTGGATGTGATGATGAAGAAGAGTATGTTTCAGTTCCTTCATCCGAGCCTCTGAAACAGCAGTGGTTTAATTTTATTTTCTGTGGAAATGTGCCGTGTCTGTGCTGAATATATGTTTGTCTGGCTTGTTACTGGTAGAATGTCTTAGCTGTGCAGCTAATACAGTGGTGAAAGTAAGCCGGTGCGCACCGGAACGGCACACCGGTATAACATTCTCAGCCGGTGCGCAGCACCGCTAAAAGAATTGAAACTGAAAAGAATTGAGAACCGAAAGCTACCCGAGTTTCTGGCTGAAACTCTCGTGCAGAGATATCCGCACAAGGATTGTTAAACTTATTTGACTGTAGCCAGAGAAATACCTTAGATGGCGCGGTGGCTGAGTGGCTAGCGCACTAGTTTTATAGCAAGAAGGTTCTGGGTTCGATCCCCGGGTGACCTAGTGTTTTTTTGTTGTTTTTTTTTAAACGGTAGTGATGCACTGGACATTATAGCACCTGTAAGAAATGAAAACTACTTTCACCACTGAGCTAATAGCTATCAGCTCAGTTAGCAGGCTAGTCTGCCCTTCAAAGCCAAAAGCAATAACTGCATACTCTGTCAAATTGAGTTCAGACTGGAAATGGACTTTATAACACCACCTTTGTCTTGTGACTAAATCTCTTGCCTCTACATAAAAGCATCACCACTATTATAGTGTAGCAAGCCTGTTATCGACAAAGTGCCTATTGTCACCCAAGTCTGTATCTGTTACACTTAAAATGAGGCTTTACCTGGTGAAAATAGACAAATTCATCTTTTGTAAACCTTTGGTTTTAGTATGTGAACATTTTATTTTGAATATTATGCAGTAGTTCTAGCATTTTACTGATGAGATGTTCCTGTTAATTCTTCCTAAATCTGCATAGGCCTCACACCTGATTCAAATCAATGAGCTTTTATCAGCTGACTGCAGGTTTGTTGCATTTGTAATGAGATTCATAATAAGAGTTTTTGAGGTGTGTAAAATATACAATGTGTAACCAAATAAATGATGTAATTTCATAATGGGTATACTGAAGTATTAATGTTGTTCACGGGGTGGCAGTTGCGGTACCGCAAAGCCGATAGTCCGTACTTTTTGTCCAATGGAGTGTGTAGCTCAAGCTTTCAAGTGCCTATTAGTTTGCAACGTCAGTCTTTGCACTTCTAATAAGATCCGCAACTCTATCTTCTTTCACGAGAGCAAATCAGGCCACGGCGTCAGTCCAATCAAACTGTGAGCTGAATCATTTGCAAGCCAATCAATGTGTGTAGTGCATCTTGCCGTCTTTCTATCTTCGGCTCACTGTTGACAACAATCCCATGTGCTTCACCGCTCTCAAAAGTTGGCTAATAGCTCCGTAACGTCACCGTACTGAGAAAACAGGTGGTTTGTACATATTTCATCAGTTCATTAGTTTAATTGTTTCAATAGCTACCAGACACTACGTAGTGATTACGTTAATTCATTGGTAATTACGTCACAGACAAACGTAGCAATAGACCTGCTCCCAGACAAAAAAGATGGTATGAGATGTAACAGAGTGATTCAACTTTATTGTATTTAAAATGGAACTGTTTGTGATATTCCATGTTATCTGTGTGCAGATAAAACAAGTAAATGATTCACTTAGTACAAATTATACATACTGTGTATATGTATGGACTTCTGGCACACAAACTAGTTATATGCATAATATGTGTTTATGATTTCAGATAGAAAAGTGCCTTCTGCTTTCAAGTAAAAAAACAAACAAACAGTGTTAGACATGATATAGACTATATTAGTGTCCTAAATAGGCCTACTATTTGTCTGGTATATCTTCATGCACTTATCACAGGGTCATCTGCCACCTAAAGTGGATGCCACCCTTGGCTTAGATTCGTGGTGCACCACCTCCAGGAGCAGAGAGCTGAGTGCAGAACCCACACCCTCCACCTCCAGGAGCAGAGAGCTGAGTGCAGAACCCACACCCTCCACCTCCAGGAGCAGAGAGCTGAGTGCAGAACTCACACCCTCCACCTCCAGGAGCAGAGAGCTGAGTGCAGAACCCACACCCTCCACCTCCAGGAGCAGAGAGCTGAGTGCAGAACTCACACCCTCCACCTCCAGGAGCAGAGAGCTGAGTGCAGAACCCACACCCTCCACCTCCAGGAGCAGAGAGCTGAGAGCAGAACCCACACCCTCCACCTCCAGGAGCAGAGAGCTGAGTGCAGAACCCACACCCTCCACCTCCAGGAGCAGAGAGCTGAGAGCAGAACCCACACCCTCCACCTCCAGGAGCAGAGAGCTGAGTGCAGTTATACCTACACCCTCCACCTCCAGCAGTGAACTGTCCACTACTGCAAAAAGACCCACACCATCTATCCCCAGGAGCAATGAGCAGTCCAAAAGACCCAGACTGACTTTATCCGTGGTTAGCAGCATGTTATTACACATACATACATACATACACACACACACACACACACACACACACACACACACACACACACACACACACACACACACACACACACACACACACACACACACTCACACACTCATATCTGCAGCAGTGGTGCAGGATTTAGACCCATAAATCTGACTGACAATGACCCTTTTGTTAACAGCTTGAAAAGCAGAGATTTGGGGGCTCACATGTGGTCAAACCAAATTTGTCTGCAGAGGAAACTCCCTCAGGTAATAATATCATTTTATTTAACTGAAAATTAAGTACATGTAAATTAAATTGTCGTAATTATACAACTTTATTTCACTAAAATGTAATAATAATATTCTTTCATTTAGAGACTTCACAGGTTCCATAGACACATGTCCCTGTAACAGTCTCATGCCCGCTCACTGTTCCGCAGACCTCGTCTGTCCATCAGGCCTTCATCAAACCCTCCTCTTCCTTCTTTCTACCACCACCAACACGAACAATGGTAAGATGCACTGAAAAATGCACATGCCATTATCAATCGATGTTTTCTTTGTTTCTTATACCTTTTTTCTCAATATAGCCAGAACCAGCGGACCTCCCGTTACTATGGCCACAGACCAGGACCGCAAGTGGGCGGCAGAAACACTTTTTATGTTGGGTGCAAAAGGGAAGCTGGAACTGAAAGTCCGTTGAGACCTGTGGTACCACCCCCCACCACTAGCTACCTTGTACCACCAGGCTCCAACACCAGACTGTTTCTTTTTTTATTTTTATTTAACCTTTATTTAACCAGGAAAGTCCCATTGAGATTAATAATCTCTTTTTCAAGGGAGTCCTGGCCAAGACAGCGGCACAGATCAATACAATTACAAACCATTTAAAAACAATTTAAGAAATTACAAGCAATAAAATGTTTCAGAATTAAAAACATTTACAAACCATAGATTTCAATGCCAAACCTTTGAGCAAGATTTTAAACTGTCCTATAGAGACCAGTTCCTTTAGTTTCCAGTCTCTTTGTAGATTCTTTGCCCAACGGCTGCTAGATTTGGAAGGTCCGCCTCCAGCGTATCAAAACAAATTGTTCAGCATCAGTTGTCTGGTGGTTGTCTGCATAGGAGAGTTCAGCAGGTGCTAGACATTTACAGCTTTTATAACATGATCACGAAAACCCTCATTTGCACCAGATGTAGGTCCAGGGGGTCATGTTGTGCTTCAGCAGTTGGACCGGGCCCATCGATCAGAGTTTAGAGTTATCCTCACATGCAAGTAATAATATTTGCCTATTCACTTATGTCTGAGGAAATACTTCTGCATGCTTTTGTTGGTATTTAGTGTATTAGAAAATATAAATAACTAAAAAAATATGTCCATTCCATTGTTTTTGTAAGGCATGACTGTGACCTCAAATATATGTCATAAATGTGGACAGTTTCGCACCGTGGAAACAGTCACAGTCAGTAAAAAGGCGAGTTATATTGTCCAAACACAGAGCCAGTTACAAAAGAGGAGTGGCTTCAACGTATGAGGATATTGGGTTAGCTTTACTTACTTAATAAATGTTTTCATTACCATCTAGTATTAATAACTGTTCTATTCCAATTATAATTATTATAATCCTATTACTGTTCTATTCCTATTTATCGATGTACTTATTGTTGGTCTTGTATATCAATATCTTTGTTTCTAATATCTTTATGAATCTAAAATTCATGTTTTTATATTCTGGTTCCTTTTCAGTTAGAAAATAATCACTGACCTGACTGAAATTAATTTTGGGCATACTATTGTGTTAATAAATATATTTCTTTGTGGAATTGATTGTGTTTGTATTCATTTACAGTGAATTCTAGAAGCACTTGGTAAGAATGGAATCCCCAAAGTTATTATAGGAAACAATTGCATAAGTAAAATGCCTTTAAATTGACAAATATTAGTAGTTTTTGGATAAAGTTTTTTAATAATTTCCCTGAAAAATGACAAAAATAAATAACTGATTTTAAAATAAGCAAGTTTAAAAATTAAATCTGTTAATTTGCTCTTGCTGCGGTCTGAATTTGAACCTGCGACTTGCTGAATTTTCTTCCCTTTTCTCCCCCCTTCTTCCCCCTTCCTCCCTTCTTATACGGACAAATGTTCCCCAGCCTTAGCTCAGTTGGTAGAGCGTTTGTCTACTGATCCAGGGGTTGGCGGTTCAAATCCCGCTCTTGACGGGTTGGCTGTGTGCGATCCCAGCTCCCCACCTTGCCCCCATGGCAGAAGATGCATCAAGGCCTGTTGTGACGTGAGCCATCCCCGTGGGAGGGTTCATGGGGGCTGGTGCATTGTGTTCTGGCCAGTGGATCTGCTTGGACTGCTGCCCTGCGACCCAGAGAATGGAAAAAGCGGATCAATGAATGAATGTTGTTCACTACAAATACTTATGGTAAAAGGAGAAATTCAATTTGTCAACTGGACAAAGTTTGTTTGGTCGAAAACGTTTCGCCGCTCATCCGAGAGGCTTCGTCAGCTCTGGTTCTCATGCTGGTTAGACCCTGTTTATATCTAGCTGCAGGGAGGAGCTACCTACACTGAAAAAAAGCTCTGAAAACTATCCCAGCTCCTCTGTCTCTTTTGTTTTACGAATTCCTCTGGCATCTAGTATTAGCATATCTAGAGTATAATAATGATAATACATTTTATTTATAAAGCGCTTTTCAAGACACTCAAAGACGCTGTACAGAACGTAAAATCAGTAATAAAACAAGTAATAAAACAATAAACAATCAGACAAAGCATTAAACATTAAGGTGAGTCTTGAGCAGTTTTTTGAAGGTGGGGAGGTCAGAGCAGTCACAGGTCGTGGGAGTGAGTTCCAGAGGGTGGGGGCAGGTTCGTAGCTTGGTCCTGTAGGGGAGGGACAGGAGGATGGCGTCGGAGGAATGGAGGGAGCGGGATGGGGTGTGGCGGTGCAGGAGGTCAGAGAGGTATGATGGGGCCAGGTTATGGAGGGCTTTGTGGGTCTTGAGGAGGACTTTGAATTGGATGCGCTGAGGGGGACAGGAGTGATGTGGTCTCGGGAGCGGGCGTGGGTGAGGAGGCGGGTCTCGGGAGCGGGTGTGGGTGAGGAGGCGGGCAGCAGAGTTTTGGATGTATTGGAGTTTGTTGAGAGTTTTGGAGGGTAGACCATAGAAAAGGCTATTGCTGTAGTCGATTCGAGAGGTGATGAATGCACAAATTAGTGTTTCGGAAACAAAGGGATGGGCGGAGTCGTGCAATGTTTTTGAGATGAAAGAAAGCAGTCCGGGTTATGTAGTTTATGTGTTGTTTGTATGAAAGTGTGGTGTCAAAAAGAATGCCAAGGTTTCGGATGAGAGGGGATGGAGTGAGGGTTGTGTTGTCTATGGTCAGTCTGAAGTCTTAGGTGAATTTGGTAATGTTTTTGGGGCCAATAATGATTAAGTCAGATTTATCGCAGTTCAGTTTTAGGAAATTGTGTTTCATCCATGTTTTGATTTCGGAGAGGCAGTGGGTGAGGGAAGAGTGAGTTGTGGAGTTAATGGATTTAGTAGTTATGTACACTGCCTGACAAAAGTATTAGGATGATTGTGTATTTCTGAACTCTGGACGAAACTTCTGGTTCCAACAAGATAATGACCCAAAGCAGTAGTCCAAACTGTGTAAGGGTCATTTGGAGACATGTGAACAGCGTCATCAACTGCAGGTTATGACATGTCTCCCGACCTGTCACCCATCGAAAAAGTGTGGGATTATTTGGATATTAAAGTGCGCTCCAGGAATCCGACTAACGTTAAACACCTGTGAAAATGTCTTCAGGATGAGTGGAAAACTATAGAGGATGGATATCTTGAAAAATTGTTGGACAGAATGCTTCGAATTTGTTAAGCTGTGATTAAGGCCAAAGGTGGTTATTTTGATGAAAAAGCTATTTAACTTGATATTGTTACATTTTTGCAATAATCTGCCTTTACACATGATGGAATTTGCTTTAATATATCAATAAATTGATTTGTTGTCATTACCAATATGTCTTGTTATCATTATGAAAGTTCAGAAATACACAATCATCCTAATACTTTTGTCAGGCAGTATAAAGTTGAATATTGTCGGCGTAGCAGTGGAAATGGAGGCCGTGGCGGCGAATGATGCTTCCAAGGGGGAGGAGGTAGAGGATGAACAGGAGGGGACCAAGCACCGAACCTTGGGGGACACCTTGCAATAGGGGAGCGATGGAGGAGGAGCAGTTGTTGATATGGATGTATTGTTGATGGTTAGTGAGTTAAGAGTTGATCCAGGATAGTGCTGAGCCGGTGATGCTGAAAGAGTTCTTGAGACGGGAGAGGAGGATGGAGTGGCTGATGGTGTCAAATGCTGCTGTAAGGTCCAGGAGGATGAGGATACTGAAGTGGTCGGAGTCAGAGGAGAGGAGGAGATCATTGGTGACTTTGAGAAGGGCTGTTTCTGTACTGTGTTGTGGATGGAAACCAGACTGGAATGGTTCAAACAGACTATTGGATTTGAGATGAGCTTTGAGTTGGGTGGCTATGACTCGTTCCAGGATTTTGGACAGATATGGAAGGTTTGAAATGGGGTGGAAATTTGCAGTGTTGTCAGGGTCAAGACCGTTTTTTTTTAAGGATAGGGGTGATGGCAGCCAGCTTGAGAGACTGCGGGACAGAACCAGTGGTGAGTGAGGAATTGATGATTGTTGTTATTAAAGGAGAGATGATTGGAAGACAGTCTTTGATGAGTGCAGAAGGGATGGGGTCGAGTGAACAGGTGGGGGTTTTCATGGTGGAAAGAAGTTTAGAAAGTTCATCTGGACAGATAGGGGAGAAATGGGAAAGTTGCTGAGTCGAATTTGGGCGAGGGGAATCAGAAGGGAGGGCTGGAGAGGGAGTGAGGGAGCTATAGATTGTGTCAGTTTTGGATTTGAAATATGAAAGGAAAGTGTTGCATTTGTCTACTGTAAATGAATGAAGAGGTGTTGTCACTCGGTTTGAGGAGTGTGTTTATTGTGGAGAACAGAGCTTTGGGGTTTTTGGAACCAGAGTGAATGAGGTTGGAGTAGAAATTTGACCGGGCTGCGTTGAGGGCATCTTTATATTGACGGAGGTGATCTGTGTAGGCTTGGAGATGGATGGTTAGACCAGATTTTCTAAGCAGTCTCTCAAGCTGGCGCTTTCGGGATTTCATTTTATGGAGTTCAGGAGTGTACCAGGGTGCTGTGTGGGTGAAAGAAACAGATTTGGTTATTACGGGAGCAAGTTGGTCAAGGCAGGAGGAAAGTGTGTTATTGTAGTAATTAACAAGTTCAGAGGAGTCATCAATCATTTAAATTGATTTAAATGTTTGATCACGAGCAGTGTGACTCTGAAACAGACGGACTGAGCGGTCTGGCATTTGGGCACATACCAGAAGGGCTGCGGCTGTGCTCTACCACGGATTTGACCATGATGAGCAGGTGCACGTGTCCACGCGCACACTTCTCCGGGTGGTCAATATGCATTGGGAAGTAGTGACAGTGTTTCCGCAGAACGAACTGGTTGAACCTGGAGTCCAGGCGGGGGAACCAGTTCTGAGAGCGCACGGAAGTGTTCTCACTACAGTTCTGTGTTTGAATGAGAAGCAGTCCGAGCCGCACCAGGCTCCACTTTCAGCCCCAGTGTGTCCTTCTCTGGAGCATGAGGAAGGATGCGAAGACCAGGGACAGACTCAGCAGACTCAGTCGGATCCAGTGACTCATGTCTCCGCGCCCCTCGCGCATCCAGCCGGACTCCCGGAGCTGTGTGACCGGTGCACACGGTGCAGAGCTGTAGAACCCCTCCCCCCTGTTCCACAGACTACGGGGCCGCTTGTAGGTGTAAAATGCCAGGGCCGATGATCCCAGCCCGTCACTGCTCTGAAGTGCTGTGTATCTTTGCAAGTTTTCTCCCCAACAAAACCTGCAACAGCGCAACGGCGCCAGGCGCCTCGGTCAGAGGGACTGTGAAATACACACATATTTATACACGCAATATAAAGCGGACTACTTCACGGATTTCGCCTATCGTGGGTTATTTCTACAACGTAACCCCCACGATAAATGGACCACTGTACTGAGCCGCATCAAAGGGATCAAAGAGCCGCATACGGCTCCGGAGCCACGGGTTGCCGACCCCTGGTCTACACCACTGAATGAAAAGGCACAAAGCTCTAGATTTGTGGGTAGAATTAACTGTCAACAGTTTATTTATTCTTTTATTAACTTCTGTAAAAAAAAAAAAAATTATATATATATATATATATATATATATATATATATATATGTAATATGTATATATGTATATATATATATATATATATATATATATATATATATATATATATATAATATGTATATTTGGCCAGCATTTTGCAGAGAGTACACGTTGAGGCAGACAGGCTCCAATCCAGGATGGTCCACCATACATGTGAGCTGTCCCTCGACCTGTCGTAGCCTTCTAGTAACCTAATTAGGATTAGGAATGGTAAATGTCATTTTTAGACATAAGTAGTTGTCAAATGAAGATACAAAGTTGTTTTCAATTTAGAGTGTTACCTGAGGTATCCAAGCAGCAAATGCTCTCTTCTGAGCGCATGGTAGCACAATTTCCACAGTGGCACCTATCCAAAAAATATAGGTAGAACAGTGGTAAATCTTCAGGTAAATATAAGGTAATACAGACAGATCTGATGATGGTAAATCTTCAGGAGTAAGTCGTGGGTTAACATGACATCAATATACGTGAGCATAGAGAACTTTATCATTAAATATGAGTCATAGAATAGATTAGAATGCCTTCTATTATTACTGTACAATGTACAATGAGATTAAAAGCAGCCCATTCCCCAGTGCAGACATGTATGTAGATTATTTACATACATTTATAACATAGTGCTTACCTGGCCAGCCAAATGATATCTCTCTGTATTTCCTATACAGCGCGATACCATTTGGACACCCTCGCTCCACCCTTGCTCCTCCGGTTAACAACGGACTCCGCGATTCTGATTCGTTCAAAGATGGTGACGTCAGTGCACCCGCCTTTGCCCGCAAAGTCACTCTTAGGCAGCGGAAGATCCTTCTCAGTTTTGAATCAAGATGGCGCAATCTCTGATTGGTTCACTTAGCTGTCTGTCTACGCGCAACTGCAGCGCATTTTGGACCAAGCGTTACCAGACTCACTCGCTGGTACAGCGATGAGTCATGGATTCTTCCAGGCAAACATAGTGCAAGAAAGATAACAAAAGGGGGGTAGGTGCACATTATAATACAGTGGTACCTCACCTTACGAAATTAATTAGTTCCAGAAGTGGTTTCGTAGCGTGAATTTTTCCTAAGTTGAGTAGCTATTTCAATGGAAAAAGCCCGATCCAAGTTTTTTTTTTTATAGTGTAACTTTTTTTTATAGTGTAACACTGTGTTCTGCGTCCTGAGACTGTAGACCCAGGACTAAACCTGGACTATACCAGGACTGGACCAGGTCTAGACCTGAACTAAACCAGGACTAGACCAGGTGGATTAAAGCGCCGTGTGCGGGTCTATTTCCTGGTTTCGTGCTAGCCCTGCTATTAGCAGCAGCACTGGTGTACCTCACGAGTCACGGCTGAGGCGAGCAGCGACTGCGTACGTGGGGGGAAGGGGGAAGGCGGAGAAGTGTGCGCGCAGACAGGTGTGATAGCGCAGCATGACCCGGCGCGGGGCCCACCGCGTCTATTTCCTGGTTTTCGTGCTAGCTCTGCCGGTGTACCTCACGAGTCACGGCTGAGGTGAGCAGCGAGGAGGGGAGTCTGAGCGCAGCCTGAGCGCATGAACGAACGCATGCAAGAGCCACGGTGGTTTAATCCTGGTCTAGAGGAGGCACGGTTTGAGCACGGGTCTCGTGCTCGCAACCCCGCGCCGGGTCATGCTGCGCTATCACACACGTGTCCGCACTTCCCCCTTCGCTTCACTATTAATACATTTTGTTGAAAATCTATGAAAGTTTGAGTGTTTAAACGAGAGACAAATGTGAGAAAAGTTTAAATCCAGTCTGAGAAAAGCGTATAATGTGTGTGGCTGAGCGCACATTATTTGAATTTTTGAGATTTCGCGTTTCGTAACGTTTCTTTCGTATCTAGAGACCAAAATTTAACGTGAAGGCATTTCGTAACTTGGAATTTTCGTTTGTTGGGTCTTTCGTAAGGTGAGGTACCACTGTATGTAAATATTATAATGTGCACCTACCCTGGCTTTGTATTTGAGCACGTGTTACATTGTTGTTGGTAAACAAGTTACAAACATGTACAGAGAATGCTTTAATGTAACAACACATTGGTATGCTAGTGTTTTTCATGTAAACAAGCTAACAAAGGTATTGTTTCCAGACATAAGATTTCAAACTAACCATTCGGAGACGTCCTGCTGAAGCCACTGAGCTGCAACTTCTTCGCCTTCAGGATCAGACTCGGACCGTACTGAAAAGTCTTTACGATCGCTTCTCCACTTTCCATCACTACACACACGGAAACAATACCAGTGATAAAGTGTAGTTTTGAAAACGCTATCTGCTGAGAACAACATATTAATGTATTTCCACATTTTTGTTGTTGACACTCTGAGTTCCTCCTCCCAGAGCTAGGTCTCTCCCCCTTCAGAGCACTATCACAACACAGTCACTGTGCATCCCTTGAATGAAACTACTGCACATCACATTGCAAGTTGCTGTGTAGTTTTAGCTTTTGAGAGGTTGCTGAAATACTCAAACATGCATGGATGACTTCTAAAACCTCTTCAGGCATGTTTTTGAGAGAACAACGTTATAACATAGAAGAAATCAAAGAACTTGATTTTGCAAAAGTCATTATTTGGAATAAAATCCAAATTGTAAAGTGTGTATTGTGGCTCCTAGGCAAAGGGTGGGCATTTGCTTTGCTCTACATAAGACAAGTGGATAACCCAAATGTGGATGAATGTCAAAAAAGGGCCGCCAGTTTTGCATAATGTAAAAACAATTTCCTAATTCTAGCCCTGCTTAGAAATGACAACTAACTTAAACTAACTAACCCAATTAAACTAATATATTGTCCAAAATGCGACAGCTAAACACATTCACACAAGCTGAATGCCTTGGATTTAGCCGTCATGACTGGAGTTTGAGGAGGATGTTGCCAAGATAACTCCCGCTGTGAGCCTTTGGAGTGTATCCAGCCTCATCTGTCTTGTAACTTCGGCATCCTCTCCCAGTCACCATGGAAACTATGTCAACAGGAAGTGTCCTGCCTGACACACTACTCAACATCTGTGGACAGGGAGTGAAAATGGCCCCAAATGTCAGAGTCACCTTTACTGTCAATTCTGCCATATGTGTGACATACAGTGAATCGAAATTGCGTTTCTCTCTGGCCAAGCAGAAGAAAGTATCGGCACAGACAGCGGCCGCTGCGCCGAGTGCGCCGCCATCTTGGAGACAACAGAAAAATGCAATACAATCAGTAGCAATAGACACATAAACATATGGCGATACAGAGGAACGGATTTTAACATGAGGTGTCTTTTTTGTTTGGAATATACAGTATTACGGGAGGGAGAGGGGAGGGTGCAGAGTGGAATACAAAAGAAATATTGACAGGCTATGTAAGCAGGGCAGTATGATTTTATAAATACGTGTCATTGTGTTCTAGCCAATTGATATGGTATCCTTTTTGTTGCATGGTGAGCTGTTGTTATCACAGCTGTGAAAGTGAAAACACAGCAGTCCTGTTGTTGTAGATTTAAACCAAGGGGAAATATATATGGAAAGTGGCAGCTAGCAGATTAGCCATGCTCATTTATATATACAGTCTATGGTACTGACCTCTCCAGATGTGTTACTGGGATCTTTGATAGTACTTCTCGGGTTTACATGCATTTTGATAAATGGGTGTAAATCGGGGTAGGGTCCATGTGAAGGGGGACGGGGATATGGCCACTGGCCTGGGGAGGTGTGAAGAGGGGGGAGTCGGAAGAGGGGCAGAGGGGGTGGGGTGGGGGGGATCAAACCTGTTAAATTCCAGTTTAATTAATCCGCCCAGCGCTGATCACCATCAGCTGTCCCTCTGCCACTCTGTCCAAATTCAGACATGTTCCTCAGTCCTCTCCACACGCCCTGTACGTTGTTTTGGGCCAGCTCCTCCTCCATCTTCCTCCCGTAGTCCTTCTTGGCCCGTCGAATCCTCCACTGGAGATCCCGCTGGACCCTTTTCTGCTCCTCTCTGTCCCCTGAGTTGAAAGACCTTTTCTTCTGGTTCAGGAGGGCTTTAAGCTCAGGGGTGACCCAGGGGTGGTTGTTGGAGAAACACCGTACTCTCCTGGTTCATACAGTGTTCTCCACGCAGAAGTTGATGTAGTCCGTGATGCATGGGTCAGGCCGTTGATGTCGTCTCCATAAGAGCCGCTGAACACGTCCCAGTCTGTGTTCTGGAAATTATCCATGATAATATAATGAATCTAATTCTATATATAATATAATGAATCTAAGGCTACGTTCACACTGCAGGGCTTAATGCTCAATTCCGATTTTTTTGTGAAATCCGATTTTTTTGCGAGGCCGTTCACATTTCCAGTTAAATGCGAATTGTATGTGATCTCCAGTGTGAACGCTAAACTCCCCAAAAGTGTCCCGCATGCGCCTTGGAGGACACGATGACGTCACACGCAGCGAACGCGCTCAATGTTTACGGAAGTCGCCTAAAGTTGCTTTCGTACCGGAGCCAAAACATGTACAGCTTATTTGTTTTAAGGAGGAGACGGAGAAGGACGAGGTTTTTGGCCACAGCGTTTTGCGGGGCAGTGGCAGCAACGTCTGCAGAAAGGAACATGTGAGTGCGGAGTCACAGGCAGGAGGGGTGGGATTACTACGTGCTTCGCCGCTTCACTGATGAGTTTATATACTATTTTCGCATGACGAGAAGAACGTTTGTGTACATTTGTGAACGCCGACTTGCACCACTCTCATTGGAGGAAACACACTCAGGTCGGATGAATGCGACCTGACCGTTCAGACTGCAGTCGCATGTCAAAAGATCGGATATGTATCGGATTTAGGACCACATATCCAAGTGGCCTGGATCGCATTTGAAAAAATCGGATCTGTGTCGTTCACACTGTCATTAGAAGATCGGATACAGGTCGCATAGAGGCGAAAAAATCGGATTTGGGTCGTTTCAGGCTGCAGTGTGAACGTAGCCTAATTTCCTCATGTTAAGTGTTCTCTACCTCTACCAGAAAAGATACATAGTGCCCTTTTAATATGTATTGCCCTTGTACAAATTGAGCACAAACGCTAATAAGTTATGGTGTAACATTGTGCTGACTTTGACCAGGACCAACCTCGAGAGAAGCCCTCGAAGGAAACATTCATGCAAACACATGATCAACCAGATTAGAATTGAATGGCCTTTCTTTAGTTTATCACAGTCTACTCAAATTCTTCTCTGCTTCTTTCTCAATAGCTCTAGTTCCAGTAAATGTATGCGTGTGTATATAGTATGATAACATTAAAATTTGGGGAAAAGGTTTGATAAAAATAAATGTTTACTTATTGAGAACATCAAAAGTTTTCCACAAGCCATCAGGCTAATCAACACACTGAAGAAAATTCCATGAACATTCCATGAACATGTTACTGACATCCAAAAAACAATCTTACACACGCTGATGTTCATGCTGCTTTCAGCACTCTTGCACCTTCACTTATTGCACCTTACATACTGCACATTTCATTTTTACCTACACCAGCTACCAAGAAGAGTCTACCTCGAACTTTCCTTCTTGTTGGAAGTGTATATGTTTACCTGTATGTCTTATGTCTATTTATTGTTGATGTCTGTGTACACTTCATGTCCATGAGTGTAGCTGTGTGCGTGCATGTGTGTGTGCGTGCGTGCGTGTTTGTGTGTGTGTTTGTGTGTATGTTTGTGTGTGTGTGTGTGTGTGCGCGTGTTTTTAGTTAGAATGCACATTTGGTGTCTGGTGAATCGCAGTTTCAGTCCTCTGTGTAATGCCTGTTACATAGTAAATTTACAATAAAGTACACTTTGAAAATGGAAAAATATAATTGGATGGATTTTAGGGTGAGAAACAATTTGAATGCTTTTTATCTCTTTGACCTTCTTGTAATGGCCTTCAGAACAGAAAAACAGAAACCTGTGAACAGTTTCAGTCAAATATAGTCTGGCTGTGTTATCATTTATGATCTCAGATAGAGTTACTATAATTTACCACTGATAGAAACGTTAACCTATTTTTGGTCTATATGTTCAAGCAAAATGTTTATTGTGTATTGGATTTTGTCATAGCTACTTTACTTTATCGTTTAGAAAATCTGTCATAATGAAAATGATGATACAAGAAGGGCACATTATTGTGTCGCTTAATAAAGAATTGTGGTTAACTAAAAAAAAGACCGGTTACTTGGTCCTAACCACCAGAGGGTCACTACAGATGAGTAACCAGAGGGCCACTACAGATGAGGAACCAGAGGGTCACTACAGATGAGTAACCAGAGGGTCACTACAGTTGAGTAACCAGAGGGTCACTACAGTTGAGTAACCAGAGGGTCACTACAGATGAGTAACCAGAGGGTCACTACAGATGAGGAACCAGAGGGTCACTACAGATGAGGAACCAGAGGGTCACTACAGATGAGGAACCAGAGGGTCACTACAGATGAGGAACCAGAGGGTCACTACAGATGAGGAACCAGAGGGTCACTACAGATGAGTAACCAGAGGGTCACTACAGATGAGTAACCAGAGGGTCACTACAGATGAGGAACCAGAGGGTCACTACAGATGAGTAACCAGAGGGTCACTACAGATGAGGAACCAGAGGGTCACTACAGATGAGTAACCAGAGGGCCACTACAGATGAGGAACCAGAGGGTCACTACAGATGAGTAACCAGAGGGCCACTACAGATGAGGAACCAGAGGGTCACTACAGATGAGGAACCAGAGGGTCACTACAGATGAGGAACCAGAGGGTCACTACAGATGAGGAACCAGAGGGCCACTACAGATGAGGAACCAGAGGGTCACTACAGATGAGTAACCAGAGGGCCACTACAGATGAGGAACCAGAGGGTCACTACAGATGAGTAACCAGAGGGCCACTACAGATGAGGAACCAGAGGGTCACTACAGATGAGTAACCAGAGGGTCACTACAGATGAGGAACCAGAGGGTCACTACAGATGAGTACCCAGAGGGTCACTACAGATGAGGAACCAGAGGGTCACTACAGATGAGGAACCAGAGGGTCACTACAGATGAGGAACCAGAGGGCCACTACAGATGAGGAACCAGAGGGCCACTACAGATGAGGAACCAGAGGGCCACTACAGATGAGGAACCAGAGGGTCTCTGACTGTTCCAACAGGATTTTTTTAGTCATCACTGGATACATTCAAGAACTCTCTTGAACTCCGAATTAAAATAGTTGTATACGTTTTTATACTAAAATCTAGGCATTATTATTGTAACAGATGAAACTAGCTAGCAGCTTTATTGCATTATTGTTAATTTTTCTGTACGATTTTCAAACGTTGTTTCAAAACATTCGTATGCGGGAAACACTGTGAAAGAATTACAATACCACAGTTCATCCTTCGTTCTACAAACATGTAGCACCATAAATATTTATTATACAAACAATCATAGAATATATACCGCAACAGATTTATTTCTGTGACTTCATAAATACATATTAAAGGCTGTGTACAAGATTATGTGTTTTTGTACAAGAGAATTACTTTAAAAATTCCAACAGTTTTAGTGTGAGAGCTTAAATAAACAACACGTTGGCAGGCCGTAAACGCACGCTGGGTGACGCCGGCGAAGGGAACTCCCCGCCCGCCGCCCTGAAACCGCCTCCCCGTGAAAACGCCGGACAGATTACGCGCAGATCTTCCCCGTCACCGCATCCACACACAACCCGGGGACCATTCCAAGCCGACATTTGGACCTGTCGTCTCCAAGGTACGCGTAAATATGCTTACGAAACTGTTTTAACCCACGGCACCGCTGTTTTTACGCGCAATTCTTCCATAGTTCGCTGCGAGAGAGGCGCAAGTCGTGGCGAGGAGATAACTGTGCGTCTGTGCTCCAAGTGTCAGCGGTGTAATGCTACGCCAAACTCTCCACTCGAACACCGTTATAGGATCTTGTTTGCGGTTTGTGGAGCTGGTAAACAAACAGGGCCTCTTAGCGGGCCACAAAACACGCTAAATACTCCTGCTAGTTAGCCTTCATATAACATTTGCGCCCCTGCTCTTATTCTGTCTCGTCAGAAATAGTGCAATTAATCATCACGTTCTTATATTTTCCATTGCTCTTACTTCATTTAACCATTGTCTGTTTATTAATGACGGTGCACATATGTTAAGCGTGTGAACCTTTTTATTATTATTACAATACAGCTATAACAGTTTAGCGCGCAAAAGCTGTGTGATTTAGCTATTGGTTTTTAGCTATGTGTAGCCTGTTTGCTAGCCCCCCAGAAACGCGCTGAAGACGCCAGCTTGCTTATCTATTTTTAGTGACCAAGGCTGTAAGCTCTTTAAGCCACCAACATGCAGCGGCTGTAGAGGCTCTAATGGAAACCAATGTCGTTTTCTTTGCTCTATAAGCTGTCTGAGACCACCGTTGTTTTGAAGTGTCTATGTGGTAGGACGTGTCAAACCACTGTTGCAAGGAGGACAGCGAGAGAGTTGAGGTATTTCCACACTGTATACACTCGTGAAACGGCCACCTGATATCACTTACTACTGTGGTATTCAAAGTATGGCCATTTGTTTTGCTAATGTATAATATAACGTACAATTACTGTGCAATTCTGGGCTTTGAAATGCTGCAGGCTTTACTTTACTTTAAATACTACTTAATATCTCACATAACCTTTTTCCTGTTCGCACTACCCATGCGTGACATAGTTTTGCCAGTAGAGCTTTCTTCTTTGGGTAATGTGTACATTTCAAAAGGCTCTACTACAACTTTTTTTCCCAAGAGATCCCAGGCAGGGGTGTGTCCTTTCAAAGCAATAGTCAGTAACAGCAGCTCTTCAGAGTTACTTGAGAGGCAGATAAGTTCGAAGACTTGGACAAACTTGCTTCACAAGGATATGAGACTTGGGACTAGTGTTGTCACAAACTTCAGTCGTCGCAAAGATGGTTAAAAGCACTCTTTAGACAATAGAATGTGATTTTCAACATTAAATAATTATGCTTTCTTTTAACATGTAGTCTCAGTTCTCTGTAATCTCTCAGTGGTCCAGATGGGTTCCATAGTGGTCCATGGCGTATACTAGTCTGTGTGCTTATACTTGTTCAGATACAGCTCAAGATCATTCTAAAACTATTCAAGGAAGGCTTATTTCTGTCCTGTCAATGTGACCAGTTTAGTATTGATACCTGCTCAAATGAGTTTCTAGGTCTGACACTAGTTTTAGTATAAATTAGTATGTGATTTTTTATTTTTTTTTGATACTTTAGACAACCCTACTTGTCAAAAGTACACAATGAATCAGCACAAGTGCTAAGTGTAACCAGAAATATATGCTGGCTCCATAGAGCATTATAATAACACATAAATGTCTTAAAATTACTTTCAAGTTATTGTGTAATCGACCGGCAACTGACACAGAGCTGAATTGTACTAGGACGATGTGTGAGGAAACAGACTTTCCACAGACAAAAACAGTGCGTCTGTTGAGAGCGTTCAAGGGGCAAATGTTAAATCAAGTGAATGGGGTTGTTTGTTATCAGCAGTTGCGCAGTAGTTGAGCAAAAGCATGTTCGATTTAGACTTAGACAAAACTAAACTTAACTGATCCACAAGGGAAATTATTTGGACACAGAAGCTCACACATCACAATATAACAAAGAGCAAAAATATAAATGGTAATAATAAAGTCTTAAAAGGTGCATTGTGTAACTTTTCTGGTGGAGGGTTCATCAAATGCTTTTCTCCATGTAGATGTTATTGCTTTGTGTGGAATGCTTCACAGTATGGTATTGAACCTTTCTATCTCCATGGAGACCAAACCAGACCAAGTTACAGGTCAGATCTGTGGAGAGGCAACCCCACTCACAGTCAGAATGCCTGTTTTTCTAGGTATTCTTGGGCTATAAAACCACCTATAATTGAATAAATGTAAGGTTGAGCTGGTTTGTCATACTGTGAAAGAGCAATAACATATCCATAAAAACAAACAGATGAAGAACCCTCCACCAGAAAACTTACACAATGCACTTTTAAGTAGCAAAAATAACAAGAGACTGGTGTCAAATAAGGCATAATTATATAAAAGTATATGTACAAGGAAAACTAAAATATAGAAATATAGTAATACAAATATATCTTTCGACGACCAACTAACTGCCGGATTAAGCAAAAAGTGCAAAGCTGCATTCTAGGAATTTGGTTGAAACAATGAGTTTTCTGTTGCCATGAGCATTCAGCGTTGGTCTAGAACAACTGGCCCAACTGTCTACAAACAAACTGTCTTGAATGAACCAATGAACAACTTACAAATATGAACTAGTGTTTTCACAATACTAAAATCGATTATCTCCATTTCTGTACTAAGTAATTCATACTGATATCGTATGAAGATAAAGTAATAGAATGTAATATTCATACACAAAATAATACTACTTTATTATTTATTTTACTATGAGAAAATGTCCTGTTTATGATTTTTTGCAATATTGATACTTAAATACATGATCTCATTTTGATATTTGTTTTAGTATCGATTAGTATCTGATTTTCAACACTTCTAAAAACCCTTTTATGAACTGGTTTGGTTTGGTTCTTCTGCCTTTTGCTTTTGGCTTTTCCCTCTTGTTCTTTTAGAAACACACTTTCTACTGTGCTTCATTAGCGTATTGATTTTGCATTATGACCGATGCCCTTCCAATGCCGTGCCTGGGACTGTCACATTGACTACAGTGAGACTTGTTACCTTTGTGACTGGAGTATAATATTGATTAGCAATATGGCAGCACAAATCAATACACCTTTAACTTAAGCAAATTACATAACATGTCAATATATTTTTCACATATTGGGAGCTATACAGTATATTTCTTATCAAACTTATAACTTATTTTCACATTTTCTGACATAATTCTAAAACACAGAATATGTGCACTACACTGAATTTAAAGGTGTATTGAGTAACTTGTCTGATGAAGATGTGTCTAGAATGTTCCACAGTATGGCCATAAACGTATTAAAGGGATAGTTCGTTTAAAAAAAAAAAAGTGAATCTGTATGGCGTTCCCTTCAGCAGTGTCGTGCATTAACACTGACTTATCGCTGACAGTGTCCTCTGAGCCGAGTTCTGCCCGGTTCTGGATCTGACGAAAGTAGGTCCGGCAAGTTAGCGGCGACCGTTAATAAAGCTTGTTTTTCTTCTCAAAACAGTATTTGTCCAAAATAGGGATGCCAACAATTAATCGATTAACGATTAATTGTCGATTAAGACGTTAGTCGAACAAAATGCATTAATTGTAATTAACCGTGTGGTCACGAAACAAGGCAACCATGCACCGCGCTGTGCTCGACTCACAGCCGGCCGCAGGAACCAACGGCACTGCTCAGCAGCCCCGGGTGTACGCGCGAGGTGAGATCGAACCGCGGCGCCCAGGAATGAGCCGCAACGTGCCGCTGCTGGTCCCGCGCGGCCAGCCCGCGGCCACAAACCAGCCGCACGAAACCAGCAGCAGCACGCAGCGGCCCAATCCTGGTTCAGTCCAGGTCCAGACCCGGTCCAGACCTGGTCCAGACCTGGTTTAATTCTGGTCTAGACCTGGTCCAGTCCATGTTTAGTCCTGGTCTAGTCTCTTAGCCAATCAGGACAGAACACAATGTTACACTATAAAAAAATGTTACACTATTTAAAAAAAAAAAAATAAAAAAAAAAAATCCGCGAACCGCGATAGAGCGAGGGATTACTGTATTTTGTTATTCAGCATCAATACATTTGTCTGTCTGCTTTTTACTAAGGAATAATTAATTGAGGAATATACAATATAATGATATATTTTTGACTCAGTGTTATGTTACTATAGCTTATATTCTTAAAGACCCTATTGAAACACTCAAATTCAGGTGAAAAACGCAGCTTATCAGTTAATCGTTAATCGATCGATAAGGTCACTCAACTATCAATTAATGAATTAATCGATAATTTGCATCCCTAGTCCAAAAAGTGATATATTTGTGTCACATAACGGTTGCCAACCAAAAAGTCAGAAGTCATAATCTCTTGGTGCTATTTTCTCTCGAGTCCTGTCACTGCGGGCCTATTATTATTATTATTATTATTATTATTATTATTATTATTATTATTATTATTATTATTATTATTATTATTATTATTATTATTATTATTATTATTATTATTATTATTATTAGCCTGTTCACTTGTAAACATCGCCACTTACAAGTGAACAGGCTATTAATAATAGGCATGCAGTGATAGGAACCCAGAGAAAATAGCACCAAGCTATTATGACTTCTGACTTTTTCATGGGCAACCGTTTTGTGATGCAGATATATCACTTTTTGGACAAATATTGTTTTGAGAAGAAAAACAAGCTTTATTTACTGTCCTGACTAACTTGCCGGACCTACTTTTGTCAGCTCCAGAACCGGGCAGAACTCGGCTCAGAGGACACTGTCAGTGTTAATGCACGACACTGCTGAAGGGGATGCCATACAGATTCATATCAAAAACCCGAACTATCCCTTTAATCTCCATGTAGACTTGCAACTTTAAAATAGCAAATTACAGGTTAGATCTGTGGAGAGGTGACCCCACGCACAGTAAGAATGTATATTTATTTATTTATCTATTTTGAGCAATAAATAACATCTGTAGTTGAATAAATGCAAGACAGATTAGTTTAATGCTATACTGTGGGCAATTTAAATCAAAGCATTAACATCTCCATGGAAACAAAGAGTTTGCAGACCCCCTCCAGGAATGTTACACAGTGAACTTTTAATGTATAATGCAAGGTCAATAAATATTTCAGCAGTAATTTTTTTATGTATTGTTGAAGCAGTTGAAAATGACCATGTCCATTTGCACTTGTGTTAGTATGCCATGACCGGCACAAGTAACTGTCCTTTGTTATCCAAAGTAGAAGGCACTAGACGTCATCTCATCTGTTGTTATGGCCTTTTTAATAGGCTCAGACCGTTGTCCTGCTCTGCTCCTTTCCTATTTGTACATAGGTCTTACGTCACCACCACCACCTGAGGGCAAATATTACCTTTTATCAAGCTCCTGGCTATTGTTACTTTGTCCTCCATCTTTATTCCTGTCAAAACTCTATTTGCATTGCATCTCGTTATTTAAGAGTAGAGTAGATCGGTGGTTAAAAATGTAAACAACAGATGAATGCCTGTCATGATAACACATTTTGAAGCACGATCTATTGCTACAGAGAAACGCAAAGCAAGATAACCGTAAACCATTTTAAAATTTGCACTCTGTAACTTTTCTGGTGGAGGGCCTGTCAAATGCTTTTCTCCATAGAGATGTACGTAATTGCTTTGTCTGGAATGTTTTATAGTATGGCGTTGAACCTTTCCGTCTTCATGGAGACCAAAAAAGACTAGATTACATGTTAGATCTGTGGCGAGGCAACCAGGCCCACTCACAGTCAATATGGCTGTTTTTCTAGATATTTTTGAGAAAAGAAAAAAAAAATCACCTGTTATTGGTTTAACGTATCCACAGAAACAAGCAGGTGACAGAGCCCCTTTTAAAGAGACAGTATAATTAAATAGCGAGAGCTGCAACAAATAAATGGCAGAATTAACCAATAAGTAGCCATTGCAGTTATTTATTTTACCATTTACAGCTCAAATCTTATCATATTACTTAAAAAGGGCCAAAATATCCAAGCTTTTGAAAAAATAATCCACAATAAACATTGAGTCCCAAAATGTATTCCAGATTTCATATATTGAACGATAAGTCGATATTGTAATTGTAATTGTAATGTATGAAGAGGAGCTAGCTAATATTTTGTGACCCATCATTTTTCTTCAGGCTACAGCAGCCATCTTGGAACAATCTCTAAGCATTCTTGGCTTTCCACTAATTGGGAACACATGAACCATTCACATGACCACGTTCCAGTTTCCTGTGGCCTACAAATATTTTTAGGGAAATCTAGGCTAGTAGCACTTTAATGTAGCCTAGTTTTGCCAAGATTATTTTAGTGATGAGACTTGGTTAGGTAAAAAATAGATACTCCTAAGCGTGTCTTTGCCTGTGTCTTTTTTTAAATTCAAATTACCCACATATTTTGTGACCACCATTTTACACAAAGAACTGAACTGAAAGACCAGTGTATTTTCTTCTTGCAATTTGGTTTCAAAAGGTTGGGAATAAAATTTAAAGAAATTATTTAATTTTTTGCATTAAAAAATATTTTCTTAATACTTTTGGCACACATTGTGCTATTGAAATTCAAAATAAAGATAATTATTATGTTTCACGGAAAAGGAATACCTTAATTTCAATGCCAGCTGTATCCCTATATACAGTACTGTACACCAATCCAGATACTGGCTGTACATGTATATCAGTCTCATGATATTCTGGTTGGGCCTTATATTGGATAAAGACTATTTACAGACTGATCTAGTCCTAGGACCTCTCATGATGATTGAACTATTATTTACACAAAGATGTTCAGTAGTTACTTGCTGGATAAATAACAATTACATTAACACTATTGCAAATTACAATTACAAATTTGTGAGCGGGGTTACCTCTCCACAGATCTGACCTGTAACTTGATCTGGTTTGGTCTTCATGAAGATAGAAATGTTTAATACCCCACTGTGAAACATTCCAGACAAAGCAATAACATCTCCACACAGAAAAGAATTTGACGGACTTAAGTTAGTTGTACATTATGTGGTTAAAAAAAAAGAAAAGAAAAAGCTCCTCGGGCAACACTAGCTGCAGAGGGTAAAGCGATGCACCTTCCATTGTTTAGATCTGCATTGTCAACACTTGAGCTGTATCCCCCCCTGTTGGGACTTGCTCAGAGTTTCGTTCCCATTTTGGAGCATTCCAGTTTCACTACCAAATGAAATACCCCAGCTACTATCTCTTTACACATCTGCCTTTAAATATTTACAGACCTGCCTTTAAATATTACATGATATACAGTGGTCCCTCGCTCTATTGCGGTTCACTGTTTGCGGCCTCGCTGTTTCGCGGATTTTTAAAAATGTATTTTTTATTTATTTTTTTCAAATTTTGTGTAACATTGTGTTCTGCATCCTGATTGGCTAAGAGACTGTAGACACAGGACTAAACATGGACTAAACCAGGTCTAGACCAGGTCTAGACCCCCCTCCCCCCACGCTTCACTATTAATACGTTTTGTTGAAAATCTATGAAAGTTTGAGTGTTTAAACAAGAGAGAAATGTGAGAAAAGGTTAATTCCAGTCTGAGAAAAGCGTATAATGTGTGTGGTGAGGCATTTACAGCCTTAAAACATGTAGAATAATTGTAAAATATAAAGTTGTCCTACTTCGCGGATTTCTCTTATTGCGGGTTATTTCTGGAACCTAACCCCTGTGATAAACAAGGGATTACTGTAGTTGAGAATGCACAAAGTGTTCTTGTTCCCAATGGCTCTATCGTCCCACGGCTCTGTTTTCTCACATTTAAAAGATGTTTAGTTTATCTCCTCTCTCCCCCACCCTGACTCTATCCTCATCCATAATCTCAAGACCAGGCCCTAATCTTAAGTATGGCATGAAACTCTCCATAGAAATAAGCGGGAAATGCTACCAGGGCAATTTACAGAGGAGATCTGTGAAGAGGTGACCCCATTCACAGTAAGAATGCATAAGTGTTTTTTTCAGCAGTAAAACACCCATAACTGAATAAATGCATCTTGTACAATATTGTGGAACATTACAGGCAAAGCAATAGCATCTCCATGGTAGCTTACCCACTACCTGAAAAATTGAGCAGAGCACCTTTAACCAAAACCCCACAATCCAACAAACACGGGGAACACAGAGCTGACCCCATGCTTCTCAATAAGTTCTCTCAAAAAGTTTTGGAAGAATTCAAGTGGGAAATATGTCAAACAATAATACTGAAACTTGACATTAAAGCAGAATTATTACCCAAAACGTATTCTAAATCTACAATATTGTTAAAAAATATGAGCTGTAATAAATAAATAACAGAATGCAACACTTAAGTAGTGTGTATCTATGAGTCACAGAAGTTATCTATTCAACCCTCTTCAGCTCATATTTTATCATAGTACAGAAGATTAACCATATTTTTTCCACTACTGCAAAGAAAAACTCCCCATGATAAATACTGACCTCTATATAAGACGATATACTACTTGTTGTGACCTGCTAATGCAAGAATCAAATATATCAGAACATATTTGTAAAGGTCCAAGCAGTTTTTTTTATACATTTTCTACTTTTTCTATGGATGTTAACATATTATTGCTTGCTAGGGATGTATATGATATCCAAATCTCTCTATACGGTATTATTACAATATACGTTCCATCATGTATTGAACTTCAATATAGTAATTATCACAAGACGCCTACTAATACAAGAATCAAGCATCTCTGAACATGTTTGTAGAGTTGTACTTTTTCCGTGGACATTAGCCTATACTGTATTATTGCTTGCTGGTCTGTTAGCGTAGCCCCATCTTCCATAATATACAGTCTGTTGTTGGCATTTGGGCCTTGTTGACACAGATGCATGAAGAGCTGGCTGGGTGCTGTGGTGTGAGCTAATTACTCCCAGGTGAAGAGTCCTACTGCGTCCTATTTTAGAACAGACTTGAGAGAACCTGCCACAGAGCTGAGCAGCAGGGGCCTAGACCTCCTAATCAGAGACTCGTATAACTACAGGTGGGCTCTCATTAGCTGATAGTACAACGGCTACAGTAAGAGCACTTCTCTTCTCTGGGGTTTTACATAACCGCGATATGTGGCATTGTTTATGGCCTTTACACTGTTATCTAAGTAACTGTTACATATTTTCAAGTGGACTAACATTTACTGCAACGGCTCTTTGGTGACAGTTAATCTACTTCTCGTTGGGCAGTCTTGCTGCGTTCTTTTTACTGGTCTTAAAAGAAAATAGATTTAAAGGTGCATTGTGTAAGATTTGTCTGAGATTAGGGGTGGGCGGTATAAACGGTATAAACGGTATGCGGTATAAATTTGGCCAACGGTAGAGATTTGGGTTATACCGTCCTATCGCGATAGTTCATTGCGTCACCACAACAAGGAAGGAGGAAAAATACTGAACTGGAAATTGGAAAACAATCTGTAGAATATGCTGGGCGACAGTGATCGCAAAACATGGCAACACAAGCAATCTGTTCTACCACCTAAATGCTAAACACTAAAAGCCAACGTTCTAAAGCTAAAGCTGCGTCCTAAAGCTGCGTCCTAAAGCTGCGCGCCTGTGCAATTGCGCGCTGCTCACACATTCTCAGCGCACAAGAAAACCTCTGCAGCGCAGGGATGAAAGAGATCCGCTTTTTTTCAGCCGCGGGGTCATCTGAATACGGGGGAATCGTCCCGTATTCAGAAACAAAAGTACGTGTCTCGTATTAAACTTCTACCGGTGTAAGCCACGAGCACGCGAGCACACGGTGCCTTTCCAAACCGTAGTGAGAAGCGGCTTTTTAGGCATGGTGAAGACGCTGGATCAACGGTACGTGGTACCAAACCGCAAATATTTTAGCCAGGTGGAAGTACCCAGACTGCATGACGAGGTCCGCAATCAAGTGGGAAAAGAGCTTCGTGACATAAAACACGATGCAACCACCACGGACTTGTGGTCGAGTCGCACTATGGACCCGTATATCAGCCTGACAATCCACTTTATTGACGACGACTGGAAGTTGTGTGGCACATGCCTGTGTACGGCCCATTTCAACAGTACATGTGTACTGCAAACATCGTATTTCCCTGACGACCACGCCAATGTTAAAGCAGTTTCATTTTCGATTTACACTGCCTTGTTCAAATTTTATACTGCTTGAAAGTGAAGTTACTTGTTTTATGTTTTTTTACAATTACAGTTTTGCACAATACATTTTCTTGTAGTAATATTCTTGATGTTTATGTTATTTAATAGTTTAAAAAACAGCTTCCTGCTTGAATGCTTTTTCCATGTGCTCTGGTGACCATTAAGAAGCTGTTAATGCTGTTAACAGTTAATACTGTTACATACCAAAGTATACCGTGATATATACCGTCTACCGTCTATGGTTCAAATTATACCGTGATATAAATTTTAGGCTATATCGCCCACCCTTATGTGAGATAGTGTCCACCACCTGCTTTTCTCCACGGGGATGTGATGCTTTGCTTGTCATTTTTACAGTACATACTAGGGCTGCTCAATTATGGAAAAAAAATCATAATCACGATTATCTCAGTCAATATTGAAATCACGATTATTCAAACGATTTTTTTCAAAATCCCCTACCTACATACACACACACACGCACGCACGCACGCACACACACACACACACACACACACACACACACACACACAGCTATTCCTCACTTTCCTCACACAGATTTCTCCTCAGTATAATATATAATATAATGTAATGTAATATAATGTAATATAATGTAATATAATGTAATATAATGTAATATAATGTAATATAATGTAATATAATATAATATAATATAATAGCGCTAAAATAGAATAGTGATATGACAAACAAACATTTCATGACATGAATTATCAAAAGCAAAGATGAGATACTGTCCAGCAAATCCGAAAGAGCTCCCAGATGAACTGTTGTCCGGGATAAGTAATTCATGTAGACTCTATTGAAAATGCCGATCGCGTATCTCTACATAGTCCCGTGTAAAGTGTGTCTTTGTACGTTGTATTCATAGTAAATACCACGGAGGGTGAACGATCGATTTAAAAGTGATTAAATGTTGCGTTATACTAACTTCGTTTACTATTGTCTTCTGTAGTTTCCGTGTTCTTGGCTTCATGCGACCGTGTGCATTCTTGGTAGGAGCTCGTGCTGTCATTGGTCAATTCTTGGCAGCAAATCGTGGTAGCAACTCCTATCGTGTGATTGGTCAATTCCTGGTAGCAACTAGTGTGAGCTCGACTCGCTGCCGGCCGCAGGCGCCAGTAAGTCTGCGCTGCGCATTGGCCCGCGTGGAAGGGAATGTATTGCGCATGTGCGTCCCTCTCGACAGAGAAATGAAAAAAATAATCGACTCGATTTATATGAATTTTGAGATCGTTTGACACCAAAATCGAAATCGTGATCAAAATTCGATTAACTGCACAGCCCTAGTACATATTAGGGATGCAAATTATCGATTAATTCATTAATTGATAGTTGATTGACCTTATCGATCGATTAACGATTAACTGATAAGCTGCGTTTTTCACCTGAATTTTAGTGTTTCAATAGGGTCTTTAAGAATATAAGCTATAGTAACATAACACTGAGTCATAAATATATCATAGTATTATTATATTGTATATTCCTCAATTAATTATTCCTTAGTAAAAAGCAGACAAATGTATTGATGCTGAATAACAAAATACAGTAATCCCTCGCTCTATCACGGTTCGCAGATTTTTTATTTTTTTTTAATAGTGTAACATTTTTTTATAGTGTAACATTGTTTTCTGTCCTGATTGGCTAAGACTAGACCAGGACTAAACGTGGACTAACCCTGGACTAAACCAGGACTCGACCAGGTCTAGACCTGGACTAAACCAGGATTAAACCACCACGTGCCGCTGCTGCTACGCATTCCGGGCGCCGCGGTTCGATCTCACATCGCGCGTACACTCGGGGCTGCTGAGCAGTGCCGTTGGCGCCTGCGGCCGGCTATGAGTCGAGTTTGGCGCAGCGTGGTGCGCGGTTGCCTTGTTTCGTGACCGCGCGTGTCCGCGATTAGCGATTAATTACAATTAATGCATTTTGATCGACAATTAATCGTTAATCGATTAATTGTTGACATCCCTAGTACATACATTATTAAACTTGCCTATTTTGCATTTATTTCATTCCACAATCTTGGCCAAGTTTCGTTTCTGCTCATCTTCATGGAGATAGATGAGTTTAATGTTTTACTGTGGAACATTCCAGGCAAAACAATAACCGCTCCATGAAGACCCTCTACCAGAAAAGTTACACAGTGCACCTTAAAGTTCCTTTAGAGTTTGATAAGTTAATTTTAGAGATGTAATGATTAATATACAAATCTCACTGTATGATATTATCACTGTAGGCATCACACAATATGATTTTTATTGCAATATTTTGATTTTAACCTTAAAGAATTGTAGATGGGTTACTTTTTGCTTTTAAAATACCTTGACTTTAATGTAATTCTTAAGTGTCATAATACCAAGAATTATGAAGATATATAAAAGAGATTAATGTTTCTGCAATGAAATGGATTATGGTCTATAGTTCCCTCAGTTTATTAGTTGTTGTTACAATAAAACAATGCATTTAAGCAAAGGAGCTTCTTATTAAATATTTTGCCTACAGCCTACAACATACTTTGACCAGGAGTGTCCAAACTTTCTTTCACCAAGGGCCTTATATTGACAGTGTATAGGGCCATGAATACAGGATATTGAAGTAAATCTTTCAAAATGTTTCAAAATGATAAAGTTTTTTATCGTTTCGGTCTCGCGTCCACATGGCACCAGCGTTTTGGGTACCCCAAAACGATATTTTTTGGGAACAGGTTCCAGAGTGGAAAACTCTGGCAACGTTACCGTCGCAGAGTCGTCTGGATGGGTAGAACGGATTTGTTTACGCTTTCGTCACAACCACATGGCCAGAACAAATAGCAGCCTCGCTCGCAACATTCATTCATAACAAGACCGGGACCATGGCGGACACCAGAGTAGCAGTAGTAGCAGTGCTGCAGTCACTGCTAAGTTTACTTACGTTATTGAAAGAAAATGTACTGGTGTTATACCAACTAGGCGAGCAGCAGAGACGCTTACACAACAACATGCGCCAAATTCTTTTAAACCCGCTGTTGTGTGCTGTAAATAAAGAAACAGCAACCATTTCTTGTCTTTTTTTTATTGAATGAAAATTTACCTTTTACAAACAGGCACATGCAGTATCACACAAAAAAATATTTAAAGGCAGTTCTGTTTTCGTTAAAGCGTAAAAAAACGCTCCTTCACCACTTCACTATGGGGTGCGAACCGCCCCAGATTTGTTCGCAAAGTTCAAAAATATAACAGGACCACACGCCCGTGGCCATTGCGATGCCCAGAGTCAACGGCATGTCTGTACTTGTTCCACACTGCCTTCAGTTTTGTGGTTGGCAGCCGTGAGGTAAATCCTTCCCTGCAGCCGTGGCCCTGGTTGTATATTCTCGCCGAAAAGCCAACATAATGTCAGAGTATTTGCTTGGGCAGGACTCCCAATCGACGTTATGCTGATACTGTTGTGTTTTGTATTCCAGCGTAACCCGCAGAAGTAACTCTACTTCATCATCAGTCCGTGTTCTTGTTGTTGTTTGTGTCCGATGTGCGTTTCGCATAGGCAGAAGAAGGGGAGCATGCACCTTACTTCTTCTGTTGTTCTGGTGTATCCGGTGGGACTGGCTTACAGCGCACATAGAGGTGTGGCATGTGTATTGCATCGTTTTCAGCAAGCGTTTCATTGCCATGTGTACATGATATTTTACTGATCCATTCTCAGTGTGGACGTGATATTTTTTTACCCGGTAAGAAAAAAACCTGCGTTGCGTTGCCATGTGGATGTAGCCTCAGTCACCTCCACTACAGTGTCCAGAGGACAGCCCAGGACAGAGCTGGCCCTCCTGACCAGCTTATCAAGTCTCTTCCTGTCCCGCTCTGTGCTGCTCGGGGCCCAGCAGACGACAGCGTAGAGGAGAGCAGAGGCCACCACAGAGTCATAAAAAGTCTTGAGCAGAGGCCTGCACACTCCAAAGGACCTCAGTCTCCTCAGGAGGTGGAGGCGACTCTGGCCCTTCTTGTACAGGGCGTCGGTGTTGTGGGACCAGTCCAGTTTATTGTTGAGGTGTGAACACCCAGGTACTTGAAACTGTCCACAGTCTCTATGTCCTGCCCCTGGATGTTCACCGGTGAGTGAAGTAGTGGTCTTCTCCTGAAGTCAATCACCATCTCCTTGTGTGAAAAGTCCCTCAGTCATCCAGGTAGAATCCATGATAAAAGAAGAAATTCAATTTGTCAACTGGACAAAGTTTGTTTGGTCGAAAACGTTTTGCCGCTCATCCGAGAGGCTTCGTCAGTTCTCCGTCAGAACTGCGTCAGAACTGACGAAGCCTCTCAACTGACGAAGCCGCTCATCCGAGAGGCTTCGTCAGCTCTCTGTCAGAACTGACGAAGCCTCTTGGACGAGCGGCGAAACGTTTTCGACCAAACAAACTTTGTCCAGTTGACAAATTGAATTTCTTCTTTTATCACCATCTCCTTGGTCTTACTGATGTTGAGGCTCAGGTGGTTGTACCCACACCAGTCCAAAGAGTCCCTGATGAACAATATTATAGATTATGCATGAGTCAGTGGTCTTAATGGGGTTAGTATGTTTAATTATTGCATTATATTTTCTGTTTGGAGCTGGTGTTGTTAAAACAATAGGGCTAACCTTGCCTTGTTTTCACTTGCTATGATTCTATCTTGTAAATGCTGTGTTGTACATGTACTGTAGACACTACTGAATAAAATGGACTGAATGCTTCTGTGACATCCCTGTAATCTCTGTTCTAGTGTCATGTCAGCAAGCATACCAGACATTTCTAGCAATCATTTGGTCACATGACTATTTGTTCCTCTGGGCTGGACTGCCTATATCTCCTGCATGTGGTCTTAAGGGCTGGACAATGTAAAGAAAGTAACGTGACAAGACAAGCGTAGGTCTAGCATTCATCATTGTACTCCCAGAGAGGCACACAACAAGGTGAGTTAGCCACGTGCTAGCATTTTATAGCCGGCCATTACTTGTGTCATTGTGTGTGGTTTATTGCTGCTGTCAAGGAAATATAAATGTTGGATAGGTCAAGGTAAGGTGCCTGGTAATTTCTCAGAGGACATGATTTTAAAAGCTGGAAAATTGAACTCTTCTAGTGCAATCAGCAGATATAAATCAAACAGGGTCAAGAACATTGCGTTCACTAGCTTAATGTGTAGTGAAACCAAATATCCAAAATGTAGACTTCCTTAAAGGTGCATTGTGTAGCTTTTCTGGTGAAGGGCACTGTCAAGTGCTTTTTTCCATAGAAATTTTATTGTGCTGTCTGTCTAAAATGTTTCACAGTATGATATTAAACCTTTCTAACTTCATGGAGATCAAACCAGAGCAAGTTACAAGTCAGATCTGTGGAGAGGCAACCCTGCTTGCAGTCAGAATGCCTGTTTTTCTAGGTATTTTTGAGCTATAAACTACCTATAATTTAATAATATGTAAGGTAGAGCTGTTTAATGTCATACTGTGAAACATTCTAGGCAGAACAATGACATATCTATATCCAGAAACAAGCAGGACCCTCAATCAGAAGTTACACAACGCACTTTAAATTAACACTTGGAAAGCTCATAGTTGAAGTACTTAAAGGAGAATTAACGTTTTTTACAATCTGAGCCTTATTTCAGTAATAAAACAAGTTGTTTTACTCACCCATAGCACTTTGGTGTCATATGGAGCAGTTCTGGAGATGTTTTAGATTTGCGATCTCCGTAATGTGAGTTCTCGGGGCACATGTTTGCGGTCTCCAAATAACGCAAACTTTAGCACTTTTCAAATCATAGAAGCTCTATGTCTTAGTCTACGCTTTCGTTTGAGTCAAAAGTGGCCTGTAATCCGAGATTTATCTATAGTTTCGAGTAGATGAGGACGCCAGTGCGCATGTGCAGAGTAACATCTTATTTCACTCTCAGCTCCCGGGACCCAAACATGAAATGCAAAGCTGTAAATTATGGATAAATCTCGGATTACAGGCCACTTTTGACTCAAACGAAAGTGTAGACTAAGACATTGAGCTTCTATGATTTGAAAAGTGCTAAAGTTTGTGTTATTTGGAGACCGCTCGGTGCATATAATATATGCCCCGAGCGGAGAACTCGCATTACGGATATCGCTAATCTAAAACATCTCTGGAAGTGCTCCATATGACACCAAAGTGCTATGGGTGAGTAAAACAACTTGTTTTATTACCGAAATAAGGCTCAGATTGTAAAAAACTTTAATTCTCCTTTAAAATGCTATTGTATTATGTGTAGCTAGAAAACGTGCCATACTTTTAAATGATCAATATAGTACCATGTTTTATTTGGAAAAGAATGAGTGGAAAATTGCTGGAAAATCCTTGTACTAATGTAAACTTTTTTTTTTTGCCTCAATACATCGTGACAAAATGCCATCTTCAGGAAATTCATATATTTATGCTTGTATTTCTGGTTACAGAGAAAATCTGGTTTTATGGAAACGACATATTTGTTCTTGTCCAGACAAAATGATTTTTACAGCAGATAAAAGACTCTTCACAACACCAGCTGTTTTCAAATAAAACCTTAATCTCTACAGGGTTTCAACTAGGGCAGCACAATATGAGAAAAAAACATGCAATATTTGATAACCATGTTTTATATTGAGATAATGATAGGTAGGGGAGCTCACATTAACGTTCAAAAACCTCAGAAAGTGAAAATTTCATGCCATGGGACCTTTAAACATACCCATCTTGCAGTTACTCAATCACATGGGTTTTTATTGACATAAAACTTGCATTCTTACTGTGAGTGGGCTCGCCTCTCTACAAATCTGACGTGTAACTTGGCCCTATGACATCACCTGCTGTCTCTCTAGAGTAAGTGTAATGTCATACTGTGGAACATTCCAGGCAACATCTCCAGGGAAAGAATCTAGTGACAGACCCTTTACCAGAAAAGTTACACTGTGTACCTTTAAACTAACTGAAGTAGTAAACTCATTGACATTTGAGCGGTCCATTTGGCATTTCTTGAAACTCACTGAATGATTGTCCATGCTATATTTCACCAAAGCCAGAGTCACTGTAGCAGAGTCCTGTGTGCTGTGATCCATAACGGCTGCGTACAGTTAATTTTTAACTGCACTGGCCAGAATCAGTAGTGCAAATATTAGATCTCATTGTTGTCATTGGATTATTGAAGAGATGAATGTAAGCGGATACAGGTGAGATTGTGTTGTTTGTTATTATAATGTCCTGAGGTTGGAGTATTTCTTTTTTTCATGTACAGTTTGGACACCGCCCAAGGAGAAGAAAGTACTGAAAAAGTCAAACAAAGCAACCATTCTTGAGAGGAATCCTTGTGTCTTTGTTCGGTGCATATTGTATGTGGCTTGGGTCAGATATTCCCCATTCAAAAACGCCTGCTCCATTGTTAAGTATATCTAGATGCCCCAGTTTGATGCAACATGAGATGCCATGCATCAATAAAACTCATCTTGGGATGATCTTGTGAATAATTGCTTTTTTGTTTTGCCTATTTCAGAGCACCTTTTATAGCAAGGCCCACTGTATACTGGTGCTTGACTGGGCTATCAGTAATCAGCCTTGCGTATCAGATTAAAGTTTCTCACTTCATAGGTCCCATTGGCCCTGCACCTGTATTGTTCCTCACTTTTCACTTGTGCAAAATGGCTGCGTTTTATGACAAACTGCAAGATTGTTCATTAATTTGTGCTTTAAAACAGTTAATAGTATTAACTGAAATGGTAAATTATTGACATAGTTAGCAACCGCATACCAGATTCCTAGTGGCACTTCTAGTAGCACCTCCTCAGCTAACAAAATAGCTCTTCTATTCAAGCACAATCTGTATTCATATGTAAAGAGCCCATCTTAGACTATTTTTAATCTGTTATGTTTTTGATGGGGAAATAACATCATATCTAGAGTTGCATTCGGTTTCATTCGCACATGTTTAAATGCAAACCCTCTATATATTTGGTCTGAGTTCTTCTCTTAAACTGAAACACTCACCTTGTGATGTCATGTGGTAAAACATCACAAGAGTACATTGTGCATAATATAGGACCTTTAACATGTATTAATAAGCATTAGGAATCTTGCATGAACCATTAATTATTCTATCACAGATAAATGCTGTGTAGGGCTTAGCCATTTTTTAAAAATTAACTTTTTTAATTGAGAGGTCCACAGCCAGACAATAAGAATCTGGTTTGGAGGAACTTGACTATTGTTTGTAGTACTGAAAGGCAATATTTAAAAGTATTTTTTTTTGCTTATTAAATTAATATTGTAAGCCATTTGTATTAGTTTTAATAAGATAAAATAAAAGTCTTTAATCACTTTGTCATATCCTCCAGCGCGTGTGTTTGTGTGTGTGTGTGTGCTTGTGTGTGTGTGTTTGTGTGTTTGTGTGCTTGTGTGTGTGTGTGTGTGTGTGTGTTTGCGTGTGTGTGTGTGCTTGTGTGTGTTTTTGCGTGTGTGTGTGTTTGCGTGTGTGTGTGTGTGTGTGCGTGTGTGTGTGTGTGTTTGCGTGTGTGTGTGTGTGTTTGCGTGTGTGTGTGCTTGTGTGTGTGTGTTTGCGTGTGTGTGTGTGCTTGTGTGCTTGTGTGTGTGTTTGCGTGTGTGTGTGTTTGCGTGTGTTTGCGTGTGTGTGTGTTTGCGTGTGTGTGTGTTTGCGTGTGTGTGTGTTTGCGTGTGTGTGTGTTTGCGTGTGTGTGTGTGTGTGTGTGTTTGCGTGTGTGTGTGTTTGCGTGTGTGTGTGTTTGCGTGTGTGTGTGTTTGCGTGTGTGTGTGTTTGCGTGTGTGTGTGTGCTTGTGTGCTTGTGTGCGTGTGTTTGCGTGTGTGTGTGTGTGTGCGTGCATGTGTCTGTTTGCGTGTGTGTGTGTGTGTTTGCGTGTGTCTGTGTTTTTGCGTGTGTGTGTGTGTGTGTTTGCGTGTGCATGTGTGTTTGCGTGTGCATGTGTGTTTGCGTGTGCATGTGTGTGTTTGCGTGTTTGTGTGTGTGTGTATGTGTGTGTGTGCGTGTGTGTGTGTTTGCGTGTGTGTGTGTTTGCGTGTGTGTGTGTTTGCGTGTGTGTGTGTTTGCGTGTGTGTGTGTTTGCGTGTGTGTGTGTTTGCGTGTGTGTGTGTGCTTGTGTGCTTGTGTGTGTGCTTGTGTTTGCGTGTGTGTGTGTGTGTTTGCGTGTGTGTGTGTTTGCGTGTGTGTGTGTGTGTGTGTTTGCATGTGTGTGTGTTTGCGTGTGTGTGTGTTTGCGTGTGTGTGTGTTTGCGTGTGTGTGTGTTTGCGTGTGTGTGTGTTTGCGTGTGTGTGTGTGCTTGTGTGCTTGTGTGTGTGCTTGTGTTTGCGTGTGTGTGTGTGTGTTTGCGTGTGTGTGTGTTTGCGTGTGTGTGTGTGTGTGTGTTTGCATGTGTGTGTGTTTGCGTGTGTGTGTGTGTTTGCGTGTGTGTGTGTTTGCGTGTGTGTGTGTTTGCGTGTGTGTGTGTTTGCGTGTGTGTGTGTTTGCGTGTGTGTGTGTTTGCGTGTGTGTGTGTTTGCGTGTGTGTGTGTTTGCGTGTGTGTGTGTGTGTGTGTGTGTTTGCATGTGTGTGTGTTTGCGTGTGTGTGTGTTTGCGTGTGTGTGTGTTTGCGTGTGTGTGTGTTTGCGTGTGTGTGTGTTTGCGTGTGTGTGTGTTTGCATGTGTGTGTGTTTGCATGTGTGTGTGTTTGCGTGTGTGTGTGTTTGCGTGTGTGTGTGTTTGCGTGTGTGTGTGTTTGTGTGTGTGTGTGTTTGCGTGTGTGTGTGTTTGCATGTGTGTGTGTTTGCGTGTGTTTGCGTGTGTGTGTGTGTGTGTTTGCGTGTGTGTTTGCGTGTGTGTTTGCGTGTGTGTGTGTTTGCGTGTGTGTGTGTGTGTGTGTGTGTGCTTGCTGGTTTCAAGTGCAAAGCCTATTTTCTATCAGTTCTGAAGCAGACCTCTTTTGATACAGGGCAGGAAACATATGCAGTGAGATAGGGAAAGAAAAGTCAACAGGTGGTGGCTCCAAAGAGCTGGATCAAATATTCCAAAATGTAAGCATGTTAGCATGTTTCAGGTTTTATATATGAGAAATATATATATTTCTCATTCATTAAAAAATATGTCAAATGTTGCATAAACATAGCAGTGTAACAAAATACTCTTGGTAATATAAATATTAATATTTTTGCACACCTCTAATATATAGGTACTGACACAATAACCCAAGAGCACATTTAAGCCACAACACTATTCTAAATGTGCAATATTGTAAAAAAAAAATGAACTGCAATAAATACTTTATACTTTATACTAAATACTTAGTTTGCCTTTGTAATGGGTCATAGATTTTTACAGCTTAAATCTTATCATATAGCCAAAAAAATAACCAAAAATGTTCCACAATTTTCTTGATGAGACACCACGAGATTGGGTCCATGAGAACGAGACAAGACGAGGCATAATTTATTATAAATAAGCAGTGCAATCCATTTCACTATTTTGTTTTCACTATTTTTATTTATTTTATGTAAAATTTAAGCGGTCTTTGTAGTATTTTTGGAACTACAGCTCAAATTATATAACTCACAGCTCTTAACTCTTTTTTTGTCCAAGCCAAAGGTAAATTCAGAGGGAAAAAAATGTCACAAGAATTTTTCTCACGTGTGCACAATCTTCAAGATTCAAAGCTTTTATTGTCATATGCACAGTAAAGAAACACGTTTCCCTGTACAATGAAATTCTGACTTTGCTGCCCACTCTGGATGCCAAGAGCATGCAAAAAAATTAAAATGGATAAATAATATAAAGAGAAGCATGTAAAAAAATATAGGCTAGGTGCATGTACATATGTACAGATAATGTGCAACATTGGTTTTTATGTGCAACTGTCAGTAGTAAAATTGGGGTGTAAACATTGTTGATATGGTGCAAACAGGAAGTGTAAACATGGTTAATATAGTGCAAACAGGAAGTGTAGACATTCGAGCAGTTACATGTGCAGCTGTAGTCTGACAGATTATTTTAACAGTTGGTCAATAATAGTGCAAATTACCAATGTGCAAAGGTCAATCAATGTCCAGGAGGGGGGGCTGTTGCTCAGTGGTTCAAGAGTCTGATAGCAGTTGGTAAGAAAGAGTTTTTGAGTCTAGTAGTCCTGCTTTTCACTAGGGATGGCAACAATTAATCGACTTACAATTAATTGTCGATCAAGACTTTGGTCGAACAAAATGCATTAATTGTAATTAATCGCTAATCGCGGACACGTGCACCCGCGTGGTCACGAAACAAGGCAACCGCGCACCGCGCTGCGCCAAGCTCGACTCACAGCCGGCCGCAGGCACCAACAGCACTGGCCAGTGTAACCGGGGCTGCTGAGCACGAGATCGAACCGCGGCGCCCGGAATGCGTAGTCTCAGCCCGAGCCACAAACCAGCCGCACGAAACCAGCAGCGGCACGTGGTGGTTTAATCCTGGTCCAGTCCTGGTTTAGTCCAGGCCCAGTCCAGGTTTAGTCCAGGCCCAGTCCAGGTTTAGACCTGGTTTAGTTCTGGTCTAGACCTGGTTTAGTCCACGTTTAGTCCTGGTCTAGTCTCTTAGCCAATCAGGATGCAGAACACAATGTTACGCTATAAAAAAAAAATAAATAAATAATAATAATAATAAATCCGCGAACCGCGATA